>JBBMOI010000008.1:4577500-4730000 GCA_038088405.1 Porites divaricata
CAGCGACGTCTTTGAGCGACTCACGTCAACCGGAAGTGGACTCTTTTTGCACTTGAGCCGTGATTTTGAACACATTTTTGGGCAGATCGTCTCTATAAGAGTAAAGACACTTAGCCATACAAATTAAGAAAAAAGCTCACTTCCGGTCGACGTTCGTCGCTCAAAAACGTTGCTCAAGACAGGAGAGCTGGAAGCCTATACAAGTTGCCACTGCTGATATGCAGACTTAACACAAAACTGATCTTCTTTCTTTGATTTATGACTGATGTACTTACTTCTCGCTTAACTCCTTTTTTACTTGTTGATTTATTATCTGTCCTTTTCTTTTGGTTTGTGCCTTACAGGTTTGTGTTTTTAACATTTTTCTTTTAATTTTTGTATGACTTGCTCCTTTTTTCTGTTGACAAGTTTGTACACGACTGTAACAGCATGCCTTCGACTTCATGTTTGGAAACTTTTGGACTTCACTGAACGTTGCATCGGCCAAAACCTAAGAAAGCATGTGGATGTCCTTCACAAGAAAACAAACTTGGCGAACGCAGGGAGCCAGGAGAAAATAAATAAGACAACCATACTACTTGAACCTAGTGAAAACCAGAAACTACATAATAATGTAACAGTGAACGAGATGTGGTTGTTGGTTAACACCAATTTTCTTTTACTTTTATTAATTTTTTTTTTTCATTTTGTTGGTGCATTTTGATACTATTATTTAACGTTCATATCAGAACGGATTGTATTAACTCTCTACTATATCCAACGAATTATATACGGGAACGAAACAAAGAGAACCTGCAACTTTATTAACTTGAACGACAACATAATACAGAACGTTTTGTACAGCATCATTTTGTTTATGTTGATTGTACCACTTTCCTTTTCCATGGACAACACTCCACGTCCCAAATTCCCTTTTTCATATTTGTTCATTGTACGTGACAAAATGTAGATGCCAAAAAAATGACGCACCCGTGTTTGTCTGGCAAATAATCATTCTCATTTATATGGCTCTTGTATGTCACCGTTCAACCTCGGGCTAAACTCTTGACACAGTTCCATCTAATTTTATGTTATGTGCGAAGCAACAAGTCACCCCTTCCCTCCCCCCCGTACAATGTTGGGGCGTCTTTTTTTACAACAATTTTTGGGCGGTGGAGTGGAGTGAATAGCCATTCAATCTCCTGGCTTCAGTTGTTCAAACGTTGGATAGCGCTATCTACCGGATAAATCACTATCCAGCGGATAGCTTAATAAGTTTCCTTAATACTTATTCGCTGGATAGTGATTTATCCGGTGGACAGCGCTATCCAACGTTTGAACAACCAGGGCCAGGTGTACACGAGCCGAGAGCGTGTCACCCCCTCCCCCTCCCCTTTCCCTAGACAGTGTGTGGAGCGTTTTTTTTTTTTTACAACAATTTTAGGGCGGTGGAGGGGAATGAACAACCATTCAATCTCCAGGTGTACGCGAGCCGTGAAGGTGTCAAGGTGTCACCCCCCCCCCCCCCCACCCACACACACACACACACACACACACATATATAGTGTGTGGGGCGTTTGTCTACAATTGCAAAAGGTTTCTGCAGAGATGATTTAGAAATCGAAGCTTTTGATCAACATAATTATGACTTTATTGCTGAAGACTAGAACAGTGGACGGTGTATGAATCAATTCCACCCATAGATAGACCATTTCGGTTCCAAAAATTCTAAATCTAAGTACGAAACATTTCTTGTGAAAATTAGTTCTATTCGCATGAAAATAAAAAATCATTTTGTCAACGGCTTCGCGCTTAGCCTCGCTTTGAAGCAGAGGCTGGAGCAACCTGCAAACGGTGTATTATCTTTAACAACAGACTTCGTGACAGGTAAACACTCATCTCCAAACTCCAAACTGACATTTCCCTCTCATACATAAGACATTCTGAGACATTTCCCTTTTCCTACGTGAAATTTCTGCTTGAAAATCGAGTCAGTGCTTAACCCTAATCACTATTCCCAGGAATTAACCCTAACAGTATTGATAGTCAATGCGGTTCCTTCCTTTTTATAGATATGCTTTGTGTATGAATCATAATGTGTCAACGTCATTTTGAAGTATGGAGAAGTACCGTGACAGGCGTTGAACGGGGAAAAAAGCCCGGGAGTACTTGGGTTAATTTATGCTGGATATGTGTTGCTGACCTCTCAGACCCCCTACCGTGTTATAGTCTATCCTGTCACCAATTATTGACCCCATCTTAATCACTTTTGAACAAATGAAATTTTCGTGATGATCCCAGCTTAGTCACTTTCTCTCACTTTTTTAAATCCCTACTTACCAGAATTTTCTATTGAAAATGCAAACCCATTATAGACAAACCAGTCGGGAAAATGCGACCCCATCCAGCGGCACATCCCCATTAGCCTGTTACTAGGAAGTACCATCCCCCATCCCGCAGATGGAATAGGTTGATGGAATCGCCACATCTTCGCGTTCTCTCGGGCGCGCACGATTTCTCCCTGTCACGCAAGTTGTTCGAAGAAAGGAGTCGATCTCTCTTACTCTTTGTGTCATTAGCACATATCCGTGGCAAAAGCCAAAAATCAGAAAAAGCTAAAGGAGATACAGAACCCAATGAAAAATCCCACCGAAGTGAACTCTCGCAGATAAGAGGGATGAAGCAGAGAGTTAGATTTGAAGAAGACAATTGTAAGGTGATTGTGGAAGTCCAGTCCCTGGAAAATAATACAAACTTTTGGGAGACAAAGGACAAAGTTAAGGCAGCCCAATTCAAAAGGATTGACCCAGGAACCCAAGAAAGCAGTGTAAAACAAAAGCAGCTTCGTGATGATACGAGTCACGTGGTCAGTACAGGCAGTCTTCACAGAGATGCCAAAGAACCAACTAGCGGGCAGTTTGAAAGTGATTTGCCACCATGGAAAAAACAGATGTTAAGAAATCGAATGCGAAAAGAGAAAGAACAGGAAAAGTGGGAACGAGAAAAGGTATTAGCACTGTTTGTTTGCCTTATGGGTACTTTTCAAAAATAAGCAATCGATCGATAATATTGTTTTAAAGGCATTGAGGAAATTACATCTTTCATTATGCTTCCGATATTGTTGGTTTTCACATGACGTCACTAAAATTCAAACAAAAAAACTATCGATCCTACTGAGATTTTACTTTCACGATGCATTAGGGCAGCTGAAAACTAATTTTCATACAAATTTTCGCTTCAAAAGGGTTCTTGGTTTTGTGATAGAGTACGATTGAATTTCTAAGCTTTTGCGTGACGCGGCATTTACGTCCAAGAGAGCTGTCATGTAGGTTAAAAAAATGACTTATTTCAGGAAATTTTGCTATCTAAACAGTTCATGTATTAGAAAAAGTATTACTTTAATGTTTATGAGTTTCTCGAAGAATAAATTCACGCTTTTGTAGAAAAACTCGGTAACAGATGTTTCTGTTGGTTTCCGTCCGCCATGTTGGAGCTCATCCCGGTGAGCACCAGCATGGAGTCTCCATACAAATCTCTATAAGTTTGGGTAAAACATTTCTTCGGATATCTCGTATGCGAAATATTCCTCTGACCTGAATCTTGGCGAGGGTCTTTGTATACGTACCTTCTTTCATTTCCCAGATTCTGGACTTTATCTATTGAACGGTTTTGATTTTTATTTTGATCTATTTTGAATGGCGTGACACTGAAAACCAGCAATACCATTTTACTACGTCAGTACCTCAAGCGGGGAGGAATCCGAGCGCATAGAACGGCTGGTCTAGCCCGTGTTACCACAATTGGAAGAAAGGTTCAGGGAAATTATAAGTGGTAAAAAAATTCTTAATTGTTAAGAAAGGATGACATTTGAGGGAGCGAGAAATAGAGAAACGAGTTGTTGGACCTGTTGTCCGAAAACTGCCAGATCTATCATGATTTCTTTTGTTTGGGTTTTCTAGAGGGAAATCGAAGGAAGGAAGTGGATAGGTGTCCCTTCATGGAAAATTCCTCTACTGGAGAAAAGAGAAGAAGAGAGGTTGGTAAAAGTTTGCCTCAGACGCTGAGCTCTGGTCAACTAAGAAAGTTATTTCTGCATTTTCATATTTGTTAGGTGGTAATTGTGACAAGCACAATTCAGGAAGAGGCGAGTTGATACAAGTTCTATATTGAAAGAATTTTCCAAACCATTAAGTCAACTGGCCGAAGGCAACGGAAATTATGCGGCACTTTCATGCGTTTAGATACCTGATCAAAAAACTCTTGTCCTTCGTATATATCCTTAATGCCGTCAAGATCATTTTTTTAAAAGACGTTATGTCGAACATTCGACAAACTATAACAGGTAAAACATACTCAGCAATACGGGTCGTATTTCTGTTTATGTTTGATATCTAAAGAAACACCATTACTCGTGTTTGTTTTGCTGGTTGTTTGTATTGCATCAAAGCAGCTTTGTTTTCGTATTTCGTTTAGGTTAAAACAGGAACAGCGCTGGATAAGCATGCCACAATGGAAAATAAATCTTCTGAGTAGAAGAGGTACGGAAGAAGTTTATGCTAAATATCACGATTCTGGGACGTCGCTCAAGTGTACAAGGTCAGAGGCCCTTCAGTAATTCAATCAAGTCCACAGAGCGAGTGATAAAGAACTACATGTTTACGAAATGATTGTGAAGTTTTAACATTGTAGATAAGGTGGTTTTGGCTTTTAAAATTGAAGAGCTTTTGGTGCCAAAACTGAACACGTTTAAGTAATTCATTGTTTACTTTTCTTCTCAAACGAATGCCTGCAGGCCTTGTGCAAAGAATCGAATAATATCTCCAAATATAGCAATTCCCTATCCCACATTATACGACCTTACAAGTCATGGTGGAAAGAAGCAAGAGAAATCGAAGTGTGGGAAATTCGCATGTTACGACCAGTCAGCATAGAAAAGACGCAAAGAAGTTTTTCAAATGCTTGCAATTTTATTCATATGTTGGTCTGATTTAGAGTGCTCTACAACACTGTAATTTTAATCAATTATTCTAGTATAAAATATTAATCTGTTTACAATATTTTGATCACAAAATTTGAAATTATTAAGTCGTCCAAGAATATCTTCATATATAGATCATAAGAAGCGCCATATTTGTCAGGTGAACTCAGGAACCTGAAAAAAAAAAAAGAGAGATTGTGGATTAGATTATCTCTTTGAAAACCAAGATCGTGGCCATGAAGCATTTTTTATTACTGCTGCTGTAAAATCGTATAAAAACATGTTTGTCATGCTAAAAGTGTGTATCCTGTAGACGAACAATGCAAATTCGCTACCAAATTCCATCTTCTGATGCATAACTTGGAGAGTAGCTAATAAGTTTCTACACTAAGACTTCATGGTTTCTTTATGAAAGAAGGTATTTTTTTGACGAATTTTGAAATTAATTGTCGAGTCTCTAACTCATTATTTGGTTTTTAGGGATCAATTTGAACTCAGATCACGCTTTGACATGTGGTGTATAGGGGAATGATTTCAAGTTGGGCCTGGTCGTTCAGAGCTGTTAGTTGTTGTTTGTTTGTTGTTGGAAAGTCCACACAGCCAACCAATTACTGACAAAAGAAACATATCGTCTAAGACACTGTGTGAAATCTGTAGTTAATTTTCTTTAGTTGGGCCGGATATCGCCAACAAAACTAAATACTCACCAACAATCAATGCCGTAACTTTAACAGGGTCATAGCCATTCGGATTGTGAATTTCTTTTACGCACAGTTGGTAGTAAGTTCCGTTTATGGCCTGAAAAATATAACATTTCGTAATTATAACATTACGTTTACATTTTGACAGGCCAGAATTAAGACATGTCCTGCTCATGAGGAAATAACATCCACAAAATTACTACAGTTTACAAGCAAACCAGTTGATAATATGCGCAACGTGTTTTTGTTCGCCTTCCGAGGGAGCCCACTTTTCTTTAGACAATGGTTCAGGGTTCGCACACACCTTGAAAGTCCTTAAAAATCCTTGAATTTTAAAATAAAAATTCAAGGCCTTGAAAGTCCTTGAAAATTGCGTTCGGTGCTGGAAAGTCCTTGAATCTCGGTGCTAACTTTATATTTTAAGTAGAACTACAAAGGAAAAGGAGCAAACACAGAAAGACCGTCGAGATAAAATTACCTATGTTGTGGAAGAACTAAAAAAAGACATAGAATTAAGGCTCTTTTTGAATTGAATAGAGTCCTTGAAATATGGGAAATGTGTCCTTGAAAGTCTTTGAAAAGTCCTTGAATTTGTTGTTCAAAAACGGGTACGAACCCTGATGGTTTCAGAAAAATTGAACGGGAAGTAACGTACAATTCCTACACTGATTCTCGCTAGTAAACATAATGCAGCGAATGATTAACGCAAGGTGACGAATGGCTGTTCGACAATCATTTTAATTAGCTCTGAAAGAATAATTGCTTCGGGGCTATCCGTTAAGTTTCTAGTTTGTTGATCTGAAATTCTGGTCAGATTCTTACTTGGACTAATGGTTAAAGAATTTTAATTTGCGATATTCAGTACCTCTATCCAGGATGCAATGCTGTTGTACTCGGGTACGACTCCAGGGGTGTGAGACGCTGACACGATGATCGTGGGCGTTTTCGTGTAAGACTTTCCTAAGCTAACCTCCTACAAAAAAAATTCAATTTTGTAATCTTTTTTTATGATTCAGGAAATGCATGTTAAGAGTGTGTCACGCTTATTCGAAATGTAACTTAACTTAGCGATAGACTATGAGTAGGCCCTCACTGTCTCCTAAGGGATAATAGAGCGAGCGAGACGCGAGCTCCCGTAAAAATCATCGCGTTTCTCTCGTGGGGTGATTTCTCGTTTCGCTCGCTCCACTATCCCCGAGGGAAAAATGAGGGACCACTCGTAGTATACTTTAGCGACGGAATTACTAGCAAATTACAAAACCACAGCTTCATGTCAAACTGAACATGTCTCCCAAGCATTAGATTAAACGTTACTTACAAACAACAAAAATGAACTAAACTTTTAGTTAAGATAACAAGTTTTCAAAATCACAATTTTTCTTCTTCAAGTTTGTCCATCCGTGCCTCCTTTCGTAGTCATTTGCTGTGTTATTTATAATTTATTTTAATGTTTTAAGCTGTTATTCTTATGCTTCACTTAATTTGGCGAAGCTCCCACTAATCGAAATTTGATGAATTTTGTGACACAGTTCCTTTCCAAAGCTAACAGTTTCTCACCTGGCAGAAAGCGTTGTGATATCCGGGTTTAGGTAATTCGTCATTATTTGCAAAGTTGATTCTCTGTTGCGTGATGTTGAGGTCTGCAGCCTTTTCTAGAGTCTGGTAAGCAATCCAGTTCTGAAACAAAGCAAGAAAGGAAGCCTAGTGAATCTACCAGTCAACGAGTTAGAAGTCGCATACAATGCTTAACCCTTTAGTCCCTAAGATCAAAATGTGAATTCTCAATTGCTGCCCCTATTCATTTCCTACAGAAGTAGTGGGGAGAAGTTAATGAAATATCAAGCATATTCATCTTGTGTGATCATGTCTGTAATTCTCATGACCACTCTGTTTTACAAAGCATTGATATTACAAGGAGAAAATTGATGCTGATCACTCTTAGGACTCAAAGGGTTAAAACAGATAAGATATCAACTGGTGAGTAGTGAGTTTGGGCTAAAAAGGCGTGTGACACTAGGCTCGATCACTGCTGATTTCCACCGCTCTCTCGGTCCTCCCCAAAAGAGAGGAGCGCGGGCTCATTTCCCGATCAGCGGCTGGTTATTGAGCCTATTGTAACAGGCGCGTGCATGCGATGGTCTATGGTTCCGATTAGCTGACAGATGTGGACTCAGCTCTTGAATCAGGAGATATGGGTGAAATCTTCAAGTTGTTATCCTCAAATTAAAACGCTCGGGGCCGAAATTCATTGGCTTAAGCCTATTACGCCGTAAAACTCGCATCTAATTTTGCATTTGCATAAGAGGTCATGTGACCATACTAGTCTTAAAACTGAACCGCCTCGATTGGTTTTCTCCCACCAATTTACGGGCCAGCATCTCATATTTTGTAAAGTAAAGAAAGGTGGTTGTTATTGTCAAACTAGAGAAAATTTGCAATGTTTTCACAACTGAAGAATTGACGGTAATTTCGTGATGATAAAAACATCCCTACTTCAGTGAACAGTTTAACTCACCACTGTGATGTTTTCGTGTAGGCCATCAAAGTTCTGCAGTTCTCTCAAACATGCCTGAAAACCCTTGGTATCCACGTTTTCAACCCATACAGTGGCGGCATCATGCTTGAGTCCCTTGACTGAATGTTCAGCGCTTAGGAAAACATAGGGTGTCGAGGAGTAGCTTCTCTGCAACGTAACAAAGGAAGAGTGTTCATTACGCTGCGGAGTCGGTAGAGAAACTCCTCGGATGTGCGACTATTCTAGTGAAAGCTATTACCGAGTGATACTCCCCTATTCAAGGTGTGGTTTTAAATTTTGAGTCTGTGTATAACACCCTGAAGTGTGACCATTCAAATGAAAGCTACAGAGCAGTACTTTCCGGTGGTACTGTTTATTATTAATACTATGCAAGTGGGTTTTAACTTGAATGACTGGACCAAGTCCAAGAGTTTGACCGTCCTGATTAAAGCTACTGTCATCTTCACTTTCCTTTTGGTGTTGCTTATAATTCTGTGCGAGAGGGTTCTAACTTTCGAGTTTCTGCATGTGGATGAAATCTGGACGTTTAACCATTCAGATAAAAGTTGCTGAGTGTTAATTTTCTGTGCACTAGCTCTGTCAGCAATTGTGCGTTACAAGATGATTCTAACTTCTCATTGATTGGAATAAAATCCTACCTTGTGGCCATTTAAACGAAACTAACTGTCGAGTAATGCTTTCCTGTGGTAATATTTGTTTAGTTGTACAAGGAGGTCTTAACTTTTTGCTCCCGAGATAAACATTCTAAATGAAGGGTATAGTGTACTGATTTATCTCCCGCTGTTGTATGAATAGTACCGGACCACTAGTATTGCAAGCGTGGTTGTTACTCACATCAAAGGTTACAGACTTGCATGTTGTTCCATCCCACCAATTGTCCATGCTCAGATGGCTGCTCTCTGCGCCGGCAGGCGACTCTTGGAAAGCGATGTAGTCCACAAACGTTATGCCATTGTCAGGGGTCAAACGTTCAGCCCTCCCAGCTTTGAGAACGCACACTTTAAAGCTTGTGAAAGTCACACTTTCGATCCATGTAACCGCGGCGTCATGGATGAAATTGCCGGAATAGTTGAAGTAGTTGATAGATGTATGTACGTTGATTCTCGCTTCGCTACTCTGAAAACTTGCAGGATTGAAGTTAACCGTCTTGCATTGTACATCGGTTGTGCCCAAACGCAATGCCACGCGCCCACGTTCCATGACAAATGCTAAGAAAAACACAAATTTACACAGTGCTGAAAATCGTGCTGACAAATATTTAAAGAGACTATTGTACTGCCTTCTCAAGAATTGAATTGAATGGTGACGTAACCCGTCAGACTCTTCAGCTATATTTTTGTGGACTTGAAGGTGCACAACGGTAAATAGCATTCGTATTATTTTGATCAAACTGACCAATAAAAATGACGCATTAATTAATTTATTTCGTCAATTTTTGAACAAAAAAAGACAAAAGATATGTGCGCCGTCAGGGAACTCCCATCATAAACTGCAGCGTTGTTGTCTTAGTCTTTTGATCTTTTTCCTGACCAATCTCCTTTTTTAATTGTGTTGACACGAGCTTTGGTTGTAAGCAATGGCAAATTTCATAGGACAGTACGTTCCATTTATTTGATTTATTAAGTATGTGTAATAGACAAAACGTTCGTAAAAAGATTCCCTAATTGCACGAGTTTGTTATTTGGTTACCTATTAACAAAGCGGGTAACACTTAATTTAAGGTGGCTGAACACAGTTTTGGCAGTTTGTGAGTATATGTCCTTTGCCAAATCGTGGCATAAGAAAGGTTGCAGCTCATAAGCTGAAACTTGGCAAGTGAAAAATATACTGATAAAAGATTTTGACAAGCAGGTAAAATGTGACGTTTTCGTAGTTTCTATGGCAACATGAACGATTGAATACAACCTTAAAATTTCACTTTTGCTCAGTTTACGTAAAATTCGCTCATTAGATTTTCCTATAAACTTTTACACAGCGTACTATGATTAATCATTACCATTTGAAACTTATTTGACCAAATTTTAACAGACGGGTTTTTTGATAATCAATAATATGATTGCACTGTAATTATTAAAAGTGTCACAAAATTCGTCTGTTCAACTTCCATTTTAAAGTTCTTGTTATTGAAAGTACGATAAAAGTAAAAATTCTGCCAAATATCACAAAATTTTAATGTGTAGATTTTGAGAAATCGTCTTCTGTGTACCATTGCTTTTTCGACGCCATGTTTGTTTGTGTAACTTAAAACAAGCGCCGTCACGCAAGTTACCGCTGACCGCCCGCAAACTGTGTTCAGCCACCTTAAGCTCAATATCGCTTTTTTTAACTTGTTTTTCGTATTGAGTACTCCAAGCACTGAAAACATTAGAGCTTAAATTTTGGCTTAAAACTTTGACGCAATCTTGGCACTGAGACGTACGGAACGTTGCCATGGCGCTTTTTTAGTTTCACATGTGAAATTACGGATTATTGCTGGAATTCCGCGCCATAATCAAGGTGTAATTTGACATCTATGATATTTAAAAACAAGTAACTCGAGTAAAACTCACGTGCACAGGCGCCATCATGGTCTTTAGTAGCATTGGTTTTTCCGAGGCAGATCAATCTATTAAGCATACACAAGTTGCGATGCGTAACACCATTTGTGTCGCAAACTTCTGCCTTGGTATTCTTATCGCAGATGTTGCAGACGCAGCTATACGACCAATTGTTCTCATTCACAACGCAGTATTTGTCTGGAGAACAGTTAGCTTTGTCACATGGATCAATTCCTGCAACCGACAGATGAGACTAGTTTCGATACATTTAAATTAATGCCGGCTCCGAGGACTGGGCGAAATAAAACAAACGGTATGTTACATTTATCCTTGAGTCTTAAGGCACTTTTTTTTTTATTCCGCTAAGCTTCGGAGCCACGTATAAAATTAATATATCGAAATAGTTCTGTTTGTTAAGGGAAATTTATAATTAACTCAAGGAAGAAAAAATAAGGGAACAAAAGAAATGCGATCGACCCATAGGGTTCCAATTAAATTAGAGGCTTTGAAGAGCTACAAGGGTACTGAAAACAACAACTAATAATTAAGTTGATTTATACCATTGTCTGAAATTTAGACTATCAAAAAACGGAGGTGTTTGCAATACTGTTAATTAAGCCATGCCTTGATAAAGAATAAAAGTGTTCAGTCTTCCAAAAAAGGAGCGCGTCCTCTTTAGTTATATAACGTTAAGAAACACAGGTCGCGAAAGGAACAGCATTAAATACATCAAATTTGAATAAAAAACTGATTTTAATGCAGAGCGAATACTTGCCATTTTCACAGCAAAATTGTATCGGGCTCTTAGTAAACGAGATAGTGGCCTTGGGGATTTTGCAAGCAAAATAGTTTTAAATAGAGTGCTAAATTTCAGCTGATGATTCTGGAGATCTAACTAAGCACCTTAAAATGACATTTTTTCAGTGAGAAAAAAATTGTTGCTCAGCCTCTACCGATCATTACCAATGCAATCACGTGACAATCTTTATCTTCTAAGATTCGGAAACTCACGAATTATCTTTGAATTTTGAATTTGCTTGCTACTATACATTGTGAAGGGTTATTATAGACATTGCTAAAAAATTTTACTCACGTCCAATCACCATGAGATTGATAGTGACTGCGTCATGTTGAGCATCATAGCGTTGGATGTCCTTTAAACAAACCTCGAACTTTTCCTTGTCCACAGACTGAAAACGCACATGAAAAAAACGTGGTGACGGCCAATAATGCAATTACCGAATGTAACAGACACAGCAACCAAAACCCATAGCAACGACTTTGACCAATCACGGCAAACGAAAGCAATCAATTACAGAACCAATTTCAATTACGTTTTTGTGTTGCCCGAGTAATTTGGGGTACAGCTCGAAATTCATTGGTTGATTGCTTTGATAACTTGTTCCCACCACTACGACATTCTCGCTAAAACTCGTAGTAGAATGATAGTCCAGTCAACGTACTGATAGACCTGTCACTAATTGCAACAGAAGCTTTTTCTTCAGTTTTAAAATAAGAAAGACTCTTCAAGATACATATTAAAAGTCTAGGAAAATCTACGCAAGGGAAGACACTTAAATTCAGTTTAATCATACCTGCCTGAATCAGTTACTTGAAAACGAGGCTGAATTCTATTTGCGATAGAAAAAACGCTATTTTGAGTTATGAATTAGATTTTCCTGATCGGAACTTTGATAATCCAATTTGCAAAAATTAAAAAAGTGTGTTAGTTATTTTAGACCTTCAATCATCTTGATCTACATCAGTTGAAGTGCTGTAGCATTGGTGCAACTATTGCCTCTACAGTGTCCACAGACAACTTGACACCCAAGATCATGTGAAAATTAGGAGCCCATCACCGTCACAGGTTCCTGGTGAAAATGAAATAATCAGCTTGTCACGAGCGTGGGACAGACAGGATTCGAACCTATGACCTCTCGAAGTACTTGTTCTTCTTTGCCCTTCCACCGGATAAGCTGTTGGTGGTAGACTCTAATACTGTGGTATGATGCAGCAACAGAAGTAGGAGGCAGGCTTTGAGGCTAAATCTGGGAAGTACCAGTGGACACCTTTTCATATTAGCGACGAGATCGTTGTCCATCAAGCCCTACTTCAGGCTTCCCATTGTAAAGACCAACACGCTGGAAGACTGTCAAACACCTAGACATGTTCACGAAAGTGGGTGTCGCTGAGAAACTTCTTTAGTGGAAGATCTTTGCAAATTCTATACAATCCAGAGGTCGTGTCGCATCCACTGATAGCATGGATAAAAACAAAGTGACGACAAATCTCTTGGCCAAACTTTTCCTTCACTGATTTTTTATTCCAGAATCCGGCGACGCTTGGAATTTGCTTTTGATTCTGGTTGGAAAAAAAAGGTCTAATACATCTAACTCTGCATGATAACAGAGCAGAATGAGAAGATCCGTGTCATCCCCTTCCAGCGCGGTGTCTACTGTTCTTGAACTTTCTACAGCTTTGTTTTATATTATGAGCAAATCAGCAATTGGCCTGCTGAGGATAACGACTAAACATATTAATGAAGGACTGTTAATTGCTTTTGTTTGCCAGAAGTAATCCTTCTTCATTTTAAGTTTCTTGTCGTCGGTAAATGTGACGGTCGCAGCTACTTTCTACCCTGCAAGTATTTGCTGTGACATTCTCTTTGTGGATGTACTTGTGTATCCATCAAAGACAATGATCACCTGTCCATACTCCTGGTCCATACAATTGCATTTAAAATGCACAGATATTCCGATAGGTAGACCCTCGCAGCGGTGAATGAGTGCACCACGATCCACAACAAATTGGAGCTCTCCTTGAGAAACTGTAACATCTGAGCTTTCCATAGACGTCAGAGCCCCAAATAGCATCAGCAAGAACTGGCTTGTATAGTTGGAGCAACATAAGGGAAGAACCAAAGACAGCAGCAGGTAAATAGCTACAAAGTTCACTTTTTGAACGTTGCTTCCATTTCATTCAATGATTTCAAAGCTGCAATTATACGCTGGAATAGAAACTGCGGGTCTACTTGCATCTTCCCTTCATCAATTTTAACCCTATGACTTTATACCAGGAGTCACAGCCTGGTTACTTTGTTTGAAGGCAAACTCCGTGACAAATGTTTCAGTCATTGACGCTAAGATGCCCTGTCCAATATCCTTAGCGTCATCTACATTTACAGTATCATTTGTATGGACACCATTCATGATGTTTTTAGGCCTTGTTGAGCAGTGAAGGGATTTTGCTCAGCTAAGGCATTTAGCAGAGTTTGGGTATCTCTCATGTCATTGCTTTTTCAGGGCTCTGAACTGTCCACATTTTGCTCGCTGGTACTGTAAGAGACCCCTGTGAGATCCAGCATAGTATTATTCATCTCAACACAGACTGGCATCGAAAGGACCCATATCAGCCGCTGTTGCTCTGTCATTCCTCTTCCTCTCGTTATTAAGCCGCCACTCATCTTCATGCCTCTCATGAATACCTGCTCTAACACAAGATCTGTGGACAGCCCGCACATTTTCTTTCACTTCTCCATAGTACGTGGAATCCAACAATTATTTTCTGGTACACAACAGGATGTTCACTCTCTAGACGGACCAATGCAGGTACAACTGAGAAGTGTAAAGGTTGTGATCAGAAGCTGCCAAATAGGGGAGCACTTCAGAAAGAGCTGTAGTCCCAGTGTCCTGTACGTTCTGCTTTGATAAAATATTTAATTTTCTTAGAATGTCGACCATGTCCATGTACTACAATCAGAGTTTAGCATTGCGATTGTCTTGAAGGGACTTTCTTCTACTGTTGGAGCAGACTGTGTTTGATCTTACTGATTGTACTGGACGAGCTGACTTTTTCCGCTGATTTCTTTCTAACCATTTAAATTAATCTTCGTACAGAGCACGAGCTTCTTGAAGCTCAAAAGCAGGTGTACCAGACATTGCTTCCTCTTCAGCTGTTGCATCATTCACGTCAGGGGCATTACCTTCTACTTCAAGATCAGGAAGGAACACTCCTAGGGTTGCAGAAAGGGTAAGGGTAGTACAGAGCTGCATCAACGAGGAGATAAGCTTATACGGCTCTTGCGATAGCTTTACCAATAAGAATGTGCTCAACTGAAGTTGGTGCATAAATCAATTCCTGAAGTTCCTTTTCCCCAGATTCTGCCACTAGGTGCCCAATGCTACCAATGAAACCCATCTCCGTGTGAAAACTTCCACGACGGAGAACTACCTGACGGAGGTCACTATCCGCAGGCTCAGACTCTATAATCATCAACAAGTAGCTGATCAAAGGTAATAATTGGTGTCAATTTATGAGGTCTTCAGTGTCGAGAAGATGCGTGTGGCGTTACTTGAGCTCATGTTTATCATAAGAAGAAAGACTATCGATGACTGACTAGGATTACTGCCTCGATGAGCGAATTGCATCATGCCAGACCAGGTCCGTCTTGATACACCAGACGGGAGTGATGTTTTTCAAAGTAAGTCTAGATAAGTTGAAATTCTGTACTGTTATTATTTATTTAATTTTGAACGCTACAAACAGTTGGCTAAAAGAAATAAAATGTTAAATTTCTTTCTTACTCAGAAGACTTGCAAGCACAATGGTGAAGCAGAAAACGACATATTTTCACTTAAAATTATTCTAATCCGCTTTGCTTGATTAAAATATGTTTAATTTTGTTTCTGTATTATTTTATAGCTTTCTTTTTACAATAATTCAACAAAGAAGCTGAAATTTGATTCTGACCTACTCAAAACAAATCCATCATGGAGTCCGCCATATTACATATGAAAACTGAGCCTGCAATGCAGCCTACCAGCAGTATACATTTAAAGCGTTGTTGATTTATCTAAACAAACTTCCTCATGAAATAAACCACTTCTTTCTTTTAGTTTTTTACCGTTAAAAGAACGAAAGGTAGTTTCTTTATTATTAGCCTCGCTTTCATGTTGAAATTTAATGAGCACATATTTCATGCTGATTTTTATCACCTTCCCATTACCTTCTTGCTCTAGACTTTTAATATGTTAGAGAGGGAACATTACTTGTTACAAAACGGCAAAAATCAGTTCTGTTGCAATTAGTGATAGGTTGGCTAATTTTAATTCCTAAAATGCCTGGACTATGAAGGCGGCTTTCACTTAGTCCCGCCCAAATGACGCTGGTTTTCTCGTGGGCAATAATCAGTGCTGAGAAAATCTCGTACTCGTTCTCAGTAGAATGACAACGGCTATCGCGTTTTCCCGCCAAAATGGCATTCCCAAATGACGCTGATTCACGCGCGCGTGCTACTTAGGGGTCTGTAATTTGTTACTGGTAGCATGGATAATAGAAAGAGCTCGAGACATTCAGAGAGAGTCCACCTAAACTTACCGTAACCCACTCAGTGATTGCATTGTTGTCAGGTTCAATGAGCAGCTTGTCACGAGCAGCCGTTGTCATAACCTTGGGAATGTAGTAATACTTAGCATCGAACGGGACCTCCTGCAAAACAAAATAAAGTATTTATATCTATAATAAGTCGACCGCGGAAAGGAACGGCTGTTATACTCCTTTCTAAACGAGTTTGAAGTCTGTTTTGTAAGCTGCGGAGAGAAGTTTTCCTCTTTATCAGGATTCATATAGACTACTTTCAGTTTCGAAATGACCACCCACGTGAACGCTTGACGCTCTCGCGTGCGTGCACTCCTGTCATTAAATCTGAAGAAAAAAAAAGACTGCTAGCAGTCTAGGATTCATATAGCCCAGGCTAAGCTCGAAACGCGAGTGACCTGTGAAAACTCATTATAGAAGACCCGGGACGCCAGACTGTGTTTGGCTTCTTGCACTAACCTGGCAAAAGCTGTATTCGCACTTCTCACTCGGAAATCCAGTATTGGGCATATCAACTTTCTTCAAGCTTACAATGTCCCAGGCACTTGGTTTAGTCGACAATGCTAAAACATTCTATTTTAATGATGAAAAAATGAAGATAAGTAAAACTTTAAGAACTAACTGGCCAAACATTGTTTGCCTCACTTAACCAACACACAAAAACGGACCAAATTTCTTGAAATGTCAAGAAGAGCATTTGAACAGAGGAGAAGAAGCTTCACGACGATGATAGTTTGGTTGGTTTCCGGAAAGTGTTGTGGCTTTGAGGATCCTTACTCATTACTGAAACCTTTAAATCAAAACCAGTATTGAAAACATTTCTAAATTTATTCGAAATTAATTTGAATCATCGCCTGAAAACGAAATTCAAATACCCCCAATAATAGACCAGTTTCGAGTTCGAAAAAACCGCTAAATAAAAGAACTGAAGACGTATCTTTACAGTGAATAATTAAAAAATTTCACGGAGAAGACCTTTTGGCAACCCTTTCAAATTTCAGACAAATTTCTGCCGGTACTTGCAAAAGCTTTACTTTTAAGTTGATACGGATCCCAGTGCGAAGAGACACTATTGTCGCTATTGATAAGAGTTGTAATTTTTAAAAGAGCGTTTTCATACTGACGTCACGTCCGCCATATTGATAAGCCAAAACAATAGAACGGCGGCAATGTTGGTCATCCAAACCAGTGCTGTGGGAGCTGGACGTATTTCTTATGTAAAAGCCATCTTTTTATAAAATAAATTTGCATAGCTGCTGACCACGCGAGTGAAAACGCTTTATGATAGAATGGTAACTCTTGGTGAATAAATATGAAAACGTTTCGACACTTACCACTCGTATGTTTTCATGGACGCCGTCGAAGTTCTTCAACTCTCGAAGACAAACTTTAAATTTCTTTAAAGTAACCTCCTCGGCCCATACGCTTGTTGCATCATGGATATTTTGGGGTGGATTTGTGTGAACAACGGTAAGGAATACTTTCGGCTTGCTTGCAGAAAACTGGAAATGGAAACAAATGTTCAAGATATATGAACTGTGGAATTGCCTTCACATTTAGACCCTTAGAATAACAAATATACTTATCTAGCGAGTCGAATTGTATCCACTGTAAGTTGCATACCAGCTTCTGGACTGGAAACCAGGGGAGTAGCATGAGAATTTGAAGGTGTACGCACGCGGGGAAGAAAAGTTGTTGCGCCGATCCAAAGCCGGAGTGCTCCCCCAGAACATTTTTAAATTTAGGTTCTCGGAAGTACCATTCCCTGCGTTCTCCGCAAGAAATTTTCAGTAAATTAATACGCAGGAAAATGCCGCAGCTAGTGAACATTTTAGTGTTGTTATACAAGTACGCACGGATATGTGGGCGTATCCGGGAAGCTACGCCCCTAGAAACCCATAGCATGTACCCACAATTTTACCGGCCGAACAAAGGTTCGCGGAGGGGAAGGGGGGTAGTTGATTTATAGCGCCGGAATATTACGATACTACAACACTAGGTAGGCTAAGTTCTTGTGTTACAACTTGTTACAGTCCAGTTACACTGCAAAACAATCCGTATTTTTGCCTATTCAAGTACGCGCATTCAAGCGAGACTCTTACGCTGTTCCTACGGAGAAAAAAAACCGTTTTAGCAGTCTACAGTCCAGTAAATGCCCAAGACAAGCTTTTGAGAGCGATTTCCACTTTTTCGTATTCTGGTATAGTCATCTAAGCTGTAAATTACAGCTACGACTCATTTCTGCCCGCAAACAACACTCGTAAGCCTGCATTTATATATAATAATTTAATTCCCCACTCCAAAAACTTAGGGGAATTGGATAGAAACTTCAGATGTCGTCGCAATCGGAGGTCTTGCTAGACAGCCGAGTATTCCCTTGTGGACAACGGGAACCAAATGCATCGAAATTAACACTGGGGACCAGGTAAGTGCTGTAAAAAATAATCTTATTATTTCACCTTTACCATTGGTATGGGCTTGGAAAAGATATTACTCTGTGGGCCAAAGAGTTAGAGGCGGTCACTTTTTTTCATTGTTTAGATCTCTGATTCAGTTTAGGATAGTTTGTGTGGACAAGCGTTATGATTGGTCAATGATATTCATAGCCTGCATGCAGACGATGACCAAACTCTGATTAGTACCGTCTGCGAAGCAGCGCAGAGATCCTTGTTCTGGACTCTTAACGGACTCAACGAATTACCGGAAGTGCGTTTCGAATTTCCCCTCAACCTGATTGGCGATCACGACAAACCAAACAAAGGCCTTTTTTAACTGGCCAATCGTGGCGCGTACTCAAATCTGGGTACACAACCGCAAGTCCAGAACAGGGATTTCGGCGCTGTTTCGCAGACGGAGTTAACCAGAGTTTAATTTCGTCTGCGCGCAGGCTATGATATTCAAGGCAACCAATCATAAGTAACCTTTGTCCATCCAAACGATCCCAGAAATCGTTGCGCCGAAAGTTTCTACCCAATTGCTGCTTCGCAGACGGTACTAATCAGAGTTTGGTCATCGTCTGCATGCAGGCTATGAATATCATTGACCAATCATAACGCTTGTCCACACAAACTATCCTAAACTGAATCAGAGATCTAAACAATGAAAAAAAGTGACCGCCTCTAACTCTTTGGCCCACAGAGTAATATCTTTTCCAAGCCCATACCAATGGTAAAGGTGAAATAATAAGATTATTTTTTACAGCACTTACCTGGTCCCCAGTGTTAATTTCGATGCATTTGGTTCCCGTTGTCCACAAGGGAATACTCGGCTGTCTAGCAAGACCTCCGATTGCGACGACATCTGAAGGCTCAAAGGCCATCCAAGTCAGATATACTGTATCGAACAATCTCGGTCCGCAGATAGCGACACATCCAGTAAAACTACAGGGAAATTTTAAAAAATTGTATAAGAAAACAGTCACTGGTCAAAGCGCAAGTCTTAGCCCAATTTTGGTCCTTCAAGGAGGCCTTTGTGTAGTCTGCACAGCCGTTTTTAGTGTCGTCACGCAACGCTCCTTCCCACTGGGGAGGAGTGTTACGTGGCGACACTAAAAACGGCTGTGTAGCAGACTAGCCTTTATGGGGCTAGCTTTAGTAGTTTGGCAATTAACGCTTACCTTAAACTGGGAAAAGTACGGCACCATCCCCGAATAAATGCCGCACCGTCCCAGAAGTATTGCGGTTTATTAATTTTGTAAGTTGTTGTTGTTTACTGTTATATTTGTTATTTTTAATACTTGGATTTCGAAGAGAGAAAGGCTTTAAAAAACAACAAGCTGTTAAATCTTTACTTTTGTTTTCCTTTTTGATACGAGCCAAACAAAATGAAAAAAGGTCATGGGCACCCATCGTATAATTCAAAACCACTTAAACATAGCATTGTTGAACGTATTTTAGTATTTAAACGGTAGATATAGGCATATTTTTACCCCCTGAAAATTTTTCATCTATTCGGATTTCCTAGCTGAAAGTCTAGTGATCCGAAAAAAGGCTCCCGAAAATTCTAGGTGACCTTTTTAGGGTAAAAATCCGTTAAAAATGGGCTAGGAGAGGCAGGCAAGCAAGAAATTTTACAAACTCTAGATCTCAAATCGTCTTCCGAACAGACATTTTCCGAAAATTGATGTTGGAGGCCCCTGAAAGGTTACTGACTGGAATCTACTATCATTTGGACTAAGTTTCATCGACAACTCAGGTTGAAGCGCGGTGTTGTTCTTTCGAGCAAATACCGAAAAACGTTGGCTTTTATTAGTTGACGGGAAAATGGTCAACTCCTTTCTATTACTTTTAACTGACGGAAAAATAAAAATTGTTGTAAAATCAAAAATATGATTATAATAATAAAAATTTCAACTGTAAAGCACTACTTTTTAGGTTTTAACATAGCCTGCGAACAGCAGATGCATTTCCGGTCGTCGCGAGGGAGAGAAGCGACGACGGGAAATGCGTCTGCTGTTCGCAGGCTAATTTTAACACTGATCCCGAGATAAAAGATCATTAAAAGTTATAAAAAAAATTGTTAGAGGCCTATTAGACTTATGTCAGAACTGAGGGATCACTTCACATGTGAAATTATAAAACGCTGAAATATTTGAAGCCAAAATTAAGGAGTAAGTCAGTAACTTGTCACCCATGACTATAAACTGCTAACGTGCTGTAAATTCTATCCAAGTCTTAATCTCATGGCTTCAGTGTCATAAGTTCACAGCGCTAAATTAGTCCGCCATACACTCGTCTGCAAATAAATCTTGGACATAAGAGCTTACCCTTCCGCGTAAACCGACTCAACCCAGGTCACTGCCGCTTGGTAGGCTTTCAACAGTAATCGTAGCTGAACATGCGCGTTAGTAATATTCTCTTTGAACGGAAACAGTTTACACCTGAAGTCTTCGTCACCGGAGAACGTGATGTAAGCTGTGTTTTCCTCCAGTTTAGCTGAAAAATAAAAGATTAACTTCCTATTGACTTCAGTCGTTGCTAGGTCTTGTAGCCCGTACAGAGACGTTGTTTTCCTTTTCCTTTCGAAAATCCACGAGCACGCGAGCGAGCGCGGAACGCGGCAACGAGGGCGGAGCGCGAGAAAGCCACGTGCTAGCGTTCAATAAATCCCCCGCGGTTTGTATTTAATACGGGAGCTCGTTGATCTCTAAAGGGTTTGTTGACAGGGTAGTTAATGGGTTGTAGGACTGAAGAATTTTAACCCAAAAAGTATCTGATCATGATACGCAGTTAATGCACAATGTTGGAGCTTGTTCAGTCTTGCGTGAAACTTACGATCAAGGTGTTAAAAATTAATTTCAAAAAATCACATTTGGGCTCTAAATACAAAAGAGAATTTTTTTGCAAAGCAGGCCCAAGTTTCTTAAACAATGCGAGATATTGCAACTGCTCAATCATACTTTTCTCTAATACATCAATATGATGATAAGCCATGGATAAAACACTACCAAAAATTTCAACAAAAAAAGGGAACTTCATAACCCCACAAGGCATTTTAGTACAAAAATACAAAGTGCGTTAGATTCATTCTTGAGGAAAGTGAAACTTTTCCGGGTATAAGAGTAGAAATAAAATGAGGGAAGTTTCATTTTCTCGCAAAGGAACAAATGAAAGGCTGGGAGCGAGACCCTAACCGTTGTAAAATTGTATGTTCAAACTAATGATTACGCAGACGTTTGCCAAACTATCCTTAAGTTAAGCGCCACAGAACTACCAAGAGGTTCAAAACGGCTTTAAATCGGGATGAGGAGCACACTTTTAAAAGCCAAGCAAGAATTGCCGCAGACATCACAACTGTTATGTATCTTACCTGAAATAGGCAATGCACAGAAAGTTAAGGCCAGTATGCTTAAAAGAAGAACACAACCCATGACTGACAGAAAAAGCTACAGACCACCAAACGTAAGCTTGAAAGTTGAAGCGAAAATGTGACAAAGACGAGATAATTGATAAACAGTTCTTTTTATAGCAAAAAAGCAAAAGCCATTGTGTCATTTTGCACACGTGGTTAAACCAGGGAGGTGTGAAACACTGACAAGAGAGTGAAACAAAGAAACTATAAAAATTGTCCAAAAAATTTATTTGCTGTTGAGAACAAATTTACCCAAACAGTAGAATGCTTGATTTTTATCCCTCTTTAACACGAAAGCTCGCAGTAATAATACCAGTGATACAATACATCTCGAAACACAAATCAGGCCGCGCACTAGCTGGCGAAACTCGTTCTCCAAATTACGGTGTAACTTGCTATTTACAATGTACATCTATTCAGTTACGCCTTGTTGTGTCGGCGTCATCGTCGACAAAGCATACCAGAAAGTGTAATTTGTTAAATTTTTTTACAAATTTGTCAAAATTTTCTTCCCAAGGATGATCAATCAAAATTCAACGGAAAAAATCCCATAACCGGTCATTATTATCGCCTGGGAAGTGGGGGGGGGGGGGGGGGAGGAGGATTTTTGGGGGGTTCAAGAGAACAAAAGGGAGGATTAGTCGTAACTAAGAACCGAAAAGGAGGATCACTGAAAACTTTGGAAGGATTCAGAGGGGGGACCACTCAAATTTGCTTGGAAAATGAAGACACGGGGTGGGGGACCGTCTCAGACCGATAATTCGTCTTTAGTATAAATTCGGTACAAACATTAACCACAAGGGACTGCAAAGGACCGCAAACGAATATGCCGGAGAACGTAGGATCTATAAAGACCAGATCAGCAAAAATAATAATGTAGACATATTAAATTCTTCAAAGAGAATACTGCGATGTTGATTGTACTAAGTAAAAATTAACTCTGCGAGACATCAACGAGGCACTGAAAGAACTCAAAACAGAGCGGAATTGTAGCCAGAGTGCGCCGATATTTTTCATCAGAGCTTTCTCTGGTTGTTGCGCCATACTGACGAGCCTCAAAAAAGGGCGAAACAGCTGTCTATGGCTACAATCCCGCTCTGTTTTGAGTTCTTTCGGTGTCGTGTTGATGTCTTGCAGAGTTATTAAATTTTCACGTAGTACCGTATCAGCATTGCAGTATTATTCTCTTTGCAGAATTTAATTTAATTTGTTAATATGTCTACATAAATTCGGTGCTAAGAGGAATTATGGAGCAAAATTCGTCTGAGGCTGATTCGTCTTCGCCGGATTATCCGTAACTAAATTTATATCTAGACGGAACGTAGACGATTTTTTGACGAAGTTTCCGCGTGAGAGGGAATGATTTCTATATTTTGGCAATTATGTTTCCTGAGATAAATAAATGATCTAGACAAATTATTCCTCAAACGTCGTCTTCGGATTTATACTTAGGCGAATTATCCATCTAGATGGATAACTCGTCTCGAGTATAAATTCGGCCAGTGAAGTAACATTCAAAGGGGGGATTGGCTAAATTTCACCTTGTTTAGCCCCAAATCCTGCCCCCCTCCACCCCCACCTCCTGTCGATAAATAATAACCGGTCCCTAACCAATCAACGCTTTCCAAAGGAATACCCCTCTGAATGCCGCTGGCCACTCGGTGGTAAAAAATCTGGTGAAATCTGAGTAAACACACGACTCAATCATATGAATCACAACTAATCACAACTGAATCAGCACGTAAACTTAAGAGATGAATTCTGTGAATTCTGTCGGAGCAATTTGCTGTATAGGCGCTGGATACGTCGGAGGTCCAACGTGTAGCGTTATCGCGCTAAAATGTCCCGAGATTAAAGTCACAGTCGTCGACCTGAGCAAGCAAAGAATTGACGCGTGGAATTCGGATAAACTACCGATCTTCGAGGTAAGAACAATTTGCCACGGCAACGGAAATTGTAAGCTGTGTTGATATTGTGAGTTTATGTGATGTTAACCGTTATAAATTCTTTTTATAGCCAGGTCTTGATGATGTTGTTAAGCAATGTCGTGGCAGAAACCTGTTCTTTTCAACGGATATCGACTCAGCAATCCGCGAGGCTGACTTGATATTCATTTGTGTGAGTGTACATGTCTTTTTCTAATTTTGATAGGAGATCGTAAATTTATTGCTAAACCTTTGTTCATTTACGCAAAATAGTGTTATCTTAATTTATTTCCGTCTTTTTGTCGTGACTTTCGTGAAAAAAACAAATGTTAATATCACTTGTACTTCTTTGCAGGTTAACACACCGACTAAAACCTTTGGTTTAGGAAAGGTTAGTTTTAATGAAATTTCCGGTGTAATTTCATGACAGAACTAGTAAAATATCATATCAAGGGCTTATTAAATTCACAGGCTAAAAAATAGAGCAGTATCCAAGAACAAAAATAATAACTTAAGTGTGATCTGGGTGTAAATTAAATATGTATGTCATGATACGTGGTCAGTGTTTAATTAACCGGCTCCCTCTTATTTGTAAGACAAAAATTTTTGCCCTGCAAAACTGTCTCCAAGGTTCCTGCTATTAATTGATTTCTTATTGGTTGTTTTTAAAATAACTTCAAGTAGAGGTAAGGTCTTTGTTTCTTGTGAAAATTGTAAGGCATTATAATTATAATTCTAAATTTGCAAGGTCTATAAGGGACCATTGTTTTTCACAGGGTGAAGTCTAGTTGTTGATAGAACCAATTATTTAGCCAATTGTCTTTTTGAGAGCAGCTAAATAAACTCTTCAAGTTCACAGACTGACAAACCACCAATAGGGACAAAAATATAAAAGGTTTTAAAAACAACATTTGGATTGAGCTAAGCAGTTTTTGTTGCTGTTGGTGCTGCTTTTTTGCCCCTCAAATTGAATAGTGAAGCTGGGAAAAAATGAATTTATCCACCCACGATCTGTTGAAATATTTTTTTATTTTATACTTTTGGAATTTTAAGTACTTTGGGAAGGATGTAAAACATCATGTGTGGTTGGTACACACTGAGCGCTAATTAAAAACATTCATGCACATTTCAGGGCCGAGCACCAGATTTAAAGTACATAGAATCAGCTGCAAGGCATATTGCAGAGGTTGCTAATGGTGCAAAAATTGTTGTGGAGAAGAGTACAGTGCCCGTAAGAGCGGCAGAGAGGTACTGTATCAGTTTGCAGGCATCAGTTTGATTGGTTCTCTTATACAACCCTGGGCATAAAAAGCAACTTAGGCTATGCAAGCCCTAGGATTTCAAATACCATGGAACACAATTTTTTGGTTCCATGTCCAGAGATTATGGGAAACCATCTGCAACAATTTTTGGTTCTGTAAAAATTCATGGGGAGCCCACATCCTAAATGTTTTCAATTTTTTAAAGTCATATATTTTTTCTTGGCACCAGATGTCATAAGATGGCGGACGATAGAAAACCGACAGACACTAAACAACATTTTAGTTTCATATAGTATAAGCTGAGTCACAACTAAAGAACTGCTCTACCAGTTAAGAGTCTGAGTAGAAAAATAATGGTGAATTTCTGTAAATTGATCCCTAAATGTCACTGGGAAACTACCGTATTTTTTCGGCTCCGTTATTTTAAGACCATGGTAACAACACAGTACTTGAAACAGTCATTACTGTGAAAGCATAGGACAACAACAGCAACAAAAATAACAACAACTTTATTCTTTGTACAAATTTTTTGGTTCTTTGGTTTACAAGTCTACACTATACCAGACAGCTATTTGTGTCAGTGTTACATCAAAATGTAAACATTACCTGGAACAGCATGAATGGCAAAGGCACAGAACTGAGAGAAGTCATTCACTCATATCTAACACCATACCAACACGGTTGGCCACGAAAGTGGGTTTTGTGCATTTTAATATTCCCAAATCCTCACTTTTGAATATTATTTTACTTTCATCTTTAGTCAGTAGGGTTCTACATGCAGTTCTCATTCCTACTCATTTCCCTCTTATATTTTCCAAATACTTGTTTACACTCAGTGGCACTGATGTAGGGGAGGGACCTTGGGGGCCCACCCCCCCCCCTAATTTTTAGACCAAGGGCCGAAAAATGTTTTTGGAGACCACCCCCCTAATTATGTAAGGGTCTGGATGACCGCCACCCTTCCCCCCTCCCCATTATCTGAAGGTCTAGATCCGCCACTAACACTGAAGAAAATAGTCAGTGGTAGAAACCTACCTGTATCTGAATGAGATGACTGCTGTAATTTTCTTGTGTGTTTTATAACTTTTTTTCATTTAAAATTATTATCAGGAGTTACCAAAATTATTTTTATTTATTTTGTTTGTTATATTATTTAGTATTACAAGAATATTTGAAGCAAATGGGAGCAGAGGAAAATTTCAGGTTGGTTTTTTTAACTTTAACGTCTACTGAAGATGAAAAATTACTGTACATTTATCTTGTGTGAGTGTTACCAAAAACTGTATCGTGTGACTAGCGTGACTTTCTAGAAGCTTCGCGAGAGTTCATAATTTGTTTATTTTAGGATCTTGTGTCAGCGTTTCTAAAACGGTCTATTTTGTAATCTTTTTGTAATCTTTCTATAATTAGACTATTTAGAAACTTCTAGATTATTATTGTAAACGTATATAAGTAAGCGAGCTAGAGTGAAGTTTTAACTAGTTTACCACAAGCGAAGAGAGTTCGACGTTAGTCGTGTTTAGTCAAGTGTGACGGACGCAGTGTTTATTCAAGTTGACAGAGGCCGTGTAAGTTTATTTGAGTTGGCGGAGGCCGTGTAAGTTTATAGAGTTACGTGCTGTTGTTGAGTTTTACTTCGTGGAAACTACGTTCATCTTTGGAATAAATCTTTTTGTTGCTGTTCCGACAACCCTGCGTTCAGTTTAGTTTGCAAGCTACCCGTCCTCTAAAAGATTACCCGCGTAACATTGGGGGCCTGTCCGGGAGAGGAATTCAACTGTTTGCTGACTACAGTAACCAGGAAAGGACAGTTCAAGGAGAAGGAGTTATAGCGAAAGAAACAAGAACTGTTACGAAGAAGAAGATATTGAGTGTTTGCTGTGAATCACTGCTATGGAAATGAAAAAGCTTTTGCAGATAGGGAAAGAATTTGGATTGGAAGGAGAAAAGTTGCTCGAGTTTGTAGAGAAACAACAAAAGTTAGAAGAAGACAGACGGAGGGAAGAAGAGGAAAGAAAAAAGGAAGAAGAAGAAAAGGAAGAAAAACGTAGACAGTTAGAAGAAGAAAAAGAAGAAAAGCGTAGACTGTTAGAAGAACAAAAGGAAGAGAAACGTTGAATGCTTGAGGAAGACAGGAGAAGAGAAGACGATGAGAGAGAAAATAGGCGGCAAGAACACGAACTGAGAAAATTAGAGATGGAGGCAGAACTATTGAAGCAGAAAGAAGCTATTGAAGCCACTAAGAGAGAGCATGAATTGGAGCTCACTCGTCTAAGACAAGGCCGTAACGTCGCCAAACGCGCCGAATTAAGAGAGGATAGGGCCAAGGCACCCAAGCTCCCCTCATTTGTGGATGGTAAGGACGACTTAGATGCTTACCTACAAAGATTCGAGAGGTTCGCATCTACAGCTAAGTGGGAGAAGATAGGATGGGCCTCGAAACTTAGTGCTCTTCTGTCTGGACGTGCCCTAGAGGTTTATTTGCGGTTATCCGAGGAAGCCGCCCAAGATTATGATCGAGTGAAGTTAGCTTTGATGAAGAGATATGACCTTACAGAGGACTGCTATCGTCGTAAATTTAGAGCATCAAAGCCGGAAGTTGACGAAAGCCCTGAACAGTTTATAGTAAGACTGGATAGATACTTGTTTCGTTGGTTAGAGCTGTCAAACACTGAGCGTTCTTTTGAAGGCCTGAAAGATCTAATTTTGAAAGAACAGTTTATTGACTCTTGTCCAAAGGAGTTGGCTATTCACCTTCGTGAAAGAGCCCCGGAAACACTTGTCCAGATAGCCAAGATTGCCGATCAGTACTTAGAGGCACACGGAAAACATTTGTTCAGTCCTGCGAGCAGGAAGCCTGTGGTACCACCTCAGAAGGAAGAAACAAAGAATCAGCGGAATGATTCAACGATAGTAGTGTGTTTCAAGTGTAACGCTCGTGGCCACAGGGCTGTTAACTGCCCATCTCTGATCAAGAAATGTTTCATGTGTGGCAAGCAAGGACATAAAGCTAGAAACTGCCGCTCAGGTAGACAGAAGTCAGGAGGACAAAATAGAAATGGTCTCCCTGTGCAGCATGGGCAAGTGAGTGCCGGTTGTTTAGTTAAGCCACCCGAGGTTAAACCTACAGAAGAAGAAGTTAGAGCCTCTATCAAGGATGATAAACTGTTGTTAGCCAGTGGTAAGAAGATCCCAATAGTAAGCAATGCCTGCCTTCAACCTCTATCTGGCGATAGTTTGAAAATGCCTGTTGTAAAAGGAAGAGTGGGTGAGAAAACTGTGGACATCTTGAGAGACACCGGCTGTAGTGGAATAGTGGTTAAGAAGAATCTTGTGTCTGAGGATCAGTTTACTGGTGATTTTAATGTTATGCTGCTCATTGACAATACAGCGAGGAAGGTACCCATCGCAAGAATTACTGTTGATACACCATATCTCAAGGGGCAAGTGGAAGCGCAGTGTCTCCCAGATGCCATTTACGACCTGATAATAGGTAACGTTCCTGGAGCTAAACCCACTGATGAACCAGACCCAACTTGGCAAGAAGCATGTGCTGTAACCACGAGAAGTCAAGCTAAGAAAGACGGTGTAGTTAGCCCTTTAAAAGTACCAAGTTACCATGAGAGCCCTATTGTAGATAAACAGAAACTTAAACAGATGCAGAGTGAAGATGAGAGTTTGCGGAAGTACTGGGACAGAGATGAAGCTACCACAGAAGGAGCAGTAGCAGTGGTAAAAGCAGATAATCTTTTTGAGGAAGATACGCACTGTGAAGTTAAAGAATGTGAAGCAAAAGATGCGGAGGATGATGACAATGTTGATTTTCTAGAGATCGGTCATTATGATGCTAAGGAATCTGTTGCAGATGTGGCCACCGGGTCAAATCTTACTGACGAACAGCATTCTGAGTTTATGGACCTAGCAAATCACTTTGCAAGTCTATTTACCGAGACACCAGGTACTACGGACCTCGCCCAGCATCACATCAAACTTACCTCAGATGAGCCTGTTCGGTCAAGACCATATCCAGTTCCTTGCAGTATGAGGGAGTCGTTGAAGAAAGATATCGCTGACATGATTAAAATGAGAGTTATCAGGGAGTCTGATTCACCCTATGCGTCGCCGGTTGTTGTAGTGAAGAAGAAAGACAACACCAATCGAGTCTGTGTTGACTATCGAAAGCTAAATAAGCTGACTGTCATTGACCCTGAACCAATGCCGACAGCGGAACACCTGTTCCAGAAGCTGAGTGGTGATAAGTTTTTCACAAAGATTGACCTTAGTAAAGGCTATTGGCAAATCACCCTACCTGAGGAGGATATTCCGAAGACTGCGTTTGTAACACCCGATGGTTCCTACGAGTTCTTAAAGATGCCGTTTGGAATGATTAACTCTGCAGCAACCCTGAAGAGAGCTATGAAAAAATTAATTAAGGATTTAGACAATGTCGATTTTTACTGGGACGATATATTGGTTCACACATGCACATGGGAAGAACACATTAAAGCCCTCCAAGAGTTGTTTGCACGTTTAATGCAGAAGCATGATGAGAAGCTGTTCCCCGTTTGCTACGCAAGCAAGAAATTGTCAAGTGCTGAGAGGAACTATTCTACAATTGAGAAAGAGTGCCTAGCAGTAGTCTGGGGTATCAAGAGGTTTCATCTCTGCTTGTACGGAGTTCCCTTTGTTCTGCAGACGGATCATGAACCCTTAAAGTATATGAACAGTGCTAAGTTTGCAAACGGACGTCTTATGCGTTGGGCTATGTTTTTGCAAAGTTATACATTCAGAGTTGAAGCCATTAAAGGCTCAGAGAACGTTGGAGCGGATTACTTGAGTCGAGCTGACGAATAAGTTTATTTACATTGAACTGCCCCACATTTAGCAATTTTTCGAGTTTAGGAGAAATTTAGGAAATTTCTACTGAAAGGGGGTTATGTTACGAAAAACTGTATCACGTGACTAGCGTGACTTTCTAGAAGCTTCGCGAGAGTTCATAATTTGTTTGTTTTAGGATCTTGTGTCAGCGTTTCTAAAACGGTCTATTTTGTAATCTTTTTGTAATCTTTCTATAATTAGACTATTTAGAAACTTCTAGATTATTATTGTAAACGTATATAAGTAAGCGAGCTAGAGTGAAGTTTTAACTAGTTTACCACAAGCGAAGAGAGTTCGACATTAGTCGTGTTTAGTCAAGTGTGACGGACGCAGTGTTTATTCAAGTTGACAGAGGCCGTGTAAGTTTATTTGAGTTGGCGGAGGCCGTGTAAGTTTATAGAGTTACGTGCTGTTGTTGAGTTTTACTTCGTGGAAACTACGTTCATCTTTGGAATAAATCTTTTTGTTGCTGTTCCGACAACCCTGCGTTCAGTTTAGTTTGCAAGCTACCCGTCCTCTAAAAGATTACCCGTGTAACAGTGAGGATTACCTGAAACAAGATGCACTGGTGGTTAATCATTGTTAGTAAAATTACATTGATGATTATCGAAAATAGAGCACTGTGATTGGCTAGGAGCTTCGCTTTATCCCGCTATAATCACCGCGCGGTGATTATAGCATTGAAGGCTAGCAGTTTTCAAAATGGGAGCCAGATTTTTTGATGTTTCGGGGTCGGAAATTGATCAGTAATTTTATTTTCTCGAATAATCATCAATGTAATTATACTAAAACAATTAGTTGCCTCAGGGGACGTGAATATTGGCAAATAGTCACCTCGACTTCGTCTCAGTGACTATTCGCTGATATTCACGTCGCCTTCGGCGACTAATTGTTAAGTAGTTAGTGAGTTTATTTTACTGCTGTGTTTACATACCTGTGTGTGTATTGTTCCAAATTCAACTACAAGGAACATGCTATATGTTAAAACTGTTATTAAACTCAGGATCAGTTAATGGCATTCAAGTTAGTTGCCTGCTAGAAACTGGCTGGGTGAGTCCAGCCATAGATCAATGCCTTTATGAAGTCTCTGAATGTAACATGCATGCAGACTGACAGTGTGACTTCATATTTTGTAGGTTTTGTCCAATCCAGAATTCTTGGCTGAGGGTACTGCCATTAATGACTTAATGGAACCAGACAGAGTTTTGATTGGCAAGTACAGTTTGTATTACAGTCATGTAGTTGTTGACATTTTGTTAAACTATTGTATTCCTTTTTCGTGGTAGTAAGAAATTAATAGATCCTCTTTTAAGCTGCAAAGGTTAAATTAATATATCAATTATGAGACTGTCAAAATCAGATTATGTTCTCATCAATCTGCAGGGCCAGAAAAACTTGAACTCCAGCTTGTCCTTTGGGCAAGCAGTTCTCAATTTTGCTTGCCCCCAGGCTACTTTTTGTTTGTATAAGTTAATGATTTTGTTTGAAGATGAGTTGTTGCAACCTTGCCCATTTGGCAAGCGATCTTTAAAATTTACTTGCCCAGTAGAAATGCACATGTCCCTGACTCCCGGATGGAAATTTTTTGAGTGTGACTCCTCATACCTTTTATTTTAAACACATTTTATTGACATTCTTTATCTGGCAGGAGGTGAGCAAAGTAGAGAGGGATGGAGGGCAATTGAAGCTTTATCCTCCGTTTATGAGCACTGGATTCCTAAAGAAAATATCATTAAAACCAATACTTGGTCTTCAGAACTCTCCAAGCTGGTAAGGTTTGCTCATTCTGTTACATCAGTCTCAGACTACTTTCGGTTCAATTGCTTTTAATTGTCTTAACTAAAGATATTCTAGGCTAGCAAGTGGTTCATGTACATTTTACATGTAACATCAAGGTACAGTGTACTATGTATGACATACAGTAGACACAGCTCTGATTGGCAATCAATAAAGAGGATTACTGCTGACTTTCTCTCAACGGACACCTATATGAGACAGACACCAGTCTGTAAAACAGATATCTAGACTGAGTTGTTCCTTGCCTTTCTTTACTTCCTTTATTTGACTCTCTATAAGACAGACATTTCTCTAACTAAGGTACTGACACTTTGTGCCAGTCCCAAAAGTCAGGGGTGGATCCAGAAAATTCAGAGAGGGGTGGCTGGCACACTTTATAACAGCTCTATTCTAAGATACTTTTCATTTTCCTGAGATGGAATTGATGAAAATAATTCAAAATTTCAAGGAAAAAAAAGGGGGGGGGGGGGGGGGGGTCGGTCCACCCCTAAATCCGCTCATGAAGGTGTCCATCTCAGAGAGAGAGTTGACTGTAATACTATGTGAGAATTTTACCCTTTACATTTTCTACTGCAGTAATATTAAGCTCACCCCATTTTTAGCAGGCACAGTCAAATGTCAGTTAATGGAAAATGTTCCTTCCTTCTTTTCTGTATTTAAACTAAGGTAAATTTAACCTAGTGGATTCTAGTCAATTTAAGAGTCTTTTAGGTTGATTAACCCTTTAAGTCCCAATAGTGTACAAGATCAATTTTCTCCTTACAATTATCCATAAACTGTAAAGAGATAAGTTATGAGAATCAATAAAATGATCACCCAAGAGAAAATTTGAACAAATTCTCTCAACCAATTCTTTAAGGAAATGTATGGAGATCAGTTTGGAGAATTTGTATGTGGTTACTGGGGCTTAAAGGGTTAACATAGGTTTATTAGTCTTTTTTTCCATTCTGTTTTGAGAATTTTGAGTAGCCACCCACATAACAAGTAACTAGCAGCCTGGTAGCCTGCGTAGCTGGTGGAACTGTTTTTGCGCGTTTCAGAGTTTTGGCAGTGAAGTTGCCATTCTTGCTGCTAGAAGCGAACGTCAAAGGCATGAGAAGGGATTTCAAAGCATCTCCTCCACATATTCCACCCAGCTTCACGGTTCCTCTATAAAACTTAAGTTTGCTCATGCTAAATAACAATTTGGCCGGTTACACAGGCTAGCAGCCTTTCTTTTTAGCTGGCCATTGCAGTAAAATCAATTGGCTACTCTAAGTTTAGAAATGAGTCAAACATAACAAATATGTACATGTAGGAGGATTTGTCGGTTAAATTGAGCAGCTACATGTACTTTCCCAGAGAGATCAGCTACTGAAAACCTTAGTGAGAGCCCTGTATGCAGATCATGTTGATCTTTCTTATTTGTAGGCAGCCAATGCTTTTCTAGCACAACGTATCTCTAGCATCAATGCCATGAGTGCAATCTGTGAGGCAACTGGTGCAGATGTGTCAGAAGTAGCAAGTGCAATTGGACGGGACTCTAGGATAGGGAGCAGTTTCTTAAAAGCTTCAGTTGGTGAGAATGCAAGTCCAGTTCATTTCAGAAATTTGAATGCACTTACAAGTAAAATGCCAATTTCCCTGCTATAAGCAGAGGTGTCCTTTCCCTAACAGGAAAAAAAACCAATTAATATCCAATGAATAATTATATTTATTATATAAACACCAATGAAATACCAGGTGAGCTTTCATGCGAAAACTTGATATCTTCACATGTGAAAATAACATGTTATCTTCACATGTGAAAATGTCACCTCTGCTATGGCTACATAATAAATCGTGCCTTTCATACCAAAAAACTATTAAAGTGAAATGGTTTGGTATTTCATTGGTGTTTATATTAATAATAATAAAAAGAACATTACATGGCCGCTTGGAGATACGAAATTTCTCTTCTCATGTTGAAAAAATATTTCACTCGTTCGCTGAGCTCACTCATGAAATACTGTTAAAAAAATAGAACAATAAGGCATTTGTAGAGAGCTGTTACCTTTTGAAAAGGGTGGGGGCGGATATATGACACAGGCTGGGTAATGTATATTTGTCTGCGGTCTTCGGTCTTGACTATTATTTTATTTCGAAGTAAACGGTGACTAGGGTGACTTGGGTGAGTAAGGTAATTTTGGTGACTTGGGTGACTAGGGTGAGTTGGGTGACTAGGGTGAGTAAGGTAATTTTGGTGACTTGGGTGACTAGGGAGACTTGGGTGACTAGGGTGACTAGGGCGATTTGTGTTACTAGGGTGAGTTGGGTAAGTTGGGTGACTAAGGTGACTTCGGTGACAAGGGTGACTAGGGTGACGTGAGTGACTAGGCTGACTTGAGTGACTAGGGTGACTTGGCTAAAAAGGGTGACTTGGGGGACTAGGGTGACTAAGGTGACGCGGGTGCCTAAGGCAATTTGGGTGACTAGGGTGACTTGGGCGACTAGGGTGAGTAGGGTAACTAGGGTGATTTGGGTAACTAGGGTAAATTGGGTGACTATGGTGACTTGGGTGACTAGGGTGACTAGGGTGACTTAACTGACTAGGACTTGGGTGAATTGGGCGACTAGGGTGACTTGGGGGACAAGGGTGACTTGGGGGACTAGGGTCCAGTGACTAGGGTCCAGTGACTAGGGTGACTTGGGTGACTAAGGTAATTTGGGTGACTAGGGTGATTAGGGTGACTTGGGAGACTAGGGTGACTTAATTGACTGGGGTGACCTGGGTGATTAGGGTGATTTGTGTGACTAGGGTGACTTGGGTGACTTCGGTGACTAGGGTGGCTAGGATGACTTTGGTAAATTGGGTGACTAGGGTAATTTGGTTGACATGGGTGACTTGGTTGATTAGGGTGACTTGGGTGACTAGGGTAATTTGGTTGACTTGGGTGACTTGGTTGAGTAGGGTGACTATGGTGATTTGGGTGATTAGAGTGAGTAGGGGGACTTGGTGACTAGGGCGACTTGGTTGACAAGGGTGACTTGGGTGACTAGGGTGACTAGGATGACTTTGGTGAATTGGGTGAATTGGGTGACTTGGGTGACTGGGGTAATTTGTGTTGACTTGGATGACTTGGTTGACTAGGGTATTTTGGTTGACTTAATTGACTAGGTTGACTAGGGTGTCTTGGATGATTAGGGTGAATTGGGTGACTAGGGTGACTTGGGTAGGGTGACTAGGATGACTAGGGTGACTAGGATGACTAGGGTGACTTGGGTGACTAGGGTGACTTGGTTGACGAGGGTGACTTGAGTGACTAGGCTGACTTGGGTGAATTGGGTGGCTAGAGTGATTTGGGGGACTAGGGTGGGTAGTTTTACTTGGGTGAATTGGGTGACTAGGTGGACTAGGGTGACTAGGGTGACTTGGGTGCGTAATTAGTATGACTAGATAAAATCATCTCTTGCTATTTCAAAACCAATTAAATTTGAGTTCTGCATGTGTGCAGCTGTACATGTACAGAGGGACTTATTTGTTCCAGAAAAAAGAGAACAAACTCAATAAATTGTACAAATTCTTCATAACAAAAATTTCTATTAGTTGCCTGATTGAATTGCATGATATTCAGTAACAATAGTATTGCAGTAAATTATTTATTACTCAATGAGACTGCAACAACCAAAGGCAATTCGTTTTATTCATTCTTTACTGTCTTTTTGTGCTAGGTTTTGGAGGAAGTTGTTTTCAGAAAGATGTTCTTAACCTTGTTTACCTCTCCGAAGCACTTAACCTACCCGAGGTTGCTGCTTACTGGTATCAAGTGATTGCCATGAATGAGTATCAGCGGCGACGATTCACCAACAGAATAGTTAACTGTCTTTTTAACACCGTGACTGACAAGAAAATAGCACTGTTTGGATTTGCCTTTAAGAAGAACACAGGAGACACTAGGTTGGAATTCATTCTTCAAAACTAAAATGATTTCAACTCGTTTCCCCTTTCCTTTTTTCTTGAGTTGATTCCATGTGGTTATCGGTATTATTATCAAAATTGCCAGGCAATGAGTTATCAAGGCTCATCCTTTATATAATGTTTGCATTCCCTATGCATGTGACAGAGGTCTTTACAACATGTATGTGCATGTGTATTTGACAGGGAGTCTGCAAGTATTTATGTCTGCAAATATCTGATGGACGAAGGGGCAAGGATAACAGTTTATGATCCTAAAGTTGAAAAGGATCAGATTATCTTGTAAGTATATGCGTGTCCATTGTGGTTTGAGAAGTTCTGTAGCCTGGGTAGCAAGCATTTCAGAGTCAAAGACCACACGACAAATGGTGCCCTCTTTCATTTTTTGGCAGGCGCTCGAAAGGAAAGGGGATGGGAATAGGCTATTTCCGAGTTCCAAAAAGTCTCACTTTCAAAGCGAGGTTAAGTGCGAAGCCATTGATATGAAAATGATTTTTAATTGTCGTGGAAGTAAAACTCATTTTCACAACAAAGGTTTCGCACTTAGCCTCGTTTTGAAAGTGAGGTTTTTTGGAACTCGGAAATGGCCTATTAGGACGCGAGACCATGGCTCGCGCGACCAAATTCCCCCTTTTAACGCCTGCCAGGCAGACTAGTCTTTCTTTGCTCCGAAACCAAACGGAAAGCTTGCTACACAGGCTAGTCATTCTGTGGTGCATTATTGTGATAGGAAAACTGGGCCTCATAACAGGTGTTATTTTTTCGCGTTTTTTAGGGGCGCGAAGACCAACAGCGCGAAGTGAGCAAGGAGTGCCAGACACGCGCAATGAGGGAAGGCAAAAATGGTGTGTCGACGGGCATTATTTTTTCTGTACCTTCCCCATCGTGAGTGTCTCACGCTGCAAGCCCGCCTTGTGCAGGCTTTTGCTCGCGTGAAAAACGCGAAAAAATAAGTCTGTTATGCAGGATGTAGGAATACAGGCCAGTTTTAGTTGGTTCCCTGTGACCTCAGATTGCTTGTTGTAAGTGCCAAGTGCAATTTTCATTTCCGCCTTTCAGCCAAAAAAAGAGCCGGCTTCCCTCATGCCACACAGGTGACAATGAAAGTCAGGAACTAATTTGTCAGTGCGTTTTCTTTGACCATACTTACAAGTTTATTACCTTACTGTATATTTAATTTATTACAGGGAGCTGACACATCCTTCTATCTCAGAAGATCCACAGAGAGGTAACAGTGACTGTTATACACTATAAATAAACAGTAAAATACTTTATTCAAGTGCCTGGTGTATTAAGCATGAAAGTAATTACTGAGGGGGCTATTTTTATGTCTGGTGATGGGATGGGTGATGGGACTGTCATTTCTATCTGCAGAACGAAAAAAAACATTTTTCTTCGGTTATTTTAATTATCTCTTTTAGTCCTAATATCTAGCCGAACTTCACAAATTTGCTAAAGAACTAGTCGGGAGAATGTCATCAAAGATCAAAGCGTTTTCTCTTGCATACCTAACATTCGTTGATTCACTAGCGCTACAACCAGTTGCAAAAATACTTGAGACATTGTACGTAATTTGCACGTCAGAGGTACTTATAAGGTCCTCGCATTTCAGACCCCTCCCTCTCCCTTCTCAAAGTTGGTCGCAATAGCAGATCATGCTGAAATTTTCGAGGAACAACATTGAAACTAGGGGAGGGAGGGGGGAGTTGTTTAACGTCTGAGATGTGCGATTTTATGCGATGTTTAGTACACAAGAGCGTTTTCCTGGTCAAGTGTCTCAACATTTTTGCAACTGGTTGTAGCTAGCGCTTAAAACATTAGCTTTTTATTTCTTTATGCTGAGCAATTCACCTTTTCAATTTAGTTGTTGGAAACAAAAAGCTTTACTTACAACCCTTTTTTTAATCATTTTTTTTTTCAGTTGAGCGCCTAATCACTATTGTTAATGATCCTTACGAGGCTGTTGAAGGTGCGCATGCGCTAGTGGTCTGTACTGAGTGGGATGAATTCAAGGTCAGATTATAGTACCAGGCGCGGATCCAGGATTTTGAAATGGGGGGGGGGGGGGGGGGGAGGGGGGGTGAATTTTTGTAATAATGTAATAGAACCAAAGCCTAGTTGAGGTGTTTGAGGTCTGTGCATCAGCATGATTGAAGAGGGGCTCAGAAAAAGGGGGGTGAAAATTCACCCATTTCACCTCCCCTGGATCCGCGCCTGAGTACATTTTAGTAGTACCCATTAAATAGTCTTGAAAATGTCATATTGAACTAAATTGTACCTCGGGTATCATTGAATAATTACCGTCCGTATGATTTGACCCTATTATAACATTCTACACAGAGTTGGATATCTTGCCCCCATTTTCCTTTGTCATATCTTGTTTCCGATTCTAAGACCCATGTTTCAATGTAGATCCTGTGTCCAATTTTAAGCAAGAGTGACTGATTCTGAGTCAGTGCGATTTGATATCCAATGTCCGGTTCTATTTCCAATTTGATTCACAGCGGAGGTGCCTGTAGGACGGACATATTATGGACATATTATAGGATATTCCTGTCAACTAGTGTCTCTGGTCCTTCCTCCAGTTTGTCACCAAAATAACGCTGATTCACGCGCGCGCACTACTTAGTATTGAGAAAAACTCGTCCTCGTTGTCGCCCTCGTCTTGGAATCAAAGCACTCAAATAGCATTTGACAAACTTTGACGTCTCATCCATTGCCGTTAAAGTTTCTAGAAAAATCACGCGCGACAGAAGAGAAAAACAAATTGTTCGCGATGACATCATTTCCATGGTCTGTACTCTTAGCGATCATAGTTCACGACCAATCAGTGGACGAGAAATCGCTTAGTTATTGTAAAAATGCCGTTGGACAGAGAATGAACCTTTCTAAGCCAATAACTTAACACTTTTGGGCTCTTTTGAGTTATTATTTTACATACAATTTCTCCTATCCTTTTTCCACAGACATATGACTATAGGCGTATTTATAACAGTATGCTTAAGCCAGCCTTTGCTTTCGATGGCCGAATGATTTTGGATCATTGTCATTTACACGAGATTGGATTCCAAGTGGAGACTATCGGAAAGGTGGTGTCTTCTGGATATTTGCTGCCGCTGACACCCCCTCTAGCACCCCCAAAGGAGGAGAAATGAAACCCTAATACGTCACCTGTGAGGTTCCTCTTCAATCCCGTAATCCCGACCGTAGAATTTCGTGCAATCCCGTAACCCCGATGGTTATTTTTCGCATCCCACCACGCCCGCATACTTTCAATCCTGCCCCCCCCCCCTCCCCCCCCGATTTTGCTTTAAAATCCCGAATCCCAAGTTTCAAATAAGGGAAATCCAAGATTCCGAAAAACCTAACGGGGAGTCTCACTTGTCTAGGAGCCCGAACGTTGGGCAAATGAAACAGTTAATTCATATTTCCATGACTATCAGCTCTGTTAACCGTAAATTTGTAGATGCGAACTCTTAAATTCAAAATTAAATTAGAGAAGTCTACCCTAAGCTTAGGCAACCATTGGAGTACGACTATCTCCAAATATTTTGGCTCATCCTCAGCGTAAGGACTTGTAAAACTCACGAAACAAAGAAGTCAGCTCAATTAAACCTTGGAAAACAAAAGGTGCGAAAAAAAGAAAAAGTTCACAGGTTCTTACACCGAGAGAAACCCAAATTTGAAGCGCTAAATGACGAGGTCGTGTGCCTGGACTGGACTGAGTGTGTATTACGCGACCGAGTTTTGCTATAATTGAATTGAGTTAACACATATTTAACTGTTCAACTATGTCGAAGGACATTTTCAGAATATCTTTTAATGTATATTTTCCAACAGTGTTGTTTAAAATATATTTTTGATTCCATTAGAAAGCAACTATGTCATGTATCCCGCAACAGAAACAAATTAAAGGAATTGCGTCGGGAATGCAAAAATTAAAGCGCAAAAAAAGAAGAAAGAATTAGCTGGTTTTTCCCAGAAATTGGAAAAGTTTCGAATGAATTTTTAAGGGCTGTTAAGTGCTAAATAGTACTTACGACTTTTAAAGGTGTTGTTCAATATTTAAGCTGTTATTAAAGTATTACTTATTTGTTCGTCGATGTATTTGTTGTATTCTTTTTAAGGAGCTATGTCAGCGCTATTTGATATCTTCTTAAAAAGCTAAATTTTTTCCCGCATTAGGTGCATTTCAAAAATAATGGTCCAGTTTTGTTTTCAACGGATAGCAAGGATGTACATGGATTAAAACTTAGAAAAGTTGGGCCAACTTTTTCAAGTTTTATTGCAATGCCTGAAAAATATAGTAATAAAAAATACTATGGCTAGTCTTCTCTCATGAAATTTGTTTGATATCTTCTTCTTAACTCTACATGACTTCAGCACAGCATTCACTTTTGACCTAAACAGAAATATCTTTGTGACATAGCTCCTTTAAAAGTAGACGGTAAGGGACTTTTGGACTGGACTATGAGTACGAGTGTCGACGGAAATTTGGAGTTTCTTAGATGATCTTTTGTCATACCGATTTTTTTCTTTCAAGACGCGTCACTTGCTGGTCATCGATAGAAAAGAATGAGGATTCCTTGAAATTCCTAAAACGTTCCTGTTCTAAAGGTCGTAATGTTACACGAGACGATTTGCAACGACGATTTTCAGCGCAACACAGCGTTGCAATAGTGAGTTTACGCAACAGGACGGCAAAACGCTTGTGTGTGACAAACGTGACAGGGCTATTACTTGCGTGTTTTGTCGTGATCTTCACTGAAAATTAAAGTTTCCTGGTCTTTACAGATATATCTGTTTAAAGGAAAGTGAAGTTTGGCGAAAAGTTGTTTCAAACAAAATTATTGTCACGCTTGTCACACAAGGCTTGCCGTCTTCTTTCCTTTCCCGTCCTGTTGCGTAAGTTCACTAATGTTGGAACAATGTTGCAGCCATTCGAAACAATGTCGCAATAATGTTGTAACGCTGTGTTGCGCTAAAAATCGTTGTTGCGAATCGTCCGTCTAACATCACCTTTATACTCTTAGTCAAATCTTTAGGTCGCTACTTTATCTTAATCACAAGTACTGTAATCAAAAAAATATTGACATTGATAAGGACAGTTTGTCACTATAGCACTATGGCTCTTGTACGTAACATTGTAGGTTGTGTATTTTAAAGTTTTACTACGACAACAAGAGAAAATAGACATAATATATTTATTCTTCATGATTTCCTGATCTCAGTTTATCTTGCTTAAGTGTGGTCCTTACTGGTCTTTCAAGTACAAAAGACAGTGGCTTTTGTCCATCACGAGCCTTTCTCGACCTGATTACGCACTAAACAGAAGCGCAAGGGCCTGCAAAAGCGCGAAGATCAAGTGGAAATCTAATCGGTCACTTGTGAAAAACGCGCTTCATTTTATTTCTTGTCCAAAAAAAAAACTTGTGCGAGTGTTTCAGAAGCGGAAAAGGGTGATTAAACAATGCCACATTTACAACCTCGAGTCTTCACGCTGTTCAGTGTTCCTGGGAACAGTTGCCTGTCTTGCCTCCTACGGCAACAGTCGCATGCTTTCCTGTCCTTGAAAACGGTTGAGTGTCTTCCCACGCCAGCCACGCTAGCAAATCGCCATCTTTACATTACCCATAACACACCTGGTTTAACCCCCCAAGTTTGAATAACCGCTGTTCAGAATTTCTCCTTCGTCTGAAAAGAGATTAGAGACCTTCAAGGACGAGGACGAGATTTGACTTAAATCTTTTTCGCATATTCTCAAAATAAAGACTCTCCCGAAAACTTCATTTTACTATTTTTCACTAGAAAAGTTAGCACTGTTACCTGAAGTGAAGAGGCTACCCGCGGCGGATCTAGGGCAGGGGGCCCGGTCCCCCTTATTTTTAGACCAAACTGAGGCCCGAAGGGACGGGAAAATGTTTCTGGAAACCGCCCCCTTCCCCTTATCTCAGGGTCTGGATAACCACCCCTCCCCCCCCCCCCCCCACCACCCCCTTATCCGAAGGTCTGGATCGCAAAATGATAAAACTTCTAATATTTGATAACTTGTTTTCCACACTTCGACATTCTCGCTAAAATTCGTAGTGACGAAGGCTACCACGTTTTCCCGCCAAAAGGACGCCGGCTCACGGCGCGCGAGGAATACTTAGTATTGAGAAAATCTCGTACTCGTTGTCGTACTCGTCTTAGAATCTAAGGGTGCGTTCGATTGGGAAATCCGGATCTAAATCCGGATTTCCCAATCGAACGCGAAATCCGAAAGCGGATTTCACCTCCCAGAAATCCGTCCTCAGGGTGGATTTCAATTAAGAAATCCAAATCCGGATTTTTTGGATTTCCTTTTTACTGTTCGATTGGGAAATCCGAAAAAGGATTTGCAAAACTGTTCTCGTGAACAGCGGTCTCCTTTTTGGTAATTATGCGTGCGCGTGCAAGACCGCTGTTCTTAAGGACAGTTTTTCAAATCCTTTTGCGGATTTCCCAATCGAACGGTAAAATGAAAATCCAAAAACAGATATCTCAGCGTTGAAATCCGTTTTCGGATTTCGCGTTCGATTGGAAATCCGAAATCCGGATTTTGAAAATCTAAATCCGGATTTCCCAATCGAACGCACCCTAAAGGTCTCTATTGAAAACAGTTTTTTGGGAGGTTGAGAGGGGTGGTGGGGCGGGGGGAGGGGTAACTGGGCCGAGATGACACTCGTAAAGACTTCTGGGGCTGTTACTAAGGTCCAACAAGCAACTGCGAGACGCATTTCTGCTAAAGTGGCAAATGGTTCTCTTGTTTAGGGATCTATTGCAATGTAGAACGAGCCAGATGAAATGAGAAATGAAGTAACAACTGACTCGAGTATTTTCTTTTATTAGTGTAAAGGATTAGATCCTTCAGACATCTTTTGTTGGTAGCTGGTTTGATTGCTTCGCCCCCGGCTAAGCCTGTTCAAGGTGTTCAGGTAGTAGAGCGCAAACAGAGAGAGGGAGGGAGAGAGGAGGGAACTCTCGCTCCCTAACCCAGGCCCCTCGCTGTTTTTCTGCTCCCGTCCAGGCAGTAAGCGTTTCCTATCAAGATATCGCCTATGTAGCGAGCGTGCGCAGTCCCCACAATCTGAACACCTGTAAAAGGCCCCCCTCTGCTGGCGTCATGCAACATTCTAGCAATTATTTTTTTCAACCAATGGCTACCCTATCACGTGGTTGAAAACCAAAAATAGCCTGTACATAAAATGTAGGTTAAAACGCGCGGTCTAAACTTCTAATTTCATCCGTTTTGCATGTTTAATTCATTCGGCACTTACATCTAACGTATACTGGTCTTTGACTTTCTCTGATAACTTCATGGTCCTTTGTTTTATTTGACACTTGAACCTGGAAGTAAAAATGTAAAAGATACAAGCAAGTTAAGTCATGAGCGTTAAATCTGTTGTGTATTAATTAGTCTGTCCACTGAGCAATAACATAAAAACTTGGGAAGTAAGGGTGACCGGCAGTGGTGAAAGCACTCGCCTGCCACCAAATGTGGCCCGGGTCAAAGCCCCAGCCTGGACGCAATATGCGAGTCGAGAAGTCCCAAATTTTTTTCGGGTTAATTTGCAATTGCTTAAATTTCAATTACCACTGCGACGATCATATCTTTATTTAAATACGAGTTTGTTGTCGGTTCTCGTCCCTGTTCCAAGCAGTTTTTGCATGGTCTTCCCTCTCCTTAAAAATCAGCACTAATAAATTCCATTTCGCACGCGCGAAGTCTGTCAAACGATTTGCGCGTTTCTAGATGTTTAGGGATAAAGGTTTGCTCAAATTATAGCCGCGAAATGAGCCCGCGCACCTCCCTTAGGGTTACGTAATGTGTCAAAGCGAATATTTAATAAGCAGGATATTTAAGTTACTTGTTGTCTTTTTAGAGAGAGCTTATTTCCCTCGTATTGCTGTCTCTCACAAGTGTTTCAACCGGCCCCCCCCCCCCTTATCTAAGGGTCTGGATGACCGCCCCCCCTACCTTATCTCAAGGTCTGGATCCGGCACTGCTAGGGTAAGAGGTTTCAATCGCATTTCACATCGGATTCAATTTGTGTGTTGCATGGTGTCACTGATATCGCATACGTTATGTCTCATAAAACTTAGAGAGTTCTTATCACCAATTTTTATACCCAAAGTGTGTAGGAGGTAGCTTATTGATAACTGACATCCAAGAAGGGTGGAGGGCCTTATCCTATTAGAAGTGGTTGTTGAGGGTTAAGGGTGACTTAACGGTTTTAAGAATTCCTACCTATTGCCAGCAATGTAACGGATACCGGATCATAACCAGTAGGAGTATGCAACTCTTTCATACACACACGGCAATAGAACATGTTAATATTCTGTAAAGAGAAAACCAGAAACAATGCCAGTGTCTATATGGATCAAAATGGGTGTACGAGGGAACGTCTTACATATTGCGACGATTGCCGATCATGGTGTGTGTCCTGGCAAAGAAAGGTTGAACCACGATCCTAAAGACTAAGATGGAAGAATCTCTTTCTTAACGGATTCTCTTTTGGTGCCACATGATGCAGCTCAAAGACCCTGTTTGGTGGTCTGGCCAGAATTCGAGACCACCACTTTTACTTGACCGGCGCTCTTCTAATTAAGCTAACCAGACAACTGTGTGGCTTGTGGTTAGGGTAGGGAAAGCTTAAACCTCGCTGTAACGGCGGTCGTCGGTCAACATTCGCGGGTAACATTGTAGTAGAGAGATTAAGATTCACTTTTACGCAAAACGGCAGTGAAGTTGCAACACCTGACCAAATTTCCCCCTTATTTTCCGTTTACTCTTTATTGCTTCTACGCTAAAAATAAGTAGTTTTATGCCATAGGAATCGTTCGGGACTGTTTTTATCTCATTTTCTATTCTGAGAAATTCTAAACTTGAGTCTGACGTTTGCCGTTTGCGGTAAACGTGAATCTTTAGAGAGCTTTAGATCCGAGTTTACCGCGAACCTCTAACTGCTGGGTGTCACGTGACAAGTCTTTCGCGTCACGTTTGAGGTTTATGACGTGCGTTTTCAACGTGGGGAGGTAGGTTTTCACGCATGTCATTTACCTGAAAGCTTTTAGCGTATAATTCTTGTTTTATTCCACGTAAAGATACAAAATCTTGTGGAGCAAGTCTTTATCCATTAACAGAGGCACAAATTCGGACGAAATTCTAAATTTGATAAATCCTACTGGATCTTGAAAACAAGTGCCATTCATGGCTGCTGATTCAAAATGGCGGCCGTAAATTTGCAAGAAGAACTAATGTAACAATTTACAGCTCTTTGCTGCTAGATAACCCAGTGTTAACGTAAATTTCTTTTATTTTCACTGATTGATATTTTGTCTATTTCTAAATGGAAAAATAAACCTACTTCCACTTCTTTAATCCACCGCCAATCTAAATCGAATAATGTTTGAACGTCGAACCGCAAACGGGTAACGGCAAACCGCGGTTAGAGGTTCGCGGTAAACTCGGATCTAAAACTCTCCATTATCTCTCTACTGTTACCCTCTGACGTCACAGATTTTGCAATGTTGCCCGCTTAGAGATTTGGCGGAAAAATGTCATGTGACCTCGAAGCAACCAATGACAGCGCGCGCTGTTGGGAAGAAAATAGTTCAAGTTTATGGTAGCATAAACTGATGTTAATAAACCTGAGAATTAGGCCCTATGAAAGCACACTTATGGACATACTGCCAACAATCATGTCTCTGTTCTTATGTCACACAACGCACAACATTTGGATAAGCCTTTGTACTAAGTAAGGGTAGATACTAGTTCAAAGTACAAGAAAGAACAATGAACAGTAACTAGTTGTTCAATTACAATGTATCCTTCTCTTTGGCAAAGTCCACTGTAACTTAGCATAAGATATCTACTAGACTCCACAAAGGTTCCATTCATATTATCACATGCTCATCATGCACATGTGCTCCTCTTTTTGCCGTACACTGTCCTTTCCCAGTCAGTTCTCTTAGGGCTTCGGTTCATTCACAACAGCGTTTTTTCCCTCCCACCCTCCCTTTGCTCTGACTGGAACCTTTGTTTAGCCCCTTCGATTATTCCTTAGTTACACTACGTATTTAACACAACCAGAACGTATTCCAAGCAGATCATTATTTTATTTCTATACACCTATAGGTCTCTTTAGATTAATCATTTATACTATGGTATTATACTGGACTAGGTCTCATTCCTTCATTAGGTTCCGGGGATGTGGAACAACAATCTCGTTTCCCAATAAAAGGAGTGGCAGGGAAGTGCAACCCCTGGCTGCACTTTACCCCACAGTAAGGCTTAGCCCTTGGAGACAGGTCCGGAAAAATATCCACTCCAGGGTGTGGACCCCCGGTCCCACCTGATCTGTACTCCACCCAGGAGGACCAAGCCTCCTGGTTCCCCCTAGTTCCTAGTGACTGGGGGATATGGGCCTCATCCCCGGAGACTAATCAGGACTCCTGTCCAGGGTGGCTACCCCCGGTACCACTCGATCTTGTCTCCCCCCAGGAGGGCTTCTCTCCTGGTCCCCTTACCCCTAGATTTACGCGCTTCCCTGCCACCAGAATTTTGCCATTACCTTTTGTGGTACCCGGCATATAGCCTTTTTGCAAAAACACTGCCAATGGGAAGAGTTTATTAATTTAACTATATAATAAAATGATTTTCTCTTCTCACCTCAACCCATGTTGCAATACTATTGTGTTCAATAGGCATGCTTCCGTGATGCGTGCTGTAACTACCTGACACGATTACAAACGGTGCTTCCAAGAAAATTGAGGTGAAGCTGACAATCTGTCAAGATAAATTTAACATTTCAAAGGTGATTTGTATAGGAATACCGTTTGAAATCATTTCTAGGCGAGCTAGACCATAGCCTGATAAAACAGTCGACGTTGGGAGACACCACAACTGGTTTCCTCGCCAAATGACGTCTGAGAAACGTCTCAGCGCAGAAATTCCATACTGATAACACGTCAGATCTGGGCAGTGCTTCTGATTGGTCGTGCCGCGTGGGAAATTTGATTCAACAAATCAGAGGCACTACCCAGATCTTGGTAGTGACGCATCTTCAGTATGGAATTTCTGCGCTCGTTTGTTAGGCGTCATTTGGCGGGAAAACCAGTGGTAGCGTCGCCAAATGTCGGCTCTTTTCTTAGAGGAGCTAGACCAGTGAAGTACAAAGACGCATGAGTCTCTTCTGCTCTTTAGGTTGAAATATGAAATGGAATGTGGCAAGAAGAATTGCACATGGACTTTTCATCAAGTAGAGAAAAAGGACAATACTAGCGAATTCTAATTCGCACATTCAAACTATGGCCAAGAGCTCATTTACTCAATGGGCTCCTGGAATGGCAGGTGACTTTTTGGAAAGATTGTAGAAGAAACTATGCGAGTAAGTTTACCATACTTTTCCGGGAACTCTAAAAATAATTGGTAAAATCAATTTATATCTTACTGATAGACACTAATAAGAACAGTGGACCAACCCTTGTATTAAAAGGTTGTTTTCCCAGCCAGTCATAGGCAATGCGATGGCCTGCTTTTCGATGCTTTCCTTGAATTGAATTACATTTTTACCACTGTTCGAGTCGACTCACCTGGCAAAATGCGTAGTTTGTTGCACGTAACAACTCGGGTCCAGGAATATTAGTAAATGAAACGTTATACCATTCTGCGTTCATTTCCTCTGGTAAATCAAGAAATGCCATCCAATCCTACAGGAAAAGCAAGAAAGAAAGGGAAGTGATACATGTAAACGTCTCTTCTACAATATTTTCACGTAAAAACGGCCAAACATTGGCATGTCAGTATCTGTATATTTGAGCCAAGTTCTTGACAGAAAAGGTTGAGATAACTGACCTACAATTGAGGTTTATTTTTATGATCGTTCTATTTACAAGAAAACCCGAAAAATCTCTCGAGTAAATTTAAGGAAGAAACGATCTTAAAAAAGCTGACCCGGGTTTTAAACAGGAAGCCGAATTTATTTACAGTAGACTTCCGCCTTGCGGACACCTCGTTATAACGGACACCCCGTCAGAATACTACGAACACCAGCTAACTCCCAGGCAAAGATAAATACAGTGTAGTAGACGTTTGACTGTGTTATAAACACCCCCTATTACGGACTGACTCTCGCTAAGGAGGACACTAACTCGAGGTCCCTGCAATGTCCACTATTAACTAAATGGAGTTGACTGAGTCAGCATAAAAAACTGTGAAATACTTACAACGGTTACATTCTCGTGCATGCCATCAAAATTCTGCATTTCCCGCAAACACACGGTGAATTTCACTTTCTCGATGTTCTCTGCCCAGACAGTTGCAGCGTCATGTTTGCGACCACTGTAAGTTATAATATTAAGAGTAAAAATAATTCTCAATCCAAAGTGGTATGAAGTCAGTGACTAAAGAGTGGAGAAAATTTCTCCTTCTCTTATTTCATATGTATAGGAATTTCGCAGAGCAGATGTGACTAACAGTTCCATGGTAACTGTCCACAAGCTGCCAGTGGCTATTACAGAGCAAGATACCTTCGCTTTAATCCGACCAAACAGCAAAACTGGAACTGTCTTAGAGTGGAAGTCTATGGTTAGTTGATACCATTATGCTAATTTTCGTTTCAACTCCTTGAACGTCATTAGGCTTATCCCAAAACGGAGACAGTTAAGAAATATTATCTTCTTTCAGGGCCCAATGGATATTTTACGGGTAGGAGTGACCAGCCCATGCCAACAGTTTGAAGCTGCCTTTTCTCTTGCCTCTTACAATTACAATCCAATTAGTCATTTGGATAACACTTGTTTCAATGCCAATGTATAGATTACCTCAAAGCCCTTTGATGCTGACCCTCGAAACAGTTTTTAGTAATCCAATGAACAACTGAAATGTTCAGATCCTTATGCAAAGGCGTCCTCACCCAATTATTAACAATTATTACATTAAAGATGAAATTGATTCTGAAATCTCTTTTCAAACGTGAAAGATCATTGTACTTGTCTGCGAAATTTGAATTTGAATTTGAAATTACTGAATAGGCTGTTCATAGGGAAATACCGCCATCGGAAAAGCTTTCAGAATTTTTAAGACCTGCAACGCTCAGTTCTGAAAAGATTTGACAAGGAAAGTGCTGAGGAGAATTCTAAACTATCAATAAGGACTTAACTGCTATAAAATTAATTAAAATTGTTGTTTCCTCAGACATACGGCACCAAATAGCTAACGAATGTTTTATGTATCCAACAGGTTACTAGATTTGGCGCGCCACATACACACGACATGCACAACGCCCTCGACGGAACACTTGAATGTAACCATATATCTTGATCAGAAAAATTTTGAAGTGAAATCATTATTCAAAACTGTGATTAAATTATAATGTCAGCTCGACGTGAAAAGTGTTGTAAGCACTATAAACAAACCTCGAATTAATAAAGTTTGCATTTGATCTTATGAGTAAGCATTGTATAATTATTTAACATAAATCTCAAACACCTTCATAATTATTGCAGCTCAATATAATCTCTATTGCCATCTATTTGTCCATGTTCCATTGTTCAAAAGCAGCCTGCACATTTACCTTAATAACCCGTTCTGGAGACCCCACCGTTCTACGAAAAACAGTCGAATGTTTCATAGACATATTTTAATCAATAGAACTTTGCGAGTCAAAATCTGGCCAATATATCTTCTCAGAATGACTCTGAAATCCAGAAAAGGTGACTTTAGAGAGTTAGAATCTCATAAAGATTACCCCAAGGGTGTTGGTTCACCGTTGAATAACCCCAAAACTCATACACGGAGATTACAAACTTGACTGATAGACTCCTTAGGTTGTTCATGCCTTTTCTCTGGGATTGGGGGAATTGCGCAGAATTTCTCCCTTCCCCCGCCCCCACCGTCCTTTGCGAATTTGTAGTCGTTTGAGGGAGACGGTCTATTAATGAGAAACTGATGTTCCTGTTGGAATCTTGCTATTGTTAGTTACTGCGGACGTTGCTTCTACGTTGTTCCAATCTCGATCCAACTTTGTTTTGTAAAAAAAAAAACAGTACATCTGCAATTCTAGCCAAAAGATTTTGGGACACTTCCTTGTTCTTTATTTTTCCAAGTCAACCAATAATTCCTACTCATAAATCAACCTTAGTCACCTTACCTTAATTAACTAATTATTAAATTTTTCCCCTTCCTTTAGATGATCTTGGGAGCAAGGGTGGAGCAGTGGTGAGAGCACTCGCCGCCCACCATTATAACCCAGGCTCAAAATCCCGCGTCGACGCCAGAATTATGTGGGTTTAATTTATAGTTGCATTGTTCTTTCCTTTGCACCGGATATTATGGCTTCTCGTCTCCTCAAAAACCAACATTTCCAAATTCGAATTCGACCAGGAATCAGGTAGGCGATAAACCACCATGCATGTAGATGGACGTGCTAAATATTTATTAATCTCTTTATTTTATTTAATGCTGAATTCCATAACTTGCACAAGATATAAAAATTGATTGAACATTACTAAGGCGACCAGTTACAACACCTATCTAAGAGCAGCTACCTTTTCTTAACACCCTATTCTCACGGCAAAAATAACTCAAGTCTCTCAGATTTGATTGTAATGGAAAGCCTTTTCCGATTGCTCAAGTCACAGGGTCCGAAAGCAAAACAAAACAAATCTCAAATCTCAAATCTTTATTTTAACACGGTAAAAATTCATCAGGTTTTTTGTTACATATGAAGTATAAACTATATAACAATATCTAATAATAAATACATACCTAAAGAGTCTCTTAAAAATACTACTCGAAATTACGCTAAACTATACCTGTTTTCCATGAATGCCGTGTATCTAACTTAATTAACTGAAATGAAAGTTTAACAATTGCTTAAAACGATTAAGAGATTTCTCTTGCCTAAGATTGCAGGGCAAACTGTTCCAGAGAGTTGCATCTCTATAGCTAAAGCTCCTTTTTAGGTAGTTGGTTCTTGGTAAAGGGACATTTAATTTGTTCGTAGAGTCCCTTAAGACATAGCCTGACGTACTGCGCTCAGTAAACATAGACGATAAATGGTCAGGAGCCATTAATGAATGAGGCTGGGTGTCTCATGAAGAATTATGGAGATCGAGGAGGGTGTTATCCGTCGAGGCCGTAGGCCGAGGCGGATAACACCCTCCGAGATCTCCATAATTCTTCATAAGATACGAAAGCCGAATTCAATAACTGTTTTATTATTCATTCAAAATAATTCCTAGTTTGAAAACGTAGCTAAAACATGCTTACCTCCATCGATCCATCGATGTTCAGTTCATCTTCGATAGTGTACGTTTAGGTTTGTCCAGCTCCGCAAATATTCTTCAAATAGCAGATGTCGCCCTTCGAGTTGTCTTCTTGCTGTTCTTGCCATGTTTTAATCTACTTTTCCGCCTAGTTCTTACTCTTGAAACGAGTGAAAGTCCGCCATTTTTCAAGTTCACAATCAAAACAGCTCAACCTCGTCCCCAGGTCTTCTCGGTTAACGGTGCCTTAACCTGCGAAAACGCTGCATTTTTGACGTCATTTCCTCGTTAAAGTCAAAATTCTTCCAAATTTGGTCATCAGTAACTGGTTATGGTGAATTAAACGTGTGCTTTTAGCCAATCAGAATCGCGGAAATATTTTGAATGAATAATAATAACTCATAATAAGAAAGATCGTGCCAATACAATTCAAATTAAAATAACCACAAGCGTATTTTTATTTGTGCTATTTACAACAGTATGTCATGTTTAATATTAACCACCGGCAGAAACTTGCAACTTTGCGAGCTAGGTCAATGTGGCACTTGGGCAATGTTCTATGTTCACGCATGCAGAGCCCAAAGCAATCTAAACTGCAAAACAGTCCTTATTTTTGCGTATTCAAGTAGGCGCGAGCAGTCAAACAAAAGGGCTGGAACGAGGCTGGAAATAGAGAGTGAGACTGGATTTTGAGAAAATAACTGACTGTTTTGCAGTCTAAAAGCAATCACAAGCAAATGCGAATTTACAAGCGCGTATCATTTTCACTTTGATCCGGTCTGTGTTTCGAGTCAGACGCCCAGGCCGACTGTAATGTGCTGTTGGAGACAGATTTGCTTTTCATTCCATCTTGTCCTTTGAGATACTTAAATATGGTCAGTTTATTTCTGTACAGTTCCAGCGCCTTCCCACTGGCAGCAAAGGAAAGGAAAATGAAAAAACCTGTAACATAAAATCCGAAGAAGACTCTGAGTCAATAATGAATGTGAATTTACCCTCGGATGTGCCACACAAACGTCAATTTTGCAGTTTAACGTAAGCTTAACCGGTTCTTTAAAGAAAAAATTAAAACTTATAATGGGTCGTAGGCGGCTTTGATGAGCTCTCAGCTAGATGATATTTATCAGAAAATATGGCGCTTTGGGGACTTTCAAAATGACCCCCATCATGGCCGCTATCTCAGATTTTACAGTAAAATTAACATTTGTACTATACCCTAGAAACGCGTTTCATTAATTTTTTTTGGGATAGAAAATCTCCGATGTAAAACGTCTCCTTGGAGTCCTGATATAATGGCCACAAGATTTTAACATTTGAGAAACTGATTAATTTGAACAAGATATTAAGTACATTTTTTAAATTGATTTCTTAAAATTAAAGAGGTAACACTGTCTTACTTCCACTTGAGTGAAAAGTCAAAATGTTTAAGATTTCAGCAAAATCTCTATTAAGTGGACACCCTCTATTAAGCGGACACCCCTTATTAAGCGGACACTAAGCCGGGTCCCGAAATTAACATCTTATATTTCCGTTTATCACGAACCCCTATTCAGCGGACACCTCTATTAAGCGGACGCGGACACTAAAATAAGGTGTATTTGGCTAATTTCTATTGTTAACAAGCACAATAAAGCGGACACCGGACGGAATTAACAATAGTAGTATTAGATTACGCCCTTGAAATACGTTCTGTAGTCGACTAGTAAAGATAAATATTAATCAATTACACTTGGCTGTCAATATACTGTAGATAAAACCGAAAGTCTTGCACAAAGTACAGCACAGCTACCTTAGCTTCCTCAACAACCAGTCTTCTACAACCGCAGGGCGCAGAGGAGTTATTTATGACCTTGATTGTTGATTGTAGTTAAATTTTACGGTTGATACCACGCATCGCCTTTGTTTTTATACTGTAAAATCGAGCAAACCGTCATTCGATCAACTTAATATATACCTGGTAATATATTATCCAATGCCCCGGAAAACCGCTGAAGGTAATGACTGCGGACGAATAACAGCGACTAACATATAATGAAGAGACAAGCCCTATTAAGAGGACACTTAGGAAGGTCCCGAAGGTGTCCGCTTAATAGAGGTTTCACTATACCTTGAAGGCTGTTTAAAACCGCGTATGGGTACCACAAGAAAGATAACGCGTGGACGTTTGCCGCAATACCAAGAATCCACGTCACACCCATGACCGACGCCATTTTGACACAAATCAGTGTTACACTTGTACTATGTCGCTGGTTGGTAACTTGTGTCGTTCTCTGGAGAACAGAAAACATTGATCAATAACTGCTACTCATTCCAGTAACCACGTTTCTGTAAACGTAAATCATGACATACCTTCACCATAGCAACTGAAGCCAAAAGTTCCAAGTTGTAAACTAACTTTTTATAGACACTCCCAATTCAATATTAAGAAATTTCGTTTAGGTAAATGAAACCATTCACACTAAGGTCAGGGGCGTCCTGGGGTGCCCGTTCCCCCACTAAACGCTTACTGCTTATCACTTTTAATAAAACACGGCGTGGATATCGAGCATGTCAATCTAGCGAGTACCTTAAGTGTGACACATAGCGAACCCCCTTTGAAAACTCTCTGAAGGATTTTATGCAATAATATGTAACTCGAGAAGCAGTAAGAGCGGACAGTCGGAATCTGAAGATCAGTTCATAATCACTAACTATATATAGACATGCTGTGCTTATACTGTCAAACAATTGGTTGGCTTATAAATAGTAACTTAAAGCGCGCCGTAAACGTGTTATTGCTCTTCTGGTAAAGGGAAATCACAAATATTTCATTATGGTTGCGTTACCTTTCTCGTCCTAACAATGTGCAGTATAGTATGTCCCAGAGCAAATATATTGAAGAGCATCAGTAGAGCAACAGGCAAAACAAACGCGTAAAGAATGGCCTGACGCCTTGATATGAAACACGCTGCTTCCCCTTGCCCTGTTAAAAAAAATATCAGGGTATATAATTATATTTGGCTATGTTTTGCATGTATTTGCAGACCTTCCTTCTTAAATTACTGAAGCTCAACAGTCTGAAAATCAAATTCAATCCGTTTTTACCCAGTTTTCTTCAGTTTTGCCTATCGGTGCTATCTTTGATAATTACTGTCGTGTTATTCAAAGCTTCCTTCATTATTTTCAGCCGTTATTTTTATTTTCGAACTTGCTCATCTTCAATTTAAGGAAAAAAATGACCAGAGTAGATAATGAATTGGAGATTTTAATGTGTGTAAAACTTTGAAAAACTTTAAGGCCTGTTTAACCACGTTTCTAAGTCGCATACATGGAGGATATTACACGGTGGCGCGAAGATATGAATTTTATTTTCGAGTGGCGCAGCGAGTGAGTAAAATATTGTTTTTGCAAAGAGAAAATAAAATTCATATCTTCAAGCCGCCGTGTAATGTTCTTTTTATCATATAGACAAAAAGACATCGATAAAGTTAATAGAGGGAAATGACCGAACTTACGTCATCGATAAACTCACGTGTGAGATTATGGAAAATAAACCACTCGGGTCCCGGATGTAGTTTTTATGAATTTTACGAGTGGTATATTTTCTAGTAAAACACTCGTGTCTATATAATAAATGCACGTATAACTAATATTTTTTCAACTTCACTTACCATAACCAAAATATCCTTCATTAAGACGACGATCAATTAGCACAGTCAGGGAGACAACCAGTGCCGGAGCAAGCCAGGCATATAAGCAATATTTTACAAGACGTTTGCTGTTATCAGCGTGTTGATTTGAGGCAACTCCATCTGCATGAGGAATTGATAAAACTTGTTAGAGCGATTTTCGACAAACGAACGGAAATAGAGCGATTTGATTGGTTTATCGAACGGACAGACAAACGCGTCTGGCTTTTCATTGGTTAAGCGAACGCTCAAGTGAAAAACCTTCATGCCCGAGAACTTTCTAGAAATCAACCGATACTTCGCTTTGACGTCATACTACAACACGATTGGCCAATCGAACAATGCCTTCTCCATATTAGGGTTTCTTTGGCGGGAAAACAAAGAGGCCATGTTTTGATCTTTTCATCCATTGGCTGATGAAACAAAGAACGAACACTTACCGAAACCATTTTTCAAGGTCATACGAAAATTGCTCTATAAAGTCTGAAAAGTCAACATTATGTATATGCTGGGCGCTGGTGCTTTTGAAGCATGAAGCAGTTAAAACACTCAATCAAAAGTTAGTCATTGATTGCCTTTTTTCAGAAAATCTGTTTGTTCAGGAATCACGTTTTAATACTAAGACGTCTACTAAGAGTTTAGGCGTGCGTTTTAAGACTGATCTGAGATTAAGTGCATTTATATGTTGTAGTTAATTTTTAAACACAGGAAATTTTTATTTTTCTTTTGTTTTTGGGTATGATGATGCATGCTAATGAAGTTGAAACAAAAGAAAAATAAAAAATTTCCTGAGATAAAAAATTAACTACAACATATACACTGACTAGAAACCTTTGGTACACGTAGGTGATGATTACTTACATTTAGGTTGGGATGATTATTTTCAAAGTTACACTACCGTAATAATATATATATAGGAAAACTTACCAGAAGCGGTGAAAATTCGATGCACGTCATAAGCCATAACGTTCATCCAGGTAAAAGAGCACAAAGCCAGAAAGTGAAGAAGAATTGCAACGACAAGGCATTGCACGTCATTAGAAGTTTTGTTCGCTAAGAAAAAGAGGCTTTGATAGAGAAGTATAGATAAGGCCAAGTTTATTATGATTTTCCCAGGTAAGTTGCGCAGCTCGGCAAACACTACGTAGGTTAACAGCAGAAGAACAAGTGACAACATTGATATACTGAAGCCAATCGTTGTTAAAATGCTCAAGGATGCTGGCGTTGTTTTGATTTCCTGAACGTTCCGTTCTTTTTTGTTAACTGTAGCATTCCTTGAAAAGTTCACACACAAAACCAGCCGATCACCCTTTACCTTGTAAGATGTGTTGCTGTAGACCTTATCGTGAGGTCTGATGTAAACGTTGCCATTGGGCTGCCGTTCGTAGTCACTTTTGTTGAAATATACAAAAGTGCAGTTTAAATTGAGCACCGCCTTGTTGAGTTTGTCATTTTCATGCTTTGCACCGACTGAGACGATTTTCCTGCATTTTGCAGTATATGGATCGTATACTTCATCATAGGCGCAAGACCAGACATCTTCAAAGGAATGACGCATATTATGCTCTCTGTCATCCACTACAACACTAAACATTGAGGAGGAAGAAAAATCGAAAAGCACTGAGAGAGGAGGTGTCACTGGTCCGCTTCCCGAAGCACATTCGATTTCAAGAGACTTTGGTTCAAATCCATTGCATAGAGCACATTGAGGGTTTCTGAATCGTAGACGCCGGGTATCTGAATCGACACAAGTTGGGAAAGCGTACCTTAGGCACTCTGTTTGACAGTACGAATCGTTCTTCGCCTGGCTAACACTTGCACATTCCCGAAAACGAGGAATGCACAGTTTCAAATGCCTCAGTTGAAACTCCTCTGGATTTGTTATGGCTGAGCATTTCTGTCGTAGAACGTTCATGGTAGTACTTAAATTAGACGCCGTGGCGTTAAACCATGTGTCGCATTCAAATTCCAGTCTCCAGTACGTCGTATTTGCAGCGCCATTACATTGTGCGCAAAAGATATTTCTGTAGGTTACATGACTGTCTTCGTGAAACACGGGCAGATTATTCAAAAGATCGCTTTGATCTGCATGCTGGCATTTTTGTCTCACTCTGCTTCCTTTCCAGTTTTCTGGACACCTGCTCCACACTGCGTAGCCATGATATATTGCCCCTGTAGGGTGGTTTGGTCGAGCAAAGCAGTTTTCGGATGAGCTCAGTGCGCTTCTCTGAGGATTAACAACTTTTCTGCAACTTTAAAAAGATCAGGCCCTGGTTGTTTAAACGTTGGATAGCGCTATCCGCCGGATAAATCACCACCCAGCGGATAAGTAGTAAGGAAACTGATTACGCTATCCGCTGGATAGTGATTTATCCGGTGGATAGCGCTATCCAACGTTTGAACAACTGAAGCCCTATTTTAATAAGTGATGAATTAGAATTGTTTACCACTCGCTCGTTTTTAATCAGTAAGATCTCAGATCTGAAATATAACTGATTTTCCTTCTTTCTATGAGACTAAATTCAAGAAACACGGAAAGATTTGTTTAACTCTGTTTATTTGTCCCTGTAACATGGAAAGCAAGTCTTTCGCGACAATGTAAGAGAGCAGTTTGTGAGAAATCACATCATGCTTGGATATCAATTTATAAAGTAACAAAGTACAACATAAGAGTGAATAAAAAACTTACATAGCATTAAAGTCATAACAGCAGTCCCCAAAGTCATCGCATAATTTATCGCAGTAACATCTAGATAAACGACGAAAAAACTCTGCAGTAGATGCGTCTCGTTCGTCTTTTCCACAACGATTTCTGCAACTGTACTTTGGGAAGGAATGGTGATGCAGGAACTCGCGTTGTATAAAATCGTTTATATTGCTATCCCACTGGGGTCCTATCTGATCTAAATGTAAAATCATAATAAATACTTCGGAATAGTATACCTTTCATGATATAGGGGCCCTCGGGGGGGGGGGGAATACCCTTAGGGCTTCCAGCAAACCCCTAAAAAAAATCCGTGGACCAAAATTGAACCCCCAAAAAATCACACGCCAAATTTTTTAGCCTTCAAAATCTCCAGAAAGGAAAACAAGTTTGGCTGAACTTTGATCGTAGAACTACGCGACCGCGTCACGTGGGCACTACCACAAATCTTCAGATTATATAGCAGAATAGCCAAAAACTCCCTACTTGTATCACGCCACCCAAAAAATCCCGGAATCAAAACTTTCAATCCCCAAAAAATCATCCCTGTCACTTAAAATCCGGAGTATTCTCCCCCTCCCCCTGGGAAAGGGGGCTTATATTGATAATTGCGAGGTGCGTTGAGTAGCGCAAGTGGCGAAACCCTTTGCAAGAAATGCCCCAATGTTTCTAGAAACTAATCGGTTTAAGATTGACTAAAATGCTATTGTACAGATAATAATATGGTTGATAGTATGGCGGTGATGATTATGTCATGGCATATACAATTGTTTACCATCTGTTGGAGCCTCGTCTGGACTACATTTTCGCCTCAACGAACTGATAAGGAAAGAATCAGGATCTGGTCCCCTCGGAAAACTATTTGTCGTAACTAAACTGGTAGGGCTAGAGGTAGCTGCTCCTCCACCAGAGGTGAAGCCAGGAGGTCCAGGCGGCTGGCCATCAGTTGGAATTGGTGATGGAGGCTGGACATCTGTTGGAATCGGCGATGCAGTCTGGCCTCCTGGAGGAAATCCTCCAGATGAAGGTCCAGGAGACTGAGCATCAGTTGGAATTGGTGATGGAGGCTGGACATCTGTTGGAATCGGCGATGGAGACTGGCCTCCTGGAGGAAATCCTCCAGATGGAGGTCCAGGAGACTGAGCATCAGCTGGAATTGGTGATGGAGGCTGAACGTCAGTATTGGGCGCTGGAGGAGACACACCAGGAGGTAGCCCTCCCGATGGAGGTACCGGAGGTTGCCCAGTTTGGGGGTGGCTTCCTGGAGGGAATTCTCCCGATGGAGGTCCAAGAGTCTGCCCATCAGTGGGAATAGTGAATGGAGGATGGCCACCTGGAGGAACTCCCCCCGGTGGTGGTGCAGCAGGTGGTTGGCCAGTAGGTGGTCCAGGGGGTCGTCCATAAGAAGCAGTTGAAGGAGGCAGGGGAAGGGAAGTAGACATAAGCGTATGAGCCTGGCCTAAACAGTGAGGAAATTTTAAGTCAAGAATCAGTTACTGCATATCAGTGATTTAGCATTACACAGACGCACTGGTTAAAAAAGGAAGGTGAAATTCAAAACCTACACCGCGAGGTGCAATAGCCAAGCGCAGTATGAAGAAATTGCTATTTCTTCTTCGAAGGTGTGTATAATTATTTGATTTGGCCAAATGATATTGGACATGACATTTATAAATAATTACATTTCATATATAAAAAAGGCCAGTTCGCATGAAAGCCACAAAGTGCGAGGATGCACAACATCCTTGCGAACATCTCGGATTTCCTTACGAGGGCTAAAAAACGGCCAACAGATTGTTTAAGTGGATGACGAGTCAAACGTTATAACTGCGCATTTCATTTAATGTTGTGTGTTGTGAGGGGCATCTAGAGCAAAATAAATCAATGTGGATCCAAATACAGAATTTTAGAAAAAAAAATCACCTGTGCAAATTGGAAGGATGACAAATCCACCAGGGGACTCATTCGTTTCAAAAATATTTGTTCCGCAGGTCAATCTGTTTTAGCGCTGACATAAAGATGGCCTTTTTAAGGAGAGAATATGATAGGACGCGCAGCGTTCTTTTGCGTTCGCCGATCAATTAAGGTGGCCACATTTCGATGTGGATTCATTTTAGTACAAGCTGTCTGCTGAGTATGTCAGTCTGTCAATAGGGAATGTGGTGCAACCAGGTGTATCCCTTAATTCAGTAAGTCACTTACTGTGGTGCTTTCTGTAGTCCTTCTTAATTAATTTTTTTTTCAAAAAGGATTTTCACAAAAATGAAATGTAATTATAACAGGTGATTTCTTAGCTTTTATCGTGCGCGCCATTGGATGAGAAGGCCCGGCCGGCAGTTTTAAGTTTTGTAGCCGAGCACTGCGACATTTTCCATTATTTCTCTGTCAGTCGATTGAACGCACTAGCAAAACCTTGTGAGTTAATGTCTCTCGCAATTTTGGCTGAAAAAAGATTTAAAGGAAACTGCTGTCAAAAATGTGTAGGAGAAATTATAGCAAATATAGCAAGAAAAATTCAACAATTTAAGGATTGCAAGCTGAATAAGTGAAAGGGAGGCGAAACGACATTGCGTCATTGTAGAGAATCTTGTTAACGACTGAGCTTCAATGATTTTCATGATTACTCTTCAAATTTATATAGATCTCTGCAAAAAAGAAACCGAAATTAATTTTGATTTTTGTTCACTGTGAAAAGATGTAAATTAAGCTTATTATAGATTGCAAATTCTTTAAAACCGAGAACTGAAATGTGTAGTCTTTTGGATGGAGATTTTCGTTGGCTCATCAATTCAAAGACTTAAAAATACTTAGATTAAGTCCGGCTAATTACCGCATACTCGGCACTATGTAATATATCGATACCTTCTAGAGGACTGGAAAAAATTCTTCTCACTCTTCGGTATTCCACACTGTTAATTAATTACTCGATTTACCTGTAGTCTGGCATTCTACTTCTTTCCTTTGGTAAAACACCACAAGAAGTGAAACAACTGCTGCAATGTTGAGGCGAAGACGAAACCAAAGCATTCTGTATACAAACCTGTCAAGTTCAACAGTTGCGTAAAGGAAAGCAGTAAAATCAGATTCACTTTTATTCCCATACATTACAGACAGAATTCTGACACCACAGTCAGCATGCTGCTTTAAGTTTGCTTTTTTGTACATTTAAATATCAACTGCCCTGTTGATGTGTGCCACAGTGATAATTAAAAGTCAATCTCTTAACTTACACTATTTACTTTAAGGAAGTTTAAAGAAAGGCGAAAGTTAACACCAGACAGCAATATGCCATGTCCTAATCTGCCCCATAACAAAGCTTTCGTTCAGCTCTTAATATTGTACATCGATGTAAACGATTATCTGTTTGGGTGGCAAAATTTATCTTGTTATGGAGTTAAATCCTTAAGCAACACAGAGAGTAGTAAAAATTAACACTTGCATTTCATTTTAACGTTTTTACTGTTCCTAGTCAAAGTTTAATAACGCAGACCAATAAATTAAACTATTCCAGCTGTGTATCCTAATTACCGCAATATTGGCATTAACTGTGACAACTTAAACTCATTTTGTTACTTACTTTAGGCCTCCTATAAAATCAGCATTAACGATTTTCAAAATTAATCTTACCAACTCCACCAACAAAAAATGTGTTCCAAACTCGCCTATGAACCTTCTCAAGCAAATGTGAGTGTAAGTAGTCCGAGTGTATTATGAATCTTAGCAAATCTTAAAAGGCCACAGAGCTGTGACGTTCAAATGCAATCTGACCAGCTAGTTTTTCAAAGGTACGTTTTTATGCTCTCAGTGCTGTCAGTGTCGTGCTGAGCTTCACCTTAACAGAGACTGAGCGCTCCAGTTGATATGTTTCATGAGACTGCAGGTGCATCCAGATGTAATTGAGGAAATCGATCGGCTTAATTACACTTTGGTCCAATGAAAAACCACCTATAGGACAGGTTACACTATAGTCATTAAATTACAAACCGCCGAGTTTTAACAACCCTCAATTTCAAAGTAAGGCCAAGGAGAAAACCTTTCTTATGAAAATGAGTAATATTTGCATGAGAATATAAAATCGTTTCATATCAACTATGAGATAGCCTATTACCACAACTAAAATTACAGGTGCTCTGTAATTGTGTCAGCTTGGTAATTTCTGAACTATAGAAAGAATTATTATCTCTCTTTTTGAGGGACCTGAGACCAAAACAACGAGGATTCGGATTACAAGTTTCACGGTAATATCAGGTGCCATCAGGGGCTCCTAACAATACCCATTTAGAAAGTTCAACATAGCAAAAAACGAAAAATGAAACCACATGATCAGTACGTTGTCGACACTCTTAAAAATTCCCGAAGAGTTCAACCCGTTCTTTACTGATAACCGATATGCACAATGCAATAAGAGATGTTCATTGCGGTGTGTATAATCACGCGCGAGTCTATGGTAAATCACGTGATACAAAGTGCAGTATAGCAAGTTACGGACCGCAAATTGACCAATCGCATGGCGAAAACAGACTCAGCATATTGCTAGTGGTCATCAGGCATGCAACGCTGTCCGGCCAATAGAGAGCTTAAGCAAAGACGTTTTTGAGCGACGCACGTCAACCGGAAGTGAGGTCTTGTCCCTTACTATATGCCTTGACGCTAAGAAATTTGTATTGATAAGTTTCTTTTCTCTTATAAGGAAGATTTACCTGAGAGTTTCAACCAAACCACCGCCCAATGATGCAAAACGTCCACTTCCGGTTGACGTCCGTCGCTCAAAAACGCTGTTGCTTAAGCTCCCTATTTACTCAGCGGGACCATTAATGACACCTTTTCGAGAAATTATTTAGTAAACCTTCTCTGGGCCGACCTATTCATGTTTATATTATAAAATGTTGGAGACTTCGAGAGAACGGCCAATAGTGAGTTTCTCTACTCTCCCTACTGCCATAATTCTTTACTGTTTATCAACATGCAAACTGTTTGTTACTAAATAAATACACTACAGAGCTTGTATTTCAGGCTAACACTAAGACACTCTGTCCTGTATTTGTAAAACCGTTGGTATAAATTCGCTTCGACTGGACTTACAAACCGATCCGTGCACCCCTCAATATGAAGTTGAAAGTTGAAAGTTGACTGTATTTATCAATCCCTATTTCAGTACTAAACCATACGAGCTGTTCTCTCAAGTACAGCTATAGGTTTTACCTAACAACTGAGCTATACTTACAGACCCAGTTTACTTCAGTCAGTTATCGAATCTGGATCATATAGAAGCATAAGACTTTTTGTATAAATTCAAACCCTGCCGAATTGGCTAATAAACTATATTTATCAACAAAGCGTACATCCTGGTAGTCGTGATATGTTTGAGAAATCTAATGCAGCTAACTGAAAAGCGAAAATCCTATTGGCTAATACTTTTGAGTAATCAGTGCTTCTATTTCCCCAGTTAAGTATAGTGTAAAATGAGCTTTCAGCTTTAAGTTTAGTGGGTATATATAGCGGAGGTTACTGACCTCGGCCGCTAAGAAAGAAAAAAACAACAACAAGAATTTTATTCGAGCATTTTTTTTCCCTGTCCGTTCGTTATTTCCATCTAACATTAAAAGAACAGCGTTAAGCTGTTTTTCCTTTCAGAGAGGCCTTTTATTTACACTGAAACTGTAAACCTAATATAAAAGCTTATAAACAAAATTTTACATTCTGTAAACAGCGTGGCGTTTTGTAGAATAGATTAGTACAAACATTGAATTTCGTCACGTGAAATAATAAGGCTTGGTGAGGTGGTTACAAAGGGAAACTTGTGAACTCATCGATTCCTCGGATGAAAATTATATCCTTATACTCCTCCAACGTTTTAGAACACTGCTTTAATCTTTAGAAGCAAGTTTAAGATTAAACACAGAAAAGTGTGACCATATTGTTTAATAAAGAAAAGAACATACCAGCCAGGTGTACCAGCTAAAGAAGTGACACGTCGAATCTATGACTGACTTTAACTCATTTCTTGTGGTTGTTCTTAGCAAAGATTGTTCATTGTTTTGCTCTTTTCGGATGAAACTGACCTTTTCTTAAGATAAAGGCAGCGCTCACTTATATACTTGAATTCTTCACGGAGGCGGAAATTTTCCGAAAGCAACAAAACTCCAGAGAGATTACAATTGAAAGTTTGTTTGCTTTTGGTACAATTTCTTTTCGGTGCTGTGCTTCTCTCTTAGATAAGGGTGATTGTTCAAACTGTCAAATTTTCCTTCCCCCCTTTAAAATCAAGAGACATTTCTGGTGTTAATTAAAATAAATTGCCAGAGATTTTATTTAACTGCAATCTTTAAGGCCTCTGATAAAAACATATATACACAGCTGAGCTTTTATTTGCCTTTTTGTGGGAAATAAGTTAACAAGGGTTTCACAGTCATTTCCTGTGCTACTGCCGTGCCGAACTCAATTCATAAATTATATAAATACATTAGAATACATTCAAAAGTTTCCTAAACCGTTTCTTTATTTTTGTGTTTTGTTTTCGGCAACAGCCGTTCTATTCGACTGAATTAATTCGATGTCTGAAACCAAGTCGTGCTATTGTCGTGCTACAGTCGAGCTACAGTCGAGCCAGCTTAGCACGGCAGTAGCACGACGTTTGAAACAGGCCTTACTCCCGGTTTGCAAGCGGCCTGGTCAACTTTAGTTTGTAAAGGGAAAGTGTGGATTAAATTTGCACTTCGTTGTTGCTTTAAAACATTTGTTTTTTGACAGTGGACTTAAACTGTTAAGTAATTTACTGCATCGAAGTTAAACGGCATCATCGCACTGAGCCCGGCCTGCCCAAGCCATCATGCATATACCGGAATTATACTGTTTTATATATATATTTATTATATAGACACGAGTGTTTTACTGGAAAATATACTACTCGTAAAATTCATAAAAACTACATCCGGGACCCGAGTGGTTTATTTTCCATAATCTCACTAGTGAGTTTATCGATGACGTAATTTCGGTCATTTCCCTCTATTATTTTATCGATGTCTTTTTGTCTATATAATAAAAAGAACATTACACGGCGGCTTGAAGATATGAATTTTATTTTCTCGTGGCAAAAACAATATTTTACTCACTCGCTGCGCTCGTTCGTAAAATATTGTTTTGCCACTCGAAAATAAAATTCATATCTTCGCGCCACCGTGTAATATCCTCTATATATCTCCCTCAGTGGTCCTATAATTAGGCTGAAAATTGATTACTTTTAGGTCCTTTTATCTTCAAATTTTGAAGATAGACCTTTTAAAGAAAAATTCAGTTGACGTAATTTTGGAGAACATTAAAAAAATTAGTATAATTACAAGTTAAAACAATTAATCTGAAGACTGGCATTCTGAGCGTGTTTAGTAACATCACTCTTTTTTATATATCGTTTTATTCTGAATTACAAACGCTTCAAATAGCGTTAATTAAAACCTAAAAATAATCAAACGTGCTTGACTGTCAGATTGAAACTTCCGAGATGCATTCATCTGTTTGGTTTGATTTTCAATTGGAAGTGCAGGAGGACAAAAGTAAAACTATCTTCACAAAATATATGCACTAAAAGTTTTCAAATGACAAAGGGAGCAGCAATAAATTCTAAAAAAAATGAGAGAAGCTTAATCTTACAGTTATCAGAAAGAAAGAGTATCTGCAAAATAAAGCGAACTAAATAACAAGGTCATGAAAAGCTGTTTAAAATGTTTAAAATTAGAGGCCCCTGAGATGGCAAAAAAACCTCTGCTTAGTCTGCCAATTAACGCCCAGCTCTTTTTCAAATTTGTAAAGAAGTACAAAAGCCTTACTGTGGAAGGGGGCCAGGATCATTATCCTTTTTCGACGAATGCCCAAAGTATATTTTTTTCAGCTGCCTAAACTAAACAAATGTTGTTTCAATTGGGGGTTGAACTGGATCCTGCGCACCAGGTGATAAAAAAGCTCAAAATGGATCATTGTGGGTCTACACGTTGTATCCCACTTCACCTGCAACTGCTACAGAATGTGATTAAAAAACAAAAAGGGCATGCCAGTAACTGAAATTACTGAATACATGTACTTGATAGAGAAATGAACATCTTCTAGAAATTTCATGTAAAAATAAAGTTTTGATCAAAAGCTATAATAGTGCATGAAATTAGAGAAACGAACTTTTGGGATACCCTGTATTTACCATAACCATCCGTTGCTCTGAAGTGTAATTTACCCACCTCAAAGTAACCGTGATATTTACATTAAAGACTGCATTTCAACGCTTAACATTTTAGCTCAAGAATGTGAAAAGGAAAGCGTTTTTTTTTCTTTGTTTTCCCGAATTTTCTTGATACTGTATTTTTCTGTGGACACCGCTAACCAAGCCTAGCTTTAGGGGCCCCGCTGTCACAGGCTAAAAAAATAGCCTTCTAAGGCTTCAGCGAGTTTCAAAACTGTTAAATTTTTGTGAGATAAAACACACGCTGGAAGGCAAAGGCACTGTGTTTAATTATTCTGGAAATGTACAACTGACACAATTTTTTCAGTTTAGTTTGGAGCTCTGAAATTCTTCTAAGCGGTTAACACATTTAGTTTCACTGTTTTCATGCCCCGACTGTTCGCGGACATAAAAATTCGACATGAAGAAGCCTTGTTGACTTTTGTTTAAGAAAACCTAGCCCAGTATACTGATAAGCTTTTTTGCACTCTTGAAACTGAATAAAAATACAGTCAACTAATAATTTTAAAAAACACACTTACCTCAGTTCTTCGAAAATGCATGCGAGGTTTTTATCATTATAATCGGTAAAGCAGCCAGCTTGTTGCCGTGTTGATTGAACGCTGCTTGTCAGTCTTTATGAAAATAAGGCACGGAAACAACATAAAAGAAATCTTGCTGATTTCCATAATAGCGATTGTGCTTTAAATGCAGATTCACAACGGCAAATCAAAAACAAATAGTACTGCACATTGAAATTTACATATGTTTTATGTGAAACAAGCTTATAAAAAAAACTTTATACATTTAAATATACATTTCGCCATGATTTCCTTTTTAATTAAGCTCTGACCAGTTAATTTGAGTTATGAAGAAAAATCATTGAGATGCCAATAATTTTGGCATCCGAAAAGAAAAGTTTTTTTGGTTCGGCGGTTTTGTTCCTTATTTTAATTTTTTTTTCTGGTGAGGTGTATGGTTTATTCATTCTTGTTTGGGGTTTACTGTAGTTATGCTGTATAGCACGGTAAATTGTTGTGGGTTGAAAAGATTAATATCAGCACTTACTTAATAATGTATGAGCAATGTTTCATTTTGAAATACCAGTCGACAACAGGTGAGCTGTTTCAAAATAAAACCATCTATTGATTTTGTAAATCGAGAAAAACACTTTCATTTGGAGAGGCATTTATATGGAACAATGTTTACCTACCTTTTTTCAAGTAAAGATGAGCATTTAAGCCTGATATCAAAATCATGATCATTAATAATAATAGTAATAATAAATGTCTTTATTGTTCATTAGATAAAAATACATATCTAATGTTACAGGATAAAAAGATTAAAAGTTTATCAAAATTACAATAGAATAAAAAGATTAAAAAATGCGAAAAACTAGTTACATAATAACTGACATAAAATATCGTAAAAGGTTGTATTTTAAAATTAATCTATATTTACAAATGTGTTCTTATAACGTTCAGTGTTTATCTTGGGCCTTTGGCAGCTTTTACGTCTAAGGTTATAGGTTAAATTTTTCTTTTCTTGCCGTAAGCATACCTTCAGAGGGTGGTTATCACGCTTCTTCACTTTTTTAAAAATGGCTTTATCGCTACCAAATCGGATTGCAAATAGATGTTTTCGCTCCTGCGAATTCTACACGAATGTACAAGGTGTGTCTGCATGTACCTACTCATAGCTGTCAGGCATTAATTAAAAAACAAGAAGTACAGTCAAACCTCCTATATAACCGGACACTGGGGGACCATCGAGAGTGTCCGTATTAACAGGACATCCGGCGTATTATTGTACAGGGCCGGGTTGTTCAAAGCTGGGTTAAACTAACCCAGGGTTTAAAATATAATGCGAAATTTAAATTCAGCTACAAAGCTTAAAAAGCAAATTCTACTTTATTCTTTTTGTCTACAATTTATAGCTTGGATTCTCTCAAGAGAATGGAGAAAATTATCCGAGAAAATGTTTTTAAGCAAAAGAAAAAGAAACTTGAATTAAAATTTCACCCTGGTTAGCGCTAATCGGTCTTCGAACAAATGGGCCCAGAATATTCAATAATTAACAATTAGTCGCGACGTGAGTATCGGCGAATAGTCTCGTCTCGGTGACTATTCGCCATTAGTAATTGGTTCTGATTGGTTGAGCTACTACTGGGCTGTATGTTATAGCCCACTAGTAGCGAAAAGCGCGGGCTTTTGGCGGCAAAAATGGATTAAAGTCTAGCTTTAACTAGCTAAAATTTTTTTATTCTCGATATTTTTGACCAACTAGTTGGATTTTACTAAAACAATTATTCCTCTCGCCCTCATGGCCTCTGAGTCAATAGCCCATTCGGCCTTCGGCCTCATGGGCTATAGACTCAGAGCCCATTCGGGCTCGAGGAATAATTGTTAAATATTAACGTCGCCTGAGGCGACTAATTGTTTTAGTATAATTACATTGACGATTCTTCGAGAAAATAAAATTATTGATCAATTTCCGACCCCGAAACATCAAAAAATCTGGCTGCCATTTTGAAAACTGCTAGCCTTCAATGCTATAATCACCGCGCGGTGATTATGGCGGGATAAAGCGAAGCTCCCAGCCAATCACAGCGCTCTATTTTCGATAATCATCAAATGAATGTAATTATACTAATAAAGAAATAGACCAGGAGATAAGAATCGTAAATTCACACATCTCTTACCTTCACAAAGTCGTGCATTTAGGGGACAATGCTCATAGTAACAACCGAAAGTCGCTAATTCATACATTACTAAATCAAGCAATTTTAATTTCTTTTTTCAATTTGCAAATGATTAGAAATAATAAAATTTAACTACACATTAATAATTATCAAAAGCTTACAGAACCTTACTTTTATCGATCCCTTGGTCAGCTCTTTGTTGAAAACGGTCCAAGCCATGGTCCGGTACAAAGCTATGACGTCATATTACAACATGATTCAGTTGTAACAGCCGCCATCTTGGATGTCAATTATGGCAGGGCCAAGGGTAGAGAGGAGAACCCTCTCGGCTTATGTCTCATATTTACTGACCAAATTTGGCGAAAATTTTATTAATGATCACGACGATAACGGGAATCATATTCATAATACAGGAGCCAGGCTCCTGTCATAATCATCATCATGAATAAAATAAGAAAAAAATTGGCAGAAATAATAATAATAATAATAATAATGATAATAATAAAGGAAATAACCAAGACAATGTTACATAAATGCTACATTCGAGGAGTGGTTTGGCCCGGGAGTTTATCGTTTTTCAATTAAAGTCCGTTAACGCTCTACAATATTCACGACAATACACCTGTTACAATATAATTTTTGCAAGCAGATACCTTTTATTATTATAGGTTTTGTAGAGTAGAGGTCATCTCTTGAAGGCTTTGTTTTAAAAGACATCAACATCCTGCTTTAGATACGTATTTTGATTAAAAATTTTAATGTATTGATTTGCAGACCATAAGCTTCTTTCTTTTAAACACCATCATGAATATATAAATAAAGATAATTATACCTATTCATTTTTCTATGCAACACCTACTAAGATCAATAATCAATCGGTCAAAATGAAACGTAAACAGCAGGAATCAGCAAGGCTAATTATTTTTTCAGGTTTTAATTATTGATTGTCTGTTAAGGTGCCCTACTAAAATTGTATGAATAAGTCAATAGCTTTTTTACGACAGTTCGGATTACGCAATGAAATAACACCGAACCAGCAATTTAGATCTCATAAGACGGCATCATGGCGACTTTGAAAAGTGACTTTACAGTAATACTTATATTTTTATTTCTATTCCTAAAGGAACGGTGTGAGGGTTCACTAGGTAAGAGCAAGGCATTTACATTTTAAATACACTGTACATACGTAGCTTTTCCAACAGCTATTTTCCAATAACTTCTTGTTCAAAATATCTTTTAATCTAAATACTGGTTGATGGCTTGACTCTATCGAACCTTAGACAAAAAATCTGTACTTTTAGTGAAGATCTTTAACACTTTCTCATCGTTGTGAGATGCAGGAGCTGGAAATAATGATCAAGGAACTGAAGGAGTACTAAGGTGTTAATAATTACGGAATGCACGTAACGTTAATGAAGCAAGAACTAGTCTATCAAAGTCAATTCAATCACATGCACGTTTTGGAGATAAATTTCATGATTTCACTCGTAAAAATGTAATCTTCGCCCTACATCGAGAGGCTGTTACAACCTAAGAGGGGATTCTCCCGATCTCTTGGGTTGCATTTCTTTTGGCCAATCTAAATCCGGATTTTGGGATCGAAAATTCAATTTTTTTGTTCCTTTATTAAACCGATCTAAGATTGCACTGCCTCTGAACGTGGATCGTTCAGATTGGTATCTCAATCTGGTTTCAGATCTTTGTTCCATTTAAATGAAACTGCTTTCCGATCGCAAAAACGTTCTCGTTCATCAATAAACACGGCAGGTCAAGGTTAGTTCAGGCAAAAGTTATTTTCTACTCCTTCGTTGTTCTATGCCGCTAAAGAATTGTAGTATATTAAACTCCAGTTCCACTGTCACTCTAAATCCTTGAGAAAGTGAAAACGCTTAGATTTTCTCGCTGTAAAACTATACTGGCCAATGTCTGTGTGTCAAGAGCTCGCTTCTCAGCGCTTGAGAATTCGTAATTGTCTCCTGAATTTTCTTGAATCAAATTCCAGATAACTTTAAGTTGACGCCGGAGTCCCAGCATGAAACACCACTAGTTAAAGAACAATTTTTTTTCCCTTTTTCCACGAGAAGATGCTTAATTTAGCAGAAAGACGTAAAAAACGATGTGTTAAAATTGAGAAGAAGATCGGAGCGGCAGGCAGCTTCTGTATGGATCAATCTTAAATCCAAACAATCTGGATTGTCCAAATCCGAAAAAATTTTGGCTAAAAGGAATGCAACCTTGATCAGCCAACTATATCAATTTTTGTCCACCGAGAGCAGGGGTATTCCACTTGTGATTCTATCACGTCATCATCATCCCCCCCCCCCCCCCCCCCCCGCCACACACACACACACACACACACGTTTGCCAAGCTCGAATAAAATCAGGCTAAGAGATAAACAGAAAAGCGCCTACACTTTTGCAACAACAGTTTTCTAAAACATGTTTCGAATTCAACTGTTTATATTTTCAGCAAAGGGCATTAATGTAAGTGTAAACACAAACGGTCTAAGGGAGATCCTACGAATTTCAGTAACAAAAAAAACCTTTAAATTTAATCCTGAAAAAAAAAAGAAAGAAATGAATGAATGCAGATACTTTTGGTTGTTTTACAATGATATTTTCATCATGATAATTATTATATCTTTTTATTATTATTATTATTATGTTTGTTTAGTTTCTTTTAGCAAACCGTTAACACGCAGCTAGATTTGTAATTCGATTCGCTAAAAGGCAACAAGGCTTTGAAAAGCGGCAACAGTCCCAGCTTATGTCTGCTTCTGTTTAGCCAGCATATTTAAGACGAACAACAGCAATTATTACATTACTTTAAATAATTAATATTTCCTTTAACTGTTAATGTTTTTCTTCTTTATTCCTACAACATATACACAGTAATTTTCAAGGAGTTATAATAACTCCTCTAGTGGGGCTAATTTAACTCCTTACAGTGGAGTTATTATTTAGGGAGTTATTTTAACTCTAAAAAGGAGTTTAAAGAACTCTTTTCAGGAGTAAAAGTGACCCCAGATATTGAGGAGTTAAAGTAATCCCCAAAAAGGAGTTATCCTGTACCTAAAATTTTTACTCCACTTTCGGAGTTAAATTAACTCAAAAAAGAGTAAACACAGCTCATGTAAGGAGTAAAAATGACCCCATTTCGGAGTTATTTTAACCCCAGAGTAGAAAAGAACTCTTTTTCAGGAGTAAAAATGACACTAAATTTGGAGTTAAATTAGGAGTTAAAGTAACCCCCAAAAAGGGTTTATCCTGTACCTAAAATGTTTACTCCATTTTTGGAGTTATAATAACTCCCTAAAAATTACGGTGTAATTACAAGAAACTGAGATATTAAAATCCACTTTGTGTATATCAGGTGATACTTATTATTTTAGAAGGCGAACAAGGCAAACAAAAACTGGACAATTAAATAATATAAACATACACTTATGAAACAATACACAATATGAAATTGGTTTATTATTATCAGCGTTACAAGACAAATTGATTTCAGAGGATTGTCGAGTGATGCACTTCAAACTCCCAGTACCGAACAGAATTCTGGTAAATCACGTGATACAAAGAGCAGAAGTGAAATCAGAGATTGAGTGTGAGACAAACTGTTTCTCTCACGATGACTGTATGTCTGTGAACCTCGCACCATTACAGGATAGAAACTATTTGTGCGAGTTGAGCAATTCTGATCACGATATACATCCTGAAGACTTCAAACAAATGGACAGAACCTTATTCAAGCCGGTGAAGGTAAGTTTGGTCACTTCCCAAAGTAGATGTTTGCGTTAAGGCAAGTTTCTTCATCTTCATGAACACAAGGCACAGCAGATTGCTTAAAACGTTCCTCTAGATTGTTTTGTAGGCTTTATTTACCGAGAAAATTGGAGCTAAATATTCAGGTGCTACTCCTTAGGCATTCTTGCTCGCGTGATGGTTGCGTCAGATATGATACGCATGCGCCTTCATCTCGTTAATGGTACCAGAATGAAACTTTATGTCTGAACTAGAATTTCAGTAGGATTGAAAAGCGAACGAGTTTTGTCTCGATACCATTTAAACAGATATAGGGAAGAATATGGAAATGACATGAAGTCGTTCTAGAATAAAATTCTTTTTGGTAACATGTGAATACCCCGCCTTTGAGACATCAGTGGTTTGTCGAGATGTTTAATTTGCCTTCCCATGATTCGGACATGTTTTGACAAAGTTATTATTTTCAATGGGTACTACCGGAGGGAAGAGTTTCTCCTCCTTCATAGTTGTGACTGTCGCTAGTTAATCTTTTTTCCTTGAGTCAGGGCAATGCCCATCTAGCTGGTTATTTTTTTAGGACGACTTTTTAGTTTCCTTCCTGTATTGATGTCAACACAGAACCATTTTTCAAGCAACTCATGCCCTCAGGGACACCGATGTCAAACAGGTTTTACTGATAAAGGGTACCGTTGCGTAACTACAAATACAACTTCTGGAGAAACTGGTAACATCCCTGTGGATAGTGATGATGAAGGGGACCATGACAACGATGATGATGGTAATGATAATGATAATGATAATGATGATGATGATGGTGATGCTGCTGCTGATGATGATGATCACTATCATCATCATGGCGGTGGTAATGATAATGATGTTAATGATTATGATGATTTTGATAATGAGTGGTACTCATTATGATCATGCCGAATGGAGTTGGCTGGTAATGGCTTGACTTAATTTCTTCCCAGGTGAATTACTTTGTTTTCCTCTGCCCGTCTCGATTAGCCACACTGTTTGCAAGCAGAGGATGTTTGTGTGTTTGTGTGTACATGTATGTTTTAATTTAATTTAATTCAATTCATAACTTCTAAAAAGATCAATAAACTTCAAACTTCTTGGTGATTATAATGATGATAATGAAGATGAAGTCATTGCATGATAAGCATTACACTTCGCAGAATAAATTTCATTTTAAAAGTCAAATGCATTGATAAGTTTTTTAAATTAAATTTTCGGCTTCTCTTGTTGGATTTCAAATTTTTCTTTTGTTCAATTGTTTTTAATTCAGATACCGAAGAATGCTTGTCTGATCAGCACAACTGTCATCCCAATGCGGATTGTATTAGCACCCAAGGTTCATTTATCTGTTCTTGTAAGGATGGATTTCTGGGTGACGGGCGAGAGTGTGTTGGTAAGTTAAAATTCTGACGGCATTGAATTAAATGCACACGAAATAATAAATAAAATTTTCAAACATCAGATAATGAATAGAGTGTAAAAAAAAAAAGAAAAAAAAGAAAAGATGACAAGGAACGACGGAGACACTACTTTAATCTATACAGCAAAAACTGCAGCCCACTCACGACTATGGCAGGTTACCCTACGACTAGGTGTGTCTCAAAACACGTAATCTGGGATTTTCGAAGTAATAGATCAGGTATGGGACGCCGTGTTTCATCACCAGATGAAACACCTAGAAGGGGGTTGAAAATTCGACGCGCAGCGGGTTTTTGACGAACTTCGAGGTGTTTCATCTAATGATGATACACTGAGTCGAATGCTTGATACTACTTCTCAAACAAAATGATTTTAGCAGGAGAAATTAAGGATGCAAAAATGAGCAGTTTTTCATATGATTTCCAAATACTCATTAATTTTCTTAATGAATTATTAATGAGGTTTGAGTGAGAAGATGGAGTGCTAGATGGTAAGCGTTTATTCATAACCTATTTGGGCACAAAGAAAGTGGCGGAAGATTTCAGGTGCAGAATAAATAAAGCTAAAATGGTAGTTTTAACAATAACTGCACATTTATTTTGTTTTCTCAATCAATGATAGTTTCTACAACTTTTTCGTCTTCATCCTACGCCGTGTTTGACAAAAAAAGGAATTGGAGCGACGCTTTGTCCTTCTGCCAACGCTTTGGTGCTGATTTGGTTAAGATTGAATCCCAGGGAGAAACTGAGTTCATTAACGCGACCTGGATGTCGTCTCTGGAGAAGATGTGGATTGGACTAAATGACTTGGAGGTCCAAAGTGTTTGGAAGTGGTCCGAAGGCACTAGCTTAGGCGTGTACTCTAACTGGGGACATCGTAAACCAAGCAACGGGAAAAACCAGGATTGTGTAGTTATAGCCCGCGGATTCATTGGAGCAGACTTCTTTGATGCCCAGTGGAATGACGTGGCTTGTGGGAAAACTTACAGTTACGTTTGTGAGAAGAACGTGTAGTTCTGATCAACCTCCCTCTTCGAAAATGCACCTCTTATTTATACGCGACCAATAAAAACAGGTCGATCTTTCCAGTCACAAGCACCGTGGTTAGAACGTTAACCCCTTGCAAAGATTTCACCTTTGGTCAGCGACCGTTTACGCCGTCCAATATTCAAACAGTACACCTGTAACGAAATGATTTTTGCAAGCTGATTTATTATGGCTTTGGTAGGGTAGAGGTCATATGGGCTTTGTTTTAAAAGACGTCAACATCCTGCTTTAGTTGCATGTTTTGATTATAAATTTTCATGTATTGATTTGCAGGCCATAAGCTTCTTTGCTTTAAACAGCATCACGAATAAATAAAGGTATACCTATTCATTTTCCAATAATCAATTTGTCAATTGAAACGTAACAGCAGGCATCAGCAAGGCTAATTAATTTTTCAAGTTTTAATTATTGATTGTCTGTTAAGGTTTCCTACTAACAGATAATTGTATGGATAAGTTAGTACCTTTTTTTACGACAGTCGGTTACAATGAAATAAGACCGAGCCAGCAAAGATCTCATCTGGCGGCATCATGGCGACTTTGAAAAGTGACTTTACAGGAACACTTATATTATTATTTCTATTCCTAAAGGAACGGTGCGAGGGTTCACTAGCTAAGAGCAAGAAAGTTGTTTTTTGAATACACTGTGTATAATTATGTAGCTTTTCCAACAGCTATTTTCCAATAACGTCTTGTTATAAAAATTATTACATCAGTGTAAATGCTAGTTGTTGGTTTGACGCTATCGAACCTTAGAGAACAATCTACACTTTAGAGCGATTTTCGTATGACCTTGAAATGAAAGCGCGCGAACAAAACAGAAACGACAAACGAACTGAAATAGAGCGATTTGATTGGTTTATCGAACAGACAGACAAACGCGCCTGGCTTTTCATTGGTTAAGCGAACGCTCAGGTGAAAAAACTTCATGCCCGAGAACTTTCTAGAAATCAACCGATACTTCGCTTTGACGTCATACTACAACACGATTGGCCAATCGAACAATGCCTTCTCCACATTAAGGTTTCTTTGGCGGGAAAACGAAGAGGCCATGTTTTGATCTTTTCATCCATTGGCTGATGAAACAAAGAACGAACTCTTACCGAAACCTTTTTTCAAGGTCATACAAAAATCGCTCTAAATGAAGATCTTTAAGACTTTCTCATCGTTGTGAGATGCAGGAACTGAAAACAATGATCAAGGAGCGAGAAAAATATTTCTTAAATACACTGTCAGTATATATGTAGCTTTTCCAACAGCTATTTTCAGATAACTTATTGTTCAAAATATCTTTAAATCTAAATACTGGTTGATGGTTTGAGTACGATACGATACGAATTATTTTGACAAAGTTATTCTGATTTTTAATGGGTATTACCGGAGGGAAGGGCTTGTACTCCTTCATAGTTGTGACTGGCGCTAGTTAATCTTTTTCTCCTTGAGTCTGGTGAATGCCCTTAAAGCAGGTTATTTTTTTAGGACAACTTTTAGTGTCCTTCCTGTATTGATTTCAACACAGAAGCATTGTTCAAGCAACCCATGCCCTCAAAGACACCGATGTCAAACAGGTTTTACTGATAAAGGGTACCGTTGCGAAACTATAAATATAACTTCTGGAGAAACTGGAAACATCCTTGTGGATAGTGATGATGAAGGTGACCATGACAACGATGATGATGATGATGATAATGATGATGATGATGACAATGGTGACGAGGATGGCGACGTTGATGAAGATGACAGTAGTGAAGACGTTGGCGATGATGGTGATGATGATAATGATTAGACAGATGGTGGACTTGGGACCTATTTTTGTTCACACTGCGACTTGAAAGGGTCGTCGCTTCAGCGAATAGAACAAATCTCAGACACAACTTTTAAATATTAAAAAATCCACGATTAAAGCCACAAATATTTGAGAAACAACCACTACTAACGGAAGGTACACTGTTTCTCTCGAATGGCGCGATATAAAGCGGGCAGCTTGGGCCGCATTGAATGCTGTGTTGTGATTCGTTCGGTACAGTCCGGTGCGGAAACAGTCTCATTAAAGCAAAGATAGCCAATCAGAGAGCCGCTTTGGAATGGTGCTGGTCAACTGTCTTGAAAATGTGGACTTAAGGGCCACGCTGTTGAGTCTGAGACCTTCAGTTGACTTAGAGACTTGCGGCAAAGTGGACTTGGTGACCTTTTGTGGAGACTGCGTCTTTTTGTGGACTATTCGACTTCTTGGATTGTAAGAAAACCTATTTTTATCTTTGCGAGAAGAAATCATAGTCCAGCCTCCCTCTATGAAACTACACCTCTTATTTTCGACCCATAAGAACACTAGCCAATCTTTCCAGTCAGAGCACCGTAGTTGGGAACCACTTGCAAAGCAGCACACTTCGGATCAGCGACCACCACCACTTTGGGGGGTGGTAGTTTATCACTGCTTTAAAATTCTCGCCAATATCTTATAACCCAGTGCAAACTGGACATAGGACGCCACGCAATATAATTTATGTCATAAAGCTGTGGAGACTTTAAGTTAGTGAACTGTCTTACTCTACGTACTCGCCGAAACTTGCCACCCAAGCCGTTTTGGTAGTGTGTGCTTGCTCATGCCGTTTCAGGTGTCCCAAATGTTTGTAATGCTTGCCACAATGGCTACAATCAAAATGAAACTCTTTGACATGTATTCTTTTGTGTCTCACTAGATGCCCTGAATGGTTAAAAGACCTTCCACATTGGTCACATCCAAAAGGTCTCTCGCCGGTGTGAATTCTCATGTGTCGCGATAAAGTGCTTCCACCACGATTAAAACTCTTGCCGCAGACATTGCATTGATAAGGCCTGTCGCCTGTATGAATTCTCTCATGGTCCTTAAGTTGATTTGACTGCATAAAAGTTTTGTGGCACTGTTGACATTGAAATGGCTTTTCTCCGGTGTGTATTCTTGCATGTGAGATCAGGTGCCCAGTATTACCGAAGTACTTGTCACAATATTTGCACTTGTATGGTTTTGCACCAGTATGAGTTCTAACGTGCCGCTTCCAACTTTCCCACTGTCTAAACGTCTTATCGCACTGGTTACAATTGTATGGTCTCTCTCCTGAGTGAGTTCTTTCATGACTCTTCATATTGTGCTTATATAGAAATTTCTTGCCACAGACGTTACATTCAAAAGGTTTTACTCCAGTGTGGATTTTCTCATGCACTTTTAAAGTCCGTCGATGTGAGAAATACCCACCACACTCGTTGCACTTAAAACGTTTTTCACCTTCGTTAGTTGCTACGACTTGCTTCGGGTTATCAGCCATCTGTTTACTTGCAACAGTACCATGAGGGTCCCCAATAGGGTTCTTCAATCCCGTAATCCCGATCCAAAATTTCGTGCAATCCCGAGGGTTATTTTTGGCATCCCACCTCTCGCGTATACTTTTAATCCCGAATCTCGCCCCGATTTTGCTTTCAAATCCCGAATCCCGAGCTTCAAATAAGGGAAATCCCGGATCCCGAAAAACCTATTGGTGACCTTCTACCATGTGCTTCAATAACCAGCGTGCTCTCTAGAAGAAATCAAAAGAGATATAATTGTCAGTGTTATCTAATGTAATTTCCTCAACCACAAATCATTGTAAAGCAGTACTCATTCGGTCTAAATCAAATTTGAAATTGTCAGATTCTTAGAAAAAAAAAGTGCTGCAAGAAAACCCTATTAAAGCAAGAAAGGAAGCCAACAACATATGGAACACATATGGCACCGTATCCAAGACACATAAGCAACGAAAACGTTTTGTCGTACACAAAAACCATAAAGCACGGTACTTGAAAATCCAATTTATGTACATTAAGTAGTGATGACTAAATATAATCTCGAAAGATATAAGATATGTCGAAAGATGCTGATGCTGATTGATGTCCGTTATAACGAGCGTTGGAGCCATAAAATTGTGCTGTCGGGACCCAAAGAGGTGCCCGTAAGTCCGTAATAGCGGTAGTTTGTTTCAGTCAAATGTCTGTAATTTTCGCCGCGGATTGAGCAGCTGTCCGTATTAGCGGGGTGTACGTAATAGCGAGGTGTCCTCAAGGCGAGACTGTATTTTGAATTTTTCTACAAAGATGGAGTAATTCATAAAGACCAGGGAGGGTCACTGCTGTAATAAAGGAAATAAAAATTATTGTAACCAACTACAGAACTTTAGAAAATATATGTAACAGAACTTCTCATCTCTGCCAGAACACTGAAAAAGCTGATTGTCACATTTTATAGCCTCAACATTCATCACATAAATACTGGGGTTTCAAGTTATACTTAGATAGGTTTTATTTTCCATTTCTTCAAACTAATTATCGCACATTATAATAACCACAACCAAAGGAAAAGGAAAGTAAAATTTGAACCAAGAGTACAAGAAATTGAAGCACCATAATACTTATTTCCGCCTACTTTTTTACGGTAAAGCAACCCTACTTTTATCTCTTGCTAATGTACATGTATTTAGCATGAAAGTTCTAATAAGACAATATGTAATTATTTATAAAGACATTTACAAGGACTGTCATTGTTTTCACTTTTAGTCTCCTACTGGAGACAGAACTGACAATCATTTCTATCTGGTTCTATTGTATCATGCAAAGGTCTAGCCGTTTGCAAAACAAAGGCTGAGCACCTTTATTTCTCGGTTAATTCAAGAAACTGTGTTTATAGGTCCAGCCCTAAAGACCAAACCATACATTATACCCACTGTCTGTCATCTCATTGGCTTAGAGCCTGCAGTTAGTCTCAGAAATCAGCTCAACCTACAGCTACCAGATAACTGACTAATCTGTAGGTTATATGCATACAATGCATAATTTCCAACTGTGTTATGTGTAACAGTACGTTTGTCAATATTTTCTTCATAACAATGTAATCAAGTTTTTGGGAAATGTTATCACAAAAGCCTGAGCATCCAATTACATTATTGTTTAATATATAGATACACCTCCTTTGGGCATATTATAAAATGTAATCCATGTAATAACATGCACCTGCTTTTGTTAAGCAATAAAACTAAACCCCACTTGTATATTTGGACATGAAATATCACATTTTGTGATGGCTATTCTTGGAAAATAAATTTCAGATGACCAAAAGGTCAGCAGTTTATAGACTGCCTCATGTTACTCTCTTAAAATTGGGTCTAGGGTTAGGGTTAGAGTCTGGATGCTTGACCTGGTAACACTGCCCATAAATTAGGATGGAACAATTCACCTGTAGTTTTTAGATACTATTGCAGTTTTTACATCTTTTTTAGCAATCTGTGTCTTGGGATCACAGTAATTGGCACTCGCTGTTGCAGTGACCCTGCCTGTACTCCTGTGAATATATGTACACTTTTTTTGTAGTGTCACTGCATTTACCTTATTGTTTGGCGAAGTTAGTAAAACTTGAACAAAGGGAAAATGATGCAATTGGTCACTTTATTTTGACTGATATGATTCCTTGTTGGCCTGCTATTTATTTTCACAGGAAGCTTAGAAACATGATGTTTTTGAAAAAACAGCACTGGATATATCAGCAATCACAAAGCTTACACTGAAGAAGAAAAGTGTGTCATTTTTGGAAATTTCGCCATCTCAAGCAGAATATTTGCCACTTACTTTACAAGTACTAATAAAACTCACACAAGTTTAATGATAAGTAATGGTAACAGGACAGAGTGGAGTCCAATTCGGTCTGTAATCATACGAGTGATTAACAAAATCGGACGACTGCGTAGTGGGAGTCCGATTTGTTTAATCATGAGTATGATTATAGACCGAATTGGACTACACGAAGTTCTGTTACCAATTAATCATAACTTTAACAAAATTTGTAATATAATAGGCTATTTTTTAAATCAAAACACAAGAAATTTGAAATTTTGTTTTGCTAGCAGTGAAAAAAAAAAGCCATTTAAGCGCGCGCGATGGCGCGTAGTATCCAATTACTTAGGCTTGACGCGTACTCTCCTATTAAACTGTCCAATTAAGGCTGAAATCAGGGCAGTTGATAGCCAATCAGATTTGACAATTTTGTTATAGTTATGATTATAATAGTAATAGTAATAATAACAACAGTAATAGTCACTTATATAGCACTTTTTCCACAAATGTCCAAATGCACAGTGCACACTTGTGGTAAAATAAAATTATAAAACCTAAGACAAAATTTACAAGTTCATCACTAACACCTATGTTCCTTTCTAAAACCCTGCAATGATATTTTTTCCAACTGAATGCAGTAAAACCTAATCTTAGTAAACCTTCAAGCGGTTGCAGGTGGTAAGAAAAGTTTAGTATTTGCCGCCTGAAAAGGAGAACACTGTATAATTATTTTAATAGTAACAAATACTGTACTATTGCCATTTGATATTAACTGTTGAATTGTAAAACTTACAAAACCATGATCGCCAGAAATATTTCTGAACCATTACTATTTTGCAAGGAAAAAGTGAAAAAGGCATGCCGCCACAAGAAAACTAAAATGTAAGCAACAATGGTAATTAGTTGAAGAATTTGTGGCTTGCTTACTTGTCCTTACGTTTGCCCTGATTGGTCACAACACAAGAAACATTCTTGAAGTACTTCATATTATGTTCAGGGAACCACTACATACATTGTCTCATCCATTGTCTATAGATTGTGAGGTAATAAGGGAGTTTAGGAGGTAAAAGATTCCTGCAGAGCCCTGCCAATTTTTTGTGCATACACTGTACATGTTTCGACAACATTCAAGTGAACTATTGTGTAAAATAATATCAGATTGATGTACATTGTATGCATAGTAAAGTAATTGGGCTGTACAGAAATCTTACCATTTAGGCCTGGTTCAGCCAGTTCAGATAGCATAGTACTTCACATGATCCACATCAACTAAAATGAAATTAAGTTCATATGACATACAGTGTCTGAATCAATAATTATTGTAAATGGCTGATTGAATTTAGTCCGCTCTGCTGTTCTTTACACCTGGCTCATGCCAGCCGGGAAATGAAAATTGCAGACTTGATTCACAAGCAATTGCATCCTTTTTTCCCTTTTCAGCTTTAACATATATCAACATCTGAATCAATTCAGAAATGGTGTGCGACAAATGTAGACAGACTTGCAGACTGGCAGTGAAACGAGGTACGTGTAAACAATGTTGTGAGATGCTTTAATAGATTCCCTATCCCTAGTCTAGACTTTTAGAAGACTTAAAGTTTAGGGATAGGGTCAAAGCATTTCACAACATTGTTTACCTTCAGTCTACAAGTCTGCAGTCTGCGTTTGTTGCACACAGATTCAGAGGCCAGTCTATAAAGATAAGATAGGGGAGGAACATGTAAAGGAGGGTAAATCTTCCTCCTCCCTACCTTTTGGGGCAATTTCTCCCTCCTCCCTAAACTTGGTTTAAAAATTGGCGGCAGGCAACACACGACTCCTGCACTTAGCCATAAAGGACCTATAAAGTCAATTTGGGTTGGCCTAATTTCGAATTCGATTCGCAGGGCTGTCAACTCTCCTGGAAGTCCGGGAGACTCCAGATTTTGAACTGTATTCTCCCATTCTCCAGATAAGAGTCTGAAATCTCCTGGATAATCGCCGAGGTTTACCATTTCTTGTAGAATCGACTTTCTGACAATGAAATTTTTTCAAATATCATAAAATTTTGAAAATAAGCCCCGGGGCTTATATTTTTCAAAGGCCCTTTTTGAGGGGCTTATTCTTAGAGGGGCTTATATTTGGAGGGGCTTATCTATGGAGGGAAATTTGCGTTTCAAAATCGATTGGGCTAGCCTTATACATGTAGTTAGAAGGAAATTTACCATTTTTGCTTTGTTTTACTTGTATTTGAGGGCAATTTCCAAGTACAAGCCCCGGGGGCCTTATATTTAAAAGGGCGATTTAACAGAGGGTTTTTTGCTTTGCGAGTTTGGGGGGCTTATATTTGGAGGGGCTTATTTTCGGAATTTTACGGTACTTTACATTGCTTGAGCTATTTTACTGTTAACATCAAACATTTCCTCACAAACTCCGGTATGACATTGTAATATAAGCAATAATGTGATTGCTTCCAATTAGATCAAATGTTACAAATCAGGGGCACCCAACGACAATTTTCGGAAAATATCTGTTCGGAAGACGATTTGAGATCTAGAATTTTCGGAACATTGTTGTAAAATTTCTTGCTTGCCTGCCTCTCCTAGGATTTTCAAACATCTAAAAAAAGGATATAATTGCCTATTTTTAACTGATTTTTACCCTAAAAAGGTCACCTAGAATTTTCGGGAGCCTTTTTTTTGGCTGATATTTTCGAAAAGGTAAGTTTTGATCCCTGTAATTTTCGGATCACTAGACTTTCAGCTAGGAAATCCGAACAGATGAAAAATTTTTAGGGGATAAAAATATGCCTATATCTACCGTTTAAATACTAAAATACATTGAACAATGCTATGTTTAAGTGGTTTTGAACTATATTCTCGTTGGGTGCCCCTGACAAATATTCCAACAACACCTTTTTCGCGAGTGTGTTTTTTCACAAATGATGTCATGTGCCGTGTGCATTATGACATCATTTGTCATCCCTTCCCCATCAATTCTCAACATTTGAAGACGTAGGGGGTTGACATCCCTGGAGTCGGCTCATGTGCAGCATGCGAACCAGGCCTTAGGGTATTGCCGAGGGTTGGTACTGACTTTAATTTGTGTCGCAATGATAGCTTTGAATACGTTAGACTATTCCCTAAAATGAGAGAAAGGAGAGAGACTTTCTCTCATTTTTTGCCTCGTCGTAAGAGACCTCTGCTAGCAGGGAAGTTCGACTACTGTTGATAATCTTCCATTTTGTCCTTGTGAGCTTGCAGTGCCTCACAGTCAAGGAATGTAATAAACCTGATCACTTAGAATTATCAAATAAGCTTAAGACGGTTTACTGGAAGTCTAACAACAAACAGAGTCTTTACTCACCTGAAATTATGATCAAAGAGACCATACACTCAAGAAAATCAGCTAGAAAATCACACGATCGTTCAACAGCAGCTCCACAGAGCGTCTCAATTGCGCCCACGGCAAGCGCTTCTACTGGTCAGCGTAAAGTTTAGCACAGGAGCGTTACTTAGACCGTTATGTATGCGTTATATGAGCCCCCCGGGGGCCTTGAACTTTCCAAAACGGTAATTTCCTTCCAACTATAAGGCTAGCCCAATCGATTTTGAAACACAAATTTTTCTCCGTAGATAAGCCCCTCCAAAAATAAGCCCCTCAAAAAGGGCCTTTGAAAAATTTAAGCCCCAGGGCTTATTTTCGGAATTTTACGGTATTATAATAATCGGTGCATTATAATCGCCTATACATGAAGTTCCTACCGCACCCAGTCTACATGGATTTGATGCAGGGGTGAGCGACAAACGCAGACTGCAGACTTGCAGACTGACAGGTAAACGAGGTACAGACTGCAGGTAAACATTGTTAGTGTGAAATGCTCTAAAAGATTCCCTATCCCTACAATTTAAAGTCGGCTAAAAGTCTATTTTAGGGTAGGGAATCTGTTAGAACATTTCACACTAACAATGCTTACCTGCCAGTCTGCAGCCTGCGTTTGTCGCACATCGATTATCGATTATTCCAGCCGGTTCGCAGGCGGTATTACAAATGAACACAGTAGTTGTTACAAAGTTTGTAACAGCTTTTTCAAGAACAAAGTGTACATTACAAATTACAATAAGCATTAAAAAGTGCAATGATTGTTGGAAATTGTGGCAGCACAGACTGCTCGCAATTAGTTCCCTCCAATAGCGCTTCAGGGGCAACCAACTTCAATTTTCGGAATACTTGTTCGGAAGACAGAATGAGATCTAGAATTTTCGGAACCGATTTGTTTTAAAATTTCTTGCTTTCCCGCCTCTCCTAGGATTTTCGAACATCTAAAAAATGGTATAATTGCCTATTTTTAACGGATTTTTACCCTAAAAGGGTCACCTAGATTTTTCGGGAGCCTTTTTTTGGCGGAAATTTTCGAAAAGGTAAGTTTTAATCCCCGACTTTTTGGATCACTAGACTTTCAGCTAGGAAATCCGAACAGATGAAAAATTTTTCGGGGATAAAGGTATGCCTATATCTACCGTACGCGTTTAAATACTAAAACTCGTTTAACAATGCTATGTTGAAGTGGTTTTCAACTATATTCTCGTTGGGTGCCTCTGACGCTTGCGTTTCACTAAAAGATAACAAATACTCTACTATATACACATGTTAAAGTTTTGTAATTTTTTAAAAAGGGTTTTAAGGAGTCATCACGATTAAAGAGCAAAGCGTTTAATCTGAAGAAGAAAGCTATTGTTTTGAGAACGTATAATAATAAAAAGCAATTGATGCGAAATCCGACTAGTTCAATACTGAGAGCCGGAATATTTGAATTCATGATTGTATGAATAACCAGTGAGTAACCAGTAACCAAGTGATTTTCATTTCTTTTCAGGGTGTTAAGCTGCTTTCACCCATTCGCAGACTTGCCAACTCCCAAAAGGCAAAAAATGTGAGAACCTGCTGACCCTAGAGCTGGAAAAATTTAAGTGAGCCAATGGGTAAAAAGCAGTGATACGTCTCAAATTTCCAAGTGAAAGGACTTCCAGCGGGGATTATATTATTGTATTGGAAGTCACAAATCACTCTAAACCTGGAGCTGTAAACATCACCATCAATTTTACGATTTAAGTTTTGCGATGTCTATGTTCTGTTGGCGGCCACCTTGAAACATGAGAAAAAGTAAGTCTGCGCATTTGGTGGGAGCGGCAAGCGCGGTAGGCTAAAAGAATGTCATCAAACGCGACCGCTAAAGGTTTTCTTTGGATTGAGCTGGCTATCTATCGATATCTCTGAACTTGAACCCTACAGCTCCAAAATTGTTTTGAGTTTGACTTTTCGAGAAAGCATGAGAAGTCGTTGCCAACTCGTGAGAGCGTAAGATAGGTCGTGAAATCGTGAGATCGACTCACGACTTCTTGGGAAGTCGGATTTGTGACTCTAAAAGCAAACTTTTTCCAAAGGCAAAAGTTAAAGAGATGATTTACTTAGAGGAAATAGTAGCTTATTTTGTATTTGAATAAATGCGACAAGTACGTACAGGACAGTGAGGGGTTGACTTTTTGGCGAAGGCCTGTCGTTGCTGAGATACAGTGACATGATATCGGCCTGAAACTAGGTTATCAAATTCACAACCAATCACAATTTGAATATTTTTGTCTTTTGAACGACTTGGCATTCCCTACAAACACATTAGTAAGAAATTCCTTCCTGTCTAGGAATACATTTTGTGAGCCTTTGACGATTTCTGGGGTAGATCTGATCAGTTGAACTAAACTCCTCCATTACTGCTAGCTGTAATATACCAAAACGACGTTGAAGTTAATATATAATTCTGTGTTTCTGAGGAAAACAGTCAAGTTGTCTGACCTAAACAGCTAGGCTTGGTGCAGCACGGTAAGCCGATTTTAAGGTAAGAATCAACGCCAAGATATTTCAGACGAATTTCAAATATACAGTTTAACAGTTAAACTACAGCTTATTACTGAGAACAATGCAATATCCGAAAACTTTCTTATTTGTTTGTAAGAAAATACGTTAAGAGATATGTTTTCACTTCCAGAAAACTCTCTTTGTAAAGCCTTGTGTAGAGTAAACCCCGTTAATACGGTCACCAATGGAACAAAAATGTTTGGCCGTAATAACGAGGTGATCTTATTAACGAGGGTTTCTTTACAAGAAAATGGTACCGGCTCGTTTTTGCTGGGCGGCCCAAAAAGAGTGGACGTAATAACGAGGTGTCCGTATTACCAAGGTCGCTTTAAGGCGGGGTTTTACTGTGCATGATCATCATCTTAAGTAAACTACGTGTTTGCTTGCCTCGTCGGAGTACTAAACATATATTATATTTAACTGACTTCTGCTTTGATGAAATGCAAATTTTTTTTAACCGTTAAATTGATTGACAACAAATTTGGTTGTTGACGGTTATAATGTTTAGTTGTCTTTGGATTAGTCTCTTTTCGTTGTTCCAGGCACTATTAACCAACTAAAACAAGTTCCCGTCGGTAATTCCAAAGCGTATTTGAAAAAAATCCTTACTTTATAAGTATCGCAAAACATGAGATATTTTCGATTTCCATTTCCCAGCGTATTTTTAGAATACAGAATGGAAGCCAAAGATTTTTAGTAAAAGGACACAACTTAAAGGTGCTCTTTTTTCCGTTCACTTCCAGTTAATCACCGTTTTACGGCCAGGAAATCACCAATAGCATCAGGCGCGGCAAACGATAAATATACTAACTGATTTCCTTAACGAGCGCCGAAGGCGCAATTGCAAGCTTGTGGGAGAGTTAGGGGGCATGCTCCCCCGAGAGATTTTTTGGATTCTCACTTTTGGTTTCCTGAAGCATTCAGACAGGGTATTGGCCAGTAGACTCAAACCAGTAGTATATAGGGAGAGTTTGCTCCGCTCGCTCTAGAGCTCTCGCAAAATACTCTCCAAAGTTATTCGCTCCTATATAGTACTAAATCATTTACAAGATTCAATTTGGAAGGTCTTGTTATTAAAAATATATTTATCATGAAAAATCTGACCAATTTCCGTAAAACGGTGGAAACCGGTGTGGATCCGCGCCGAGCATAGGTGACAAGCAGAATCAAAACTGAAACGGACTGATTCGAATGAAGATCGTGCGTCTTCCTCTGAACACCAACAAATAATTGATACTGATTTCATCATCTTATACAGTTACTGTATTTTCCGAAAATACTCATCTGCGGAAAGATTTACACGCTCTTTCAGTTCTATTTCTTCATTAGATAATTTCATTACAGGCTATAAAATGCAAGCATAGTATAATTATAACACAACAAAAATCCAGGGAGTTCCGATCCTCGACCCCAAGTGGGGATAGAAAGTCGATGGAATGTTGAAAGTCAACAGTAGAGGAATCAGATAATGCAGTTTTCTGATTAATTTTGGGTCCTTAAAATTTTAACGATCTAAAGATATACAATCTTTATAAACGAGGCTACTTCACAATAATTCCTTATGGAGTTGTCTCATGGAACTTAACAAAACTACGAGCGTTTTTTAAAGATGATATAACAAGGGACAATTCCAATTCGCACGCAATGACGATTTTTAGCGCAATACAGCGTTGCAACATTGTTGCAATATTGTTTCCAATGGTTGCAGCATTGTTTCGACATTGCAACGCTTTGTTGCGCTCAAAATCGTGGTTTCGAATTGTCCCGTGCAACATCTCCTTAATGGGTCATCTAGATACGATATTACTGATAACTCTAAAAAATAAAATATAATAACAACATATTACAACATATTAAACAATAGACAGTATTAAACATTATACAACTACCGTAACGATTTAAGTAGCAATCATGTAATCGATATAGTCAATAAAATGCAACCTTCTCACCAGCAAGATGGCTAGTGTGTACTGAGACAAATACAACTGACTTTTACGTTTCTAGATTTTCAGGATGGGCTTATGGATGGCCAAACTCGCGGGCCATAAGGATGACGCCAAGGTTCAGCTCCATAAACCAGATTCCGTTTCGGCTTACATCCTTGTGTTTGGCTCAATATTTCTTGTTCTTTTTCTTTTGCTTGTTGCTGTTGTGTTAACAGCAGTCAGAATCTATAAAATATTCGTCTACAGAAAACAAAGCGATGAAAATTTGAAGGTAAGAGCGCAGCAGCATGGCCTTTCACTTCAGATAGCATTTTCATAAAGTAAGAATGTTGAGAAAATCTTCAAAGCTTTTGTTTTACGTGAATCTGAGTCACCTATCATAATTGCAAAAATTATAACTGTATACTAAGCAGCCGAGCCTTTGAGTGGAAGCGAGGCTGGCGATGATGTACATGTGAAGAGACTTCGTTTCCATTCATATGAATGAGGACATGGTGCCCACCGGAAAGGCCTGGTGAGGTTTCTGTTCCCTTCAGTTGAAGGTCAAGTCAAAATGCACAGTTGTAATGTAAATTGTGGTTTAACTTCGTCATGGTTCAGTCAAAATTAAATGATGAAATAGTCCTGTACGTACGTTGTATGTACGATGATAACGAGTGTAAATATAGATAGTATCAAGTTCAAATTATGTCTGCTATTAAATCTGGCAGAGGACGCTGGACGGTCAAGTGGCGAAGAAATTAATGGCAAAAGTGCGGGGACGTTTAAGTAGTATAAGCCAGTTTAGAGATGGCTTGAAAAATGCAGCAGGGGTGGAAATGGTGGAACTTATCACTACGCCAGGACCAGGTAAAAAGCTAGCCAGAGAAAACAGCCGAAATTTCACGACGCCACTACTGGTTTTCCCGCGAAATGACGCCTCACTATCCAGTCCTGGGTAATGCTTCTGATTACATAAATCAAAGTTTCAATCACTCAGAAGCACTACCCAGATCTTGGTAGTGACTTCCCTCGTCGCTCTGACTTCATTTGGCGGAGAAACCAGCGGTGGCGTCGCTAAATTTTGGCTGTTTTCTCAGGCTAGTAAGGGGCTATGTAACATAATTATTATCTATTGTATCTAAATCCTGCCGAATTTCTCATCCAAATTTGTAAAAGTACAGCCTGAACGTGGGTCACCATTTTGCCATTGCTTAGTTATTTGTCCTCCAGGGCGTGATTCCGTTCATGGGACTGACGTGAAATTGGCGGGAATCTGCTATGACGAAAGAACGAGTGTGACCGGCGATAAAAGGGGAATGGGGAATTTGGACGCGCGACGAAGAAGGGAAAGGAACCAAATTCCCCCTTCTCCTTCCCCTTTTAATGCCGGTCACGCAGGCTAGAACGAGTGCAAAATGATGTACCTTCCTTAGAAGTTGCTGTTTTAAGTAGCAGAACTACTTGATCGAGGCACTGCTCATCTATTTTTCAACCGTTCTCTCATAGCGCTGACTTTCCCGCCCATTTCACGGTGTTCGTGAAATGATGGATGATTTGATCCGGGATGGACGCAGGGAACGCTTGTAACATAACACACTCGAAATGATGAATACGAATGTATATTTATTGGAACCGCGCAATGAAGAAATAAATGCAAAGGCCAGGAGATCATCTCCCTTAAAGACGCGACTTATGCAGTTGAGAAATTCATCTTGTTATTTCAGTGTTAAAAAAATATGTATATACTCTTTTTTAGTTGCAAGGCTCAAATCCACTAAGCTTGGTATCAAGCTCGTGGGAGGAAAAGGACACAACTTTATACACGGGGATTCTGGAATATTTGTGTCGCGCGTCAGACCTGGTAGTTTAGCAGATGGAAGACTGTACCCTGGCGATAGAGTAGTGGCGGTATGATCATGATAGCATTATCCAGCTTCACACAAACATGATAAAGGGGCACTCAACGAGAATATAGTTCAAAACCACTTAACTAGCATTGTTAAAAGCATTTTACTATTTAAACAGTAGATAAAGGCATATTTTTATCCCCTTAAAATTTTTCATCTGTTCTCTGATTTCCTATAGCTGAAAGTCTAGTGATCCGAAAATTATATGGATCAAAACTTACCTTTTCGAAAATTTCCGCCAGAAAAAAGCCTACCGAAAATTCTAGGTGACCTTTTTAGGGTAGAAATCCGTTTAAAATGGGCAATTATACCACTTTCAGATGTTCGAAAATCCCAGGAGAGACAGGCAAGCAAGAAATTTTACAACAAATGTTCCGAAACTCTAGATCTCAAATTGTCTTCCGAACAGATATTTTCCGAAAATTGACATTTGGGGCCCCTGATGTCATACAGTCAACTCTTGCATTGCTAACACTTCACTATAACGGACACCCCGATAATACGGACAACAGCTAAATTCAAGGCAAAAATAAATTGCAAGCGTTTGACTAGCTGAAATAAACTTCAGCTATTTGGGACTTCCGCTAATGAGGACGATAGCTTGGAGTCCTTACCGTGTCAGTTATAAAGGGAGTTGACTGTAAATAGATTGGATCGGCTACCATCCGTTGGTCATTTCTCAGCTTTGTCTTCAACCCGTTAAAAGTTAAGGCCTACGCATTTTATTCTGAGGGACAATAAGTGACCTAAGCAATTTATAAATGTTGAGAATGACGTGACATAATTGACACAAGCGACTTGGAATAGAGAAATGCGAGTTCTCCCGACAAGAGTTGAATGACTTATTTCATCAGTGGCGTCTGTTCGTGAAACCATCGACAGCACTTTGCAATATATATATGTTCTGGGAAAACAATTGTGCTATCCGGTGGCCGCGGATAATGATTGATCGAGTGGGTATTCAACTTTTGAACAACTGGGGCCTAGAAACTAGTTCAGATTCTCTACCCTGCGCAAAAAGAGCGATCCACAATAGGATTCTTCAATCCCGTAATCCCGACCCAAAACTTAGGGCAATCCCGTACTCCCGAGGGTTATTTTTGGTATCCCACCTGCCGCGCATACCGTCAATCCTAAATCTCGCCCCGATTTTGCTTTAAAATCCTGAATCTCGAGCTTCAAATAAGGGAACTCCCGTACCGCGAAAATCCTATATTGAGGACCATTCAAACATGAAGAGACTCGTAGTAGCTGAAACTGTTAACTTCAGCTTCATTCTTTTATTCTGCTTTTAATCTTCAGATGCATTATTTTGTCAATTCCTGCAGATAAATAATTTTCGCTTGAGTATGGTTACCCTCAAGTACGCAATAGAAGTGATGCAAGCTGTTAGTCAGGCAGAAGGACGTCTGATGTTGTACATCTTGAGAGCTCCAGTCAGGGAGGTACGTACTACTTTATGGTCACATGATTGTCTCTCGACCAATAAAAAATCGTTTAGCTAGTAGATAAACGATTCTCATTGGCCGAGAGCCCAACAGGACCTTCAAACTGAACTGCCTGCAAATGTTACTCTGCTCATGCGTAGATGTATACTTTCTCCTCGGTTATAGTGGCAGACGAACATGGACTTGACTGATCAACCCGCCAGTCGCGATCGTACTACTCTGGTATCCAGTGCTCCAAAAAAGCCGCTGAAGGCAATAACTGTGGACTGAAGTAACGCGCGCAACTGGAGAACAATCTAGTTGTATCGGCAATGAAATATATTTTTCTAAATTAGAAGGGACGATTCGCAACGACGATTTTTAGCGCAGCTCAGGGTTCAAATGTTGGAACAATATTGCAGTCATTCGAAACAAAATAACAACAATGTTGTAACGCTCCCTGTACATGTGTTGTGCTAAAAATCTTAGTTGCGAATTGCCCCGTGTAACATCACCTTGAGGATTCATAAAATTTTGCTCCTTTATTTAAGTTAAATTTAATGTAGATGCTTTCTCCATTTTAGCGCAGAGTAAGCAAAGCCTTTTCACTGTACTGTGACGATGAAAATACTGGGAAGCATGAAGTGGTTTTCACTAAAGAACATTTACAAGGTGAGCGTGATTATAGGTTTTGTCCTCTCCTGTCAAGGGGGGTAGAAAAGATCGTTTTTATTCCTGGGGGTACTGGACAAAATTAAGGTACCCCTTTCGTATGTACCTTTTATTGACAAACGGGTGCCCCTTCAAATATTAGAGAGCTTTAGATTTGAGTACGAGATTCAACTTAAGTTTTTGCGCGTGTTCTCAAAAAAAAGGCAGCCTGGAAAGCTTCATTTTACTTTTCTTTTCTTTTTTCACCAAAAAAGTGAGTAAGGTTATTTATGCTCAAGGAGATTAAGCCCTCTCCCGATAGCAAGGTGATAAAACGTCTTACATTTGATTACCTTGTTCCCGCCACTCACGACATTCTCGCTAAAGCTCGTAGTAGAATGACGACGGCTACCACTTTTTCCCGCCAGTGACGCTGGTTCACGCGTAAGCAATTCTCAGTATTGAGAAAATCTCGGACTTGTAGTTGCTCTCATCTCAGGATCTAAAGCTCTCTATTAGTTTATGACGCTATATCACATTTAACTGCTGTTATTATTCATTCAAAATATTTTCCCGATTCTGATTGGCTCTGAGCACACTAATAATTCACCATAACCAGCTACTGATGACCAAATTTGGAAAAATTTTGCGATTAATCAACCGATGACGTCAAAAGTGCAGCTTCCTTGCAGGTTAATGTACCGTTAACCGGGAAGACCTGGGGACAAGGTTGAGTTGTTTTGGTTGCCGTGAAAACAAAAATGGTGGAAATTTCACTCGCTTCAAGAGTAAGAACTAGGCGAATTAATAGCTAAGAACATGGCAAGAACAGCAAGAAGGCAACTCAAAGGGCGACATCTGCTATTTGGAGAATATTTGAGGGGCTGAACAACCCTAAACGTGGACTATCGAAGACGAACTTAACATCGATGGAGGTAATCATGTTTAAGCTATGTTTTTAAACTAGGAATCATTTTGAATGAATAATAAAACAATTATAGAATTCGGCTTCTGTATCATATGAAGAATTATGGAGATCGCGGAGGGTGTTAGCCTCCTCGACCCCTCCTCGATCTCCATAATTCTCCATAAGACGACTCAGCCTCATTTATGAATTGTTAATTTATTAATTAATTATCATTAATTATCATTAATTATCATTATCATTATCATTTATTAATTTATTAATTGTTAATTAGTGAACCGTCTTCAAAACATGAATAAATCGTCTATTAAATAAGTAAACCAGAAAGTTTTCTGGCCTTTTTCACAACAATTAAATGAAGTATTTAGCCCTTTTAGTTCCTTTCACAGGCCGCAATGACAGATGACCGATTTCCCAACCCTTTCATATGCTTCAACCAGTGACATCCCTACTCTTTCATATACCTAAGCCTGAAAAAGGTACCCCTTTTGGGTGGAAACTCCCAGTGTCACGCCATTCAAAATAGATCAAAATAAAAATCAAAACCGTTCAATAGATAAAGTCCAGAATCTAGGAAATGAAAGGAGGTACATATACAAAGACCCTCGCCAAGATTCAGGTCAAAGGAATCTTTCGTATACGAGATATCCGAAGAAATGTTTTACCCAAACTTATAGAGATTTGTATGGAGACGCCATGCTGGTGCTCACCTGGATGAGCTCCAACATGGCGGACGGAAACCAACAGAAACATCTGTTACCGAGTTTTGCTACAACAGCGTGAATTTTCGAGAAACTCATAAACATTAAAGTAATACTTTTTCTAATACATTAACTGATTAGACAGCAAAATTTCCTGAAGTAAGTCATTTTTTTAACCTACATGACAGCTCTCCTGGCCGTCATGTAAATGCTGCGTCACGCAAAAGCTTAGAAATTCAAGCGTACTCTATCACAAAACCAAGAACCCCTTTGAAGCGAAAATTTGTATGAAAATTAGTTTTTAGCTGCTCTAATGCATCGTGAAAGTAAAATCTCGCTAGGATCGATAGTTTTTTAGTTTGAATTTTAGTGACGTCATGTGAAAACCAACAATAGTAGGGAAGAAATCCCCCCTCCGGTGTCTTATCATAGTCTGCCAAGTATCCCTCAGCTGTTCGGCTTTGTGTCGCGTGGTGATAACGCTCCTTGCATACGGATGGAAAGTCGCTGATTTCACGGCGAACAGCAGTTAAGCGGCAGCTGGCAGCGCAGGAGATTAGTTTACAAGTTATGGGACAAAATAATCTTAACCTCCTGACCATGGTAAAAAGTAAAGGTCTTAATTAAATTACTGCAGTGGTACATAATTGCGTAGTGGCAAAAGTTTTAAACCCTGCGATCATTGACTTGGTGAGTCAGTCGGTAAGCATGTGCGTTTGTGATAAAAAAAAAGTAATAATTAAGAATAATAAATGCCTAAGAATTAGATTAACGGTGAACACCTAAGTTATTAATTTTTTTTAGAATGTTCATCATGTTGTGGTCAATTACTTTTTTTACTTTTCTAATTACTTCTTCACTTAAAACGTCCATTCATAGGAAAATCAGCACTACTACCTATTAGCTTTGAGCTATACATTGAGAAATTGATCTGATCATAAAATGAGAAAAATTTACTGTACCTTTAACCAGGCCACATAGCGCAGAAAAGTAAAGTTAATATTGTACTTCTTCCCCTCTAGTGTTCGAAGAAGCGTTCTCCATATACGATCACCTAGGAACTGGAAAGATACCACTGTCAAGCTTCTTTCCGCTACTCCGAAACTTGGGCTACAACATTCACAAAGAGGAGGCCTTTAAATATATGAACGAACTTGATTTAGCAGGTATATATCGTATATCGACACGTGACAGCAAAGTACATTGGCTAAGTTCCAGCTTTTAGCTCAACTGCTAAACAAAAAGAACTAGGACAGTGTATAAATTAGCTACTTCGAACGATTCAATTATAAACTGTATTTATTAGTTTCATGTTCTAATGAATTGATCGCGTTTTAATAAGCCATTTCCGAGTTCCAAAAACTCTCAATCTATAATATATTCATATCAATGGTTTCGCACTTCGACTCAGTTTGAAACAGAAGCTTGGGGCAAATCGGAAATGGAATATTCTTAATTTAAAATTTGCAAAATTACGACTTTCTGAGCTATTTTTCTTTTTTCTTGATCCTCCTAGATAAACAAAAGATCACCTTTAACGAACTGGTTAAGTTCCTGGAGCACATTGTGGCGGAGCAAACGTCAAAGTCTGAAGTACGCTGCGTTTATAACGTCTTTGACCCCGAGCAGAAAGGTCGAGTGCCGGTGATCGAGTTGTATGAAGCACTCGAAAGGTCGTATGGACACAATATCACTGTGGACGAAATAGAAACGATTATTTCTGTGGGAGATCGAGACAAAGATGGCGGTCTTAAAGAAGAAGGTAATTATTGGCAATTCCAATATCATTATCAACCATTCGCCCTTGGCGAAGACGCAAACTGCCTCCATTTTGAACTAACAGCCAGTTATTCTAAATAATTAGTTAAAATTTGTTCGTTTAGGAATTGAAGAGTTAAATTTTCGAAAGTCAAATCCGGATTCCCGAATGAAACGAAAGTCCAAGCGAAGGATTTTGCCAAACAGAACTACTTCTGTGACATGGTTTTAAATAAACAGTTCCTGACCATCAAAGGACAAAGATATTACAATGCCATATATCATAAAAAATAAAACTACCACATTATATACAAAAACAATTATATATATATTTTTTGTTCTTTCCCAGATTTTGAAAGGCTACTTCTTCCGTCGCTGGTACTGTATTAGAGATTTAAAAGATGCAAGATGGTTACCATGACTACTGGAGTGTTCCCATCCAATGGGCGTGTACATACATCCGGGTCCAACTGCTTATCTAAAAAAATGTATCGTGCAGTTGAGACTTAACAATGGAATAGCGTAGACTTGTTCTGTCTTCCCGGATTCTGAGTCCATGGCAACTAAACGTACTCTAATTTGCAAACTTTCAGTTTACTATATAAGACAAATGAAAGGAACATCCCAATCTGAAACTTTTACAGCTTTGTGTTGAATAAGTACTTATCTGGACCAAAATTAACGTTTTGCAAATATTTTGAGCCGATGACTTAAAGGAGCCAAGTAGTAACCGATTTTGTGGAGTCCTCAACTACTTTCGGTCAATATTAGACTCCGAGCTGTCTCTTTTTTCGTGCGTGGTCATTTGCGTGTATCGTGCGTGTCGCTCGACGGACTAAAGAATAAAGAGAGACTGCTAGTAGTCTATCGGTCAAAATAAATCAGAAAATAGGGAGAAACATTACAGCCGGATACAATGGTTTGTCCATAGACATGATTTGTTTAAAGATATGATTTCCTGAATTGAACTCTACGGTAATTTAGCATCGTGCTTTGCGGATATTTAAAAGTCGTGAAAACGCCCACCGACCTTGCAACCACATGCTAATTTCCAGAAGAGGATACTTCTACCTCTACTAAAATTTTGCCTGATTATAATCAGCGCTTTGAAAGCCAGTCAACCCACTCATTTTTGTTGGAGAGACAAATAACTGCAGTCACTTTTCCTAAATAATGCATGCAGAAATAATGAGAGATTTTTTCTATTGTGAAAAGCTGGGAAATTGCCAACGCAGTCACCTTACAACGAACCAATTTAATTTGGGAAATATCTCATTAGTGTTTGATAAACACTGAAAAACACTGCCAGCAGTGAGATTCAAATACCAATAGTCTGAATGAAAATAATTCAAATAACGAGTATAAAGCAGACAAGTGGGTTTTCGACTATTATTGAAAGTAACCACAAGCAGAGGAAAATTACAACTTAAAGGAGCTGTGTCACGAAATTAAGAAATTACAAAATGCCCGTTACATTGAGAGAAACATAAAAATAACCGCTTAAAACTTTAAAGGAAGGTTAAAATAAGATAACAGAAACAACAGATGCCACGGATGGGCAAAACTGAAGAAGATTGAAACGGATTGAAATTAAGGTTTTTGAAAACTGTTCAGCCTAACAGTTTTTCAAAGTTGATTGCTTGCAACTTAAAAATAATGCGCAGGAGACATATTTTGTTTGTCTCGGATCTCTGATTTTGTCATTTGCATGCAATTTTTTGCTTACTTTAAGTTCCATAGCGATTGTGGGCGAGTAATTGGCAAAATTAAACAAAATGATCTGGACTGCCGTGACACAGCCCCTTTAAGAGTTCAAGTTCGCAATATGTTCTGCTAAAAATGTTGATAAGTCTATAATAAAAAATTTATGTTTCTTAGATAATTTTGTTTGGAGTTCTCTAAAAATACGTAGTGATTTTTTAAGTACAAGGTGTCACTGCAACATAGATGCTTACGAATTAGGAAAAATGATACTGCGAAATGTAATTGAATAAAAAAAATATGCTTTAACAGCCGCAGATAGTGTTGCCGGTCAGCGCTCATTTTAGTATCGAGCTGTCAATTTGCGGAACAGCCTAGATAAAGACCTCAAACTAAGTATCAATCACCGGAATTTTCAACAGGCAAATATTGTTACAGACTGAAATTTCTTGATCCAGTGAGAGTTTTGTAGGTTTTAACATTTTATTGTATCATAGTAGGAGTTTTAATGGCAACTTATAATTATACTAGAGGGTTTTTTTTTTCCTTTTTTTCAGTATATATTATATATTTTAAAATTTTATAATGCATTATAGCACTGAAAAGCCCCTCAGGGGTCTTGTACAATAAACTTCTTAGCTCTTAACTCTTTAGTTACATCACTCAAAATTAATAAATTTTGGATAAAGAAGCCCCCACGTGAGAAGTGGGTTGGAGATTGCTGATGCACCGTTATAGCCTTTCAAAAGCCTCATTTGTTTGTTTGTTTGTTTATTTGCTTTTTTGTGCACTTTTCCGCGGTAAGAAATTCTATGCTAGGGTTTTTGATCTAAAAGACACGGAAAGATTTTGTAAAGCATTTAAGGAAAAAAAAAACAAATTTTCAGCGACGCATGTCACCATTATCAAACGCAAATGAAAAAAATAACTAGTCTAAGAGATGGTGTGATAGAAAATGAAACCGTGTGAAATGATAACTCAAAAATTGTGAAGAAAAAAAGAATAAAATGACTAAAAGGGAATTAATAGTGAATGGCAAAGAATAATTCGCAGTTTTTAAGAACTCGCTGGCTCTAAGATTCCCGAGTTCTTGAATAAATTGTTTTCTTTTAACTTAGGATCCTTGCATGAAGCTGACAAGCAAAACGTAAAACATGTAGCCATGTGACAGTTATTTTTTTTCGACTGTGTAACCATTTTATCCCGTTGGTAGGCGTTTGTAAGTTTAAATATACTCTCGACCGTTGTCCTTTGGTAAATAGATACTTATTTTGGGCCACATTCCCACCTAATAAAAAATTGATATACCCTCCTACCCATAACGTGTATTTAGCGAGGTCCTTTTAGCAGCTTTGGTCAGCTTTCATTTACATTAGGAGCCACAATGGGTCCCATTATGGCTCTTGCTTTCATGTAGAAACTGCCAGCCCCTTTTCTTGTCACTTGAAAGGCAGCAAACACAAACTGAAACAGTCGTCGGTGACTCACTCTGCCACTAGATTTATTGTCAAAGCAAATTAGCCTTCATTGTGTCCAGTTGCTAAACAAAACTGGACTATCGAATTCTTACTCATATCAAAAAACAATTTTTAAAACATTTTGCTCTCCTCGCCCATCTTTTATTTTCATCACCAGAAAATTGCTGCAAGTTTTAATGTGAAGGCTTGTTAGTGTCTATCGTCGGAGATGGACGATGTGTGACCCGTCGCGTCCACTCGGGTCCTGCGGCTAAGCAGTGAATTTAGTTATTGAATTAGTAAAGTCATAGTTTGACCCCAGTATGAGGCTTTTAAAGTGATTGTTTACTGCAGTAAAATAAGGAACTTTGAGTCAGTTTACTTCCCCTCACCGTCTAGTGAAAGGATGAGTATTTTAATAAGGCGAACGTTCCTCTTGTTCGAACTAAATGGTCGACCGCCGAATGTGTGTTTCACGTACGCATACCAGAGTGCGTATGCCCGACGGTCTAACATCCGACAGAAGACTGGAAAATACAGTAACTTTAACCCTGGCTAATATGCTGTCTCGCTGACGCTCAACACGGCAATAATTTTTGTTTTGGTTCAGACTAATTTCATTTTTCAAGAAAACATGTCTAGGAGAAACTGTATCGAATAAGTGAGTTTATAAACATGAAGGACGCCCACTGACGTCATTAACAGAAATAAGCTGCTCGAATTTAAAAGACAAATTAAAGTTATTTTTCATTTTAGATGTTCTTCAACCTTAATTCAGGCAAACATCAATTGAATAATGATTCGTAGACAGACATCCTGAACCGTCCTACGACAACCTTCTGTTTTTTTTTTTCCGTCTTAATGCAGATAAATCAGATGGCATTTGTGTCCTCCCTATCTGTTAATTTAATACTTCTTTGATGTTTACCGCTGCGTTAATCATTTCTCACAGCCCTTCACTTAAATTCTTTTACCAACTAAAGCAATTGTTTCTTTTAATAATCGCGTTGTTTGCCACAAGCCAATCCGCAAACTAGTCTAATCCACCTGGCAACTAAATATAGATTTAAAATGACTATTTATATTGTCAAATTCAATTTACCCGGCCAGTTTTAGGGAACCACGTTGAAAACGCCGTAAAAAATTCTTATTAATGATCTAAGTGTATATATGCTGCTTTTATTAGGCATGCATTCACAAAATCAAATAGGAGTTAATAGTTTCACTGCAGTGTATTTATAAGGTGCCGTTCGGGCTGTGAAACAGGTGCTATAACTTTTAGATAATTGTGAACTCATTGTTACATAACCACCAGTTTGCTCGCAGCTTTTGTAACAGTAGTTGTGAGTCAAAAAATCTGCGTGGAAGACCAGTAGCGCGTTTTCTAGTGACCAGCTACGCTTCGCGCTGTTTCCCCGCCGAGTTTCCGACAATCGTCTCATAAATCAGATACCCGGATGGCTTCTAGAGAAAAATGACCACTAAGGTAAAATTTTATACTTTTTTGGGGCCAGTGTTGTTCTTTATATCCGTCCATAGATCCTTTTTTATGGAATGAGCAAATTGGTTTATAAAAACAATCTAGCTAGCTGTAATAAGATCATAGCTGCAGCAGCACAGGTCCTAAAGAAGATTAATAAGAAAGCTTTTATTTTTTTGCTCACAACTCAAATGTCAAGAAATGTTGCGTTAGCAAAAATAACTTTAATTGACCTCCAATGCCGACCTAGAAAAATTATGCACTTTGTTTTTAATTAATTTTGCTCAAGTTAAAGAAGAAAAAGGCAAAGGTGATTCTTCCGAGGATAAGATCATCTTGGAAACGAAAAATGATTGATTGTACGCTGGGTTAAGATCAGACTGACTTTTACCAAGAGGCAACCAGTGCTCAGCCAAAACTAAGGTTTGCAAAAGGAACTCAATAGAAAGGACGGGAAAGAAGCTTGCTAAATTAGTTGTTGTTGACTTTTAGCATACATGTAAAGACAACCAAAAAACATTTATTCGCATTTTGATGGTGTTTCAGATAAAATTTTCTTATCAAATGCATTAAGAACTGTATATTACAGTTTTGTACCATGGAAATTTAGCCTTAGGGCGCCTTAGTTTATTAAAAAGAAAATAAACAACTTGTATTAAAATAGTCATAATATTGCTCCCATCAAGTTTGCTGGAAACAGTTTATCTTTTATTTTTGAATGCTCATTATTATTATTTTTTGTTTGAAGGCGACGAAATTAATCTCGCTCTAAAACGTAAAGTAATGACCCTGTTTGCATAATTCAGATGGTCGTTTAGAAACCACAGTAACCACATTCGTCTTCTTTCTTTGGTAGGCAAACACTGAAATGAGTTTCTTGAAAATTAGAGCAGTGCGGCTTTGTTGTAAAGAGTGTTTCCAAGAAAACAGCCGAGAAGCAAAAGAAAAACCGGAGCTTGGTGATCTTTACTCGGAAGACATTTCTGATCCGATTGACAGCAGCCATGATGGGAAGACCGAAAAAGAAAACACGAGGCTGGAAAGGAATGATAAGATATTAAATGGCCAAAATTTATGGCGAATGCCACGGCGAGTAATTTTGCAAGCCAGTCACAAATCCACGACGAACCTATCAACGGGTTTGAACTCATTTCCCAAACTAATACCACTAAATGGCGAGGATCTTCCAATGAGGGCTGATAATATGGAGAATGGAACGTGGGTCGACGGAAAACGTTCAAATTCAGCTCCAGGATTTTCGTACGCGCAAGCGAGAGTGAGGAAACACAAGATTCGGCTTCCAAACATTTCTAATTGGCAAACCCCGTCAATCCCAGGAAATCAAACAGTTAGAGGTATGGTTGTCAAAGGAGAAAAGCTTCGATCAGCTGGGGAAGTATTTTCCTCTCCAGATTCAAAGGCCAACGACAAAAGTTGCCCAAACAACGAGTCAAAGTTTACAGGAAAAAATTCAGAAAATATTTGCACTGAAAAACTAATTAGCATCGCAAAGGATGAAAGCAAAGCTGCTAAGAGTTGCCACGGAGACACAGGTGAAGGTGTCTTTCCGTTCATCCGGCGAACTGATTTTCGCGTAAAAACCGCTTATGTCAGCTCGAGTAGAATGTTTAACAAATATTTAGAATCAAGATTTGGAAAAAGTGTTTATGAGGCCATCGACAGGAAGATATATAATGGCCAGGGCAAAACATGTCATGTCTATTGGGCGCCAAGGTTGACTAACAGACAGATGTTGTATGATCGTAATGAAGATGCCACGAAAAATTCTCCAAAAAACCTCGGCGACTCATCCTTAACTAAAGAGAAACATGTTCGCTTCTGATAGGTGATAAAGAGCTACTAGTGACGGCCTAACTGTTGAATCATAACCGCGACAGAACCAGACAAATAGGGACAGCTTTTGTGGGAACTGAAATCAGAGACCTCTCTCAAAAGACAAGGACATTTTGAGTTTTTAGGAGCTTTTTAAAACAAGTGACTTGTCGTTTCTTCGTTTTATAACGTTAGAAACTTATAGGATATCTAAAATAGGAGCAACATTAAGCTAAGCTCAGTCTACTGTTTATTCATCCGTCGACTAAACGGACCGGAATAAATGAGAGAGTTTATGAAACAATTTTTAAACAATACCTACCAAACCTATAAATACAAAAAGAGAGTTCTACTATAATATATTAGATAATCCAAAAGATTATATATCTGACATTTTTTGTTCGTTTACGGTGCAGACCATATTATAAATGACTTTTCCCGCCTTGTGACTTAAATGAAATTGTTTAGTAGTCAATTTTAAACCATTTAAGAGGGGAGCGCTAGAGGGGGGGGGGGGGGGGGGGGGTGGGGGGACTAATACCGCAAAACCGCACCAAAAATCGAGCAAAGCCACATCACCTCAAACACTTACTACCCCGTCATTTAAGGTTATTTCAGCATTCAATCTTTTGACTTGATAACTTTTGAATCATCTTTAGCACTTTTACACTTACGAGATTGAAATTTGACATAAAGGGGGTTCCAAAATGGCTGCGACGTTGACTTCGTTACATCAACTGTCCACTTTAGCTTGATATGTTTGAAATAAATAAATAAACGGTTTGTAATTATTGAAGCACTGGCATCGCTTTAAAAACAAAAATAATACGATAGAGATCAGTTAATACATTGTTACTGACCAATTACAATAACAGCAACTACAGTTGTCAAAACAGCAGACATTTTGCGACGCATCTAGTTTCCTCGAAATGACGTCTGAGGTTAACGAACAAAACACCAACGAACCGCAAAATTCGAAAGCAGAAATTCCATACTGATGATGTTTTTCTACCCAGATCTGGATAGTGCTTCTGATTGGTTGAAGTAAATTTCCCAGGTAGCACTACCAATCAGGAGCACTACCCAGTGTGAAACGTCATCAGTGTGGAATTTCTGGGCTTGTTCTGCAGACGGCATGTCGCGGGGAAACCAGTGGCGTCTAAAAATGTCGGCTACTTTCTCAGGCTGAGTCTGGATCCAGATCTAGATTTACCATAAATTTCGGTACATTCACTAAAGACATTAGGATAAATAGTAGGGGTGATGAATGGTCTTTGCGAGCATTTGCGAGCGTGCGAGCACGAGCAGGGATTGACCTTGAGAGCAACGAGCACTTTAGAAAGTACAACTCGCGAGCAACGAACACTTCTTATATTTTGCGCTTTCAGCAATCCATATGGAAATCCTTTTCTTTAAAATATTAAAACAGAAAATATTAAACAGTGTAATAATTTAGAGCACACCAACTAGTTTGAGCGACACCTCAACAAAGATCTTAATATCGAGATCTTACAGAAGCATATAACCCCTTCTGGATCTAACCAATTACAGTTATAGGAGTTAAGCACCATACAGAATTACATTTCATCTCATCTCTGATTTCATTCTCGACCCCAGTGCTTACGGGTTTGGGAATGCGCCCGTAAGCTCTGGGAAACTCTGCGCCGGAGTAGCCAAAATCTGGCTATTGGGGCCTCACAGCGCATGCTCTTGGAAAATACCGTTAAACGTTCCCAATCACAGATTGAGACTTGAAGTTTGCGTATGCTTGGCAGTTGATTAATATTTCTGTGGACTACTTCACGAGGTGGTAAGTGAAACCCAAATGGCTTGTTAAAATAAACGTATGGAAATTCCAATAAAACTTTCCAAAATATGAATTTAGCGTCCTTTTATTTATGTTTGTTCATGAACATTAACACTTCAGCGAAGCTGCTTTGAAATGTGATATCGTGGGAAAAGAAGAGAACTATAAATATCTAGTCGCATTGTACACGTATCACTTTTACTTTTTCTGTTTTTTTTTTCTTGGAAGTCTGTTTTTGGGGAATTTACGACAAGAAGCTGAAGTTTTCATTCATACTCCGCTACTTCGTGTGAACAAGATAACGTGGAAGTCGAAGAAAAATCAGCAATGTGTCACGCTTCTTAACTTATAGCTGGCAAAGATGTCGGTGTATTTTTATTTTATTATTTTTTTTTTTTGCATTCAAATCTTTTTCTGGTTCACGGTTCAATTTTCGATATGTAGCTAAGCTATTTTATTTGAAAATTGGAAAATCCAGTAATTCTGCCTAATTAGTCGTTCAAATGTTGCTTTCAAGAATCGGCCCGCCGTGTTTACTTCAACATGTCTAGGGAAAAAACCCGCTCACACGCCGAACGTTCAACCGCTCTCGTGCAAACTTGAATAGATTAATCAGAAACACTTTTATTGTTTTTTGCTGAAACCAATCAGACACAAATGTTGCTCCAGGGTTCCCCAGAGCTCTTGATCCCTCTCCTCTACATGCGCAGAAGAGCTCTGGGTCGAGATTGCTCTGATTTCATCTAACAAGAGCGCGAGCATGCGAGCTATTGTAAACATTTTGAGTATAATCAGTAAGTTCTACTTCAGGTTCATAGACAACTTTGCTTCGTTAATGTCTCCCTCCGCATAAGGTTTTTCCGGGATTTTTTCAGAACGCCTTTACGCCAAAACCTTTCCCCTTCGTGTATCTGTTTCGATTTATTCCTCAGACACAATTATGGACTGTTGGTTGGTATGGTTACGAGATATGACGTCATATCATTAGGTCAGGCTTGTAAGATGCTCTGAATATTTGCAAAAAGAGAATTTTCCCCATAATTCAACATGGTGACGACTCGGAGTGATGCCTAAAGTCCCCAGCAGCTCTATAACCCATAATAGATATATTAAATTATAGCTAATCACAGCTGGCTATGCACTGAACGTATAATATTTGCAATGAACAACCCATGTGGAGGGTTGCCACTTCAGAAGAATACTCATTGACGACGAGAACAAAGCTCAGAGCTTTACAATTATTTTTTTATTAGACGTGGGCTATCGTCGTTCATAATCTCATTACTTGACGTTTTTTGGGAATCCTTCCTAAGAGAACCATTCCATAAGGTTTAGGTCCAGGATCGCAGTTACAATTTTCCAATAAGCAACCGCAACAGTTACCTTGCGACCGTGGCCTTAGAAAGTTTCAAACGATATGTTACGTAATGTAAGGCGTTTTTATCTTGATTTAGATGAAACGTATAATTCTCCGTCTGCAGTGTCTGCCGATAAAACAACGTACCACTTACCACATACTGTACAGGAAATGAGAAAAAGGTGGGAAAAAAATCCTACAACAAGAGGAATTCTGATTGCGTAACTTGGCTTAAAAAGAATGTACAATGTGAAGTGAGCATTAACGAAAGACGGAGGTTTTGATCACCTGTCCAAATCCCGCATACCACAAACTTACAGTTCAGTTATGGTTATTAAGATCTTGACCATATTTTCTATAAAAAACGTACAATACCCAATTCAGCAGCCGGCTGCCATTTCTTCTGTTCAATCATTTTTTGTGCCTTGAATATTAGTCCGTCATCTCGGGGTTTTTGCTGTACATTTGTCTTTAAGAGGCGCTCGGGAATTCATGCAAAGACGTTTCGTGTAAAAACCACACGATGCTGCTAGACCATAGAGAAATTTGAACATCTTATTTTGCATTATGTTTTCAAAAAAGAACGACCTTTCCCAATTTCTTGTAATCTTCGTACCTTTTCTTTTCAGAAGTTTTAGGTCTCGCAAAAAAGGAGAATACTCCATCTGCTATTCAACTATTTACTTTTGGCGTTATTATTCTTCTATAAGGTAATCGTTGCTGCTCTCAAACGAAAACGCCTCTCGGCAAGACTTACAGAAGACTTGCATTTCTCTCTTGTGTACAGTTCTGGCCTACCTACCATCAAGGACATTGTGACCATGTTCCATGAGTCGTGTTTGGCGGGAATTGAGCGTGAAGGCTCTGAAGCTCGTCGCATAGTTTCCCGCCAAACATCCTGTCGGTAAATTGGCGGAAGTTGTTGTGAGCGGTTATGAGACTCTTTGAGGGTAACTTCGTCGACTCCCCCAGCACGCAAAGGGAAAATCTGTAATATGTCTCCTACACTTGAGGTCCTTCCCGCAAAAAGTTCCTCACACGACAAAGACCTTTGTTGCTCGAGATCACTGAAATCTGAACTTGGGGACATTCTTGCATTGTATACTTCATCAACGAGCGAGCTCTCCGAACGTGGAATCCAAGAGAGTGAGGTCGGGTCGCGGCAAAAATCCCGAGGGAATTCTAACCCTCTTTTGTGGTCTAGCTTGAAAGGGATCAGCCTTGAAACTGGTACACAAAGTGGAACTCTCGGTTTTCTCAAATCCTCTTGTTTCTTTATCGATTCTTCAAGGACTTCTTTGGGCTTCTTTTGTGTCTTTTGTGAAACGTGTTTTCCTTCCTCTGAGTTTTCGTCCGCTAAATCTTCATTATCAGTAACAGGCAAAACTTCAAGGTTTAAGTTTCGTTCCTTCACCTCTCGTATGGCTTCATTATAAAGTTGTTGCATTCGCTTCTCGCTTCGAGAAGCCTTCTGGTTTCTTTTCTTGCCCATGTTTTAGAATTCGTCACTAAGCTGAATACCACAAACTGTCAAAATATGTGAAAAGCGCTGTTATAAGCAGCCGTATATCTGTATGAATAATTAAACTTAGCTCAAATAACACTTAAGGATACTTTGGCTCTGTTCCGACTTACCTACCTTATAGATTCTGCTGCCGAGAAAACCGCCTACACAACTCCGGAACAACAATCAACTCAGGTCTAATTTTAAACACTGTTACGTTGTTTGGTATAAACAAACCCACTGAGCGAATTTTGTGGGAGCAGGTGTTGAGCGTTTATAAGTTAATGACCGAAGAGCAACGCGTGCGTAGTCCGAAATCTTGTGTCTTGCCATCTCAGTGTCTTACACATATTTGACGTCAATTTGCATTATGAATTGTTATCTTCATGGTCTGTTTTATCGCAAAAACAGCGGGATGGCTACACACAAACAAGTATCTTTGAGAAGTATAGCTGTTTCCTTATACGATTGTTGTTTCATGAAAATACAAAACACGAAAACTTAGTTTCTGGTGTTAAACCCTCTTAACACATTCACCCCAAAAGAGTTTGTCTGAGCCGTTTCCTTGAAAATTAGTGTAAGTTGTTTGCTATTGTTGTTTGTTAATCAAGAAAAAGCGGTTGTTTAAAATAGCCCAGGAAACAAATACGACTATTTTTATGAGATAAAAATAGTTCTTTATCAATTGAAACATATTTTTAAGGCAAAATATTCCGAACGTTTCTATTCAAAAACAAAAAGTAAATAACAAATTCGGTTAAATGAAATTTAAAAACCAAATAGATCCAAAGTAGATTCCGTTTCGTTGTTATTTCGCAAGCCATTGGAATGATTTAGCTAATTACAAGGACATTTCATTGTCGTGAATAACATTATAGTTGCAGATATAACAGTGCAAAAGAAGTGATTTCATCTATGAAGAGTCTAGTCGTGGTAATCCAACGTCTCTATTCTTGAATATGGCCAATAAAATCCATCCTTCAGTAAATCGAGCATGGTCGAGTTTTTGGGTGGAAGCCTATGAAAATTGAAAATCAGGCCTCACTTGTTTAAAAGGTGGATAAATCTCTTTCCCGTGGATAGTGAACTTGTTTTCCCTATCCGCTGAATAGTGGTTTATAGATCGTTTTCACATGACGTCACAGCGGCCATGTTTGTGTACAAAAAAAAAACCTGTGGGAATTGAACTCTTCCCAAATGTTAAAACTTTCTTTTATTCCAAGCAATTTGCAAAGCTGCTGACCACGTGACTGAAAACGATCTATACAGTGGAAAGCGCTATCCAACGTATAAATCACTTCCCCTTCGAACGCCTACCACGCGAGCTAGAACAACCAGGGCCGGACGACAACCCAGAAAATCGTATCGAAAATTAATCATGCATAACAGACAAAGTTATAATATTTGTACTTGGGAATCCTTGGGCCCTGTTTAGGTGGAGAACAGTTGTCTCGGTCAGTAAAAATGTCACCCGCCTACCCATACCCGAGCTACTCTGGGCAAGCCAACTTTTCATACATTTCTTTACAAAACGTCGCAAACCCTGTACATGAGAAACAAAGAAAAAGTTGGCTTGGCTAGAGGGATGACCCCCTCCTCCCCCCCCCCCCCCCCCTTGCCATGTCAACTTTTTGTGATGGTAGTGTCACCTTCCTAGCTGAGAGCCGCAGAGCCGGGTTACTTCTGTCAAGGCGATACAATAGCGAGTTTAAGCATCACGTATACGGCAAACGAAAAATGTCAGATTCAAGTTGAGAATTTCTCAAAATAGGAAATGAGCAGATAAAAACAGCTCAAAACAATTCTTATGGTAAAAGAATGCGTGACACTACTACTTCATGTGTTCAAATAATAAACAGTAAACGACAAGTAAAGGGGAAACTTAGTCACGTGGTACAAATTCGGGTTTGCCGTTAAACTTAAACGTGATGCTTATTAAACCTCTCTAATCAGACATGTGCGAGCGCTGTTTTAGACAATCAGAGCATGCGCGAGCGCTGTGCTTGAATTGGGCAAAAGAATCAACTTTTTCTTCTCCTATAAGCCCTCGTTAAGGTTGCGACGGCTGTGAGGGTGAGGTTTTCTCTTAATAAACAGGGCCTTAGCTTTTCCTATCTATTGTATTCTTTTTCTTGTTTTAGTACTCACTGATTTGCAGTGACTGAATTTGGGGTTTCTTCTCGGCTTAGCTTCTTAAGTTTCGATTTTAGGCATTTTGTGAGATGAATATTTTTAAACGCTTTGTTCATCATATATGTAAACAATTGACTTTGTCATGAGTGAAGAGGTGAAGACTGCCTATTACAAGTCGTAAATAACGATTTTGTGTAAACTGCGGCTGAACTTTGAGGGTACAGACGCTGATCAGAAGTACAGCGTAACCCGTCCCGTGAATAACACGAGAATAGATTGGTTCAACCATAATCAATGGTTTCTGAGTTGTTTAATTTTTTCAAAATGACGCGAGAAACTATAAAAACTTCGCCTCAACTTTTTCTATTTTCAGTTCTAAGTTGCCCCTATAGTCATGAGGCAAATAGTCAAAGGGTTTTCATGTCGAAGTATAGTAACTGTTATACGTTATAGCCTGTTCCAGGCTCTCAGATATAGTGTTGTGACGCATAAGTGAATTAAGTACGCGAAAATATGAGTGCCCGGAGCCCAGAACAGGCAATATATATCTGCAAGTATATCCAAGCCATTATCTGTAGGAAAAAAATGGCAATGACAGGGCCCCTTTGAATTATCCACCTGTAATTATGCCTTTATGATTACACATTCCCGTCAATTTAATTACCGCCGGCTTTAAAGTCTGGAAAACTGTATAGCCGGGAAATTAAAAAGTTTTATTACAGGAAATTGCGCTGAGGAGAGGCAACATAGTGGCCGACAACAACAAAGATGAAATCGAAAGCGGGAGTTCTGAAAACATATTACTGCAAATATATTGTCATTTTTCTTTGTAATGTTAAAGATTTAAGAAGAAAAATTGAATGTTCATTGACAGTTTGAAAAAGGCCGTGAAATAAAATGAAAATGACTATGCTAAATATTTATTTTTTAAGGATCAAAGAATTAGTTTTTCGTGCAGGCTTAACAACATGAATTTCATTATTTTAAAGTTTGGTCATGAATTAGTGTAATTTAAATGTTCCGTTTCAACACAAGCTTTTGCATGTCAAAATGTGTCCACAGTGAATATATGCTATTAATCTTTTATTTGCTTTCTTAAGTCTAAACACCCCGGCCATGAATTATAGTTTGTTTTCCACCAATAATAGTATTTCTTTTCATGATATATATTGATATACGGGTAGTTAAAAAATTATCACTGAGATAGATAAACAGACAAAACCACCCCAACAAAGCTTTACCACAAGGAAAATAATCGATTGGTTGCCAAACAGACTTCATTCATCTTCCTTACCAGTGCGGCGGCTAAATTGTTATCCATTTAATGGACTCATTGTTTCCACTTGGGTTTTGAACAAAAGACTCTGAACGAAAGTATATTAATTTCTCCCGCGAAGAGATAAGTGTATTTTTAAAGAAAATGGCCGTTCGAAATAGTCTGGAAATAACTACAAAGAATCTGGGCGATCGGAAAGAGGGCATTTTTCCGCTCATTCCTCACGTTGCGCCGATCTGGCCTCTAGATAAGCGAATAGAGAAAATCAGAGCTCGAAAGGCCTCGCTTTGGAGACGTGTACGAAACAAGATGATTGTGTTGAGCTTTCTCCAGAGCCTAAATCCGACGATGACAGACTTGTTTTTACAAATTACCAATGAAGAGGAAGAAGGGAGTAATATTGTGACTCTCATAAGGAACTTTCAAGAGGAGCAAAGGAAAAAGTATCAACGCCTATACGAGATTCAAATTGAGGCATTTTTTAGGGCCGAAAACAAGAAAAGCGAGTGGGACAAGCTTCGGGATCGTGAATGGCGAAGAACAACCCTTCCTGATGTGAATTCTAAGTGCACTTCAATGCTTTTAACTGGAAAATCAGAAAAACTGGCAGAAACAAATGGAACCGCTGGAAAAAGATCATGCCAATCAGACATACAGATTCACAAAAGACTGACTGAAGATGCCAGTAATTCAAAAGATCCCGAACAAAGGAAACACAAGGCGCAGTCATTCACAACTCTTAAGGAAGAGTTTAGTTTTCAAGAAAGACATGATGAGATTTACTTCCCAGGAATATGGCAAACTGGCAAGAGGGCTCAACGGCCAATACATGACCCCCGCTTCCAACGACTGTTAAAAGTACTCATACCACCATCAAACCAAACTCAAAACGGTTTTACCGACATAGATCGTGGCAAAGTTTCAAGGGAAAACAAAAACCCTTTAAGCGCAAGATTAGGTAGGAAAAGCCCAAACGAGAAATGGCGAGAAACCAGCAGCGTGGCAAAGCCAAGCGATAAAAATGTTTCAAAGCCGGTACGCACAAGAAATAAATTTGCAAGGCCCGTGGGTGGCCTGTGGCCAGACGAAATTAAAACTTTGATCAAAGTTGCCAAAAGCTGCTGACGGACACCCACAATATATGGATGCCTTGATAAAAACGGTGAAAGCATTTTTCTTTCTATCTCGGCCGGAATGGGCCGGGTCCGACCGATCTAAGCCTTTCGTTCGGTAATTGTTGATACTTTTCGATTTGTGTAAATGTCAAAATATATTTAGTCAGTGGTTCTGTTTTACATTAAGCTTATTTTCTACTTGGAGACAGTGTAGGCTTTAACCCTTTAAGCCCCAGTATCCACATACAAATTCTCCAAGCTGATCTCCATACATTTCCTTAAAGACTTAGTTGAGAGAATTTGTTCAAAGATCAAAGTATTTCCTCTTGGGTGATCATTTTATTGATTCTTATAACTTATCTCTTTGCAGTGTATGGATAATTGTAAGGAGAAAATTGATCTTGGACACTATTGGGACTTAAGGGGTAAAGCCCAAAAGTAGCCTGATATGCTGAAATACGCAATAATTTTAAAGTGAGTCATGACTGACTCATGCAACCTTTGCCGCCCACCTTCGATCCGTTATCTTGTATTTCTATCAAACCCCTCGGATGTCCCATACCATAGCATACCATATTTGAAAAAGTAAACATTAATTAGACAAACCCACTTAGCTACAAAAGAAAATACACAGGTAACTATAGCCTATTTCAAATCAAACACTTCGAAAGATAAAGACACTATGCGACCATTATTTTTTGTTAAAGATACTGCAGGAGATGTGGCCTGGGAACAGGCTCTTGTTTGGGGAAAAAAATCGCGAGGAGAGGGGAGGGAAAGGGGGAAGTTTTTCCCTCTCCCCAGTTCCCCGCTCGACTGAAGGCCTATTTACAGGCTACAGGAGATGTGATTTGATTCGATCGCGATGTGTTTTAACCCCTCTGTGGTTGGAAGTTTATAAGCTTGGCCAAAAGGCCCAAAGAAGGTTAAGAATTAGTAAAAATTTTCTGCAACTATTTTTTTTTCTGGAGGATTTTACTGCGCAGTATCAAGGAGACTTGACCGAAGGTTTGTCTTTCGCGTGGCATTTTTGCTTCTGATTTTGAGCCAACAGGGTCTTTCTTTCCAGTTACTGCGCTTTTCACAAACATGCGAAAGTTCAAAAGCCGCCTTCACAATTGTATTTTTCGCTGCCGTCAATCATAATTACGATCACAAGCAACGAACCTTGAAACACACAAATACACAAAACGGATCGAAATCCACCAATCACAAATCAGAAACCATGACCTTTTGAACCTGTTAAAGTAAAGTTTTGTTTCCTAAGAGGTCCGTTAAGATGATTGACGGCAGCGAAAAGCGCAATCGTCAGTTGGCTTTTGAACTTCAGAATTCGCATGTTTGTGAAAAGCGCAGTAAATCTGTCTAAGAATTGTACGCGTGTGTAACGTGGCGAGTGTTCAGGTGTTCACAAATATTCAAAAAATTTCAGTAGTACATTCTTTTATAACCTGCGTAGCAATATTTCCGAACGAATTTTATATAGGGAGAGAAAGCTCTTTCAAAGAACTGATTAACAATTCGCGGAAATACATAGAGGATATTACATGGCCGCGCGGAGATACGAAATTTCTCTTCGAGTGCTGAAAAATATTTCTCGAGTGAGCGCAGCGAACAAGTGAAATATTTTTTCACCACCAGAAGAGAAATTTCGTATCTCCAAGCGGCCATGTAATGTTCTATTTGAAAGTGAAGAATGATCATCGCAGTAAATTTTCCAATTTAAGCAATTGGAAAAAAGAAGCCTGAAAATCATTACTGCGATGATCATTCTTCACTTTCATCTACAACCGCAGTTCAAAATGAATTATTTCATTATTTCACATCAATGTTCTATTTATTATACAAACAATGAACTACCAAACCATTTCACTTTAATAGTTTTTTGGTGTGAAAGGCGCGATTTATTATGTAGCCAAAGCAAAGGTGATATTTTCACATGTGAAGATAACATGTTATTTTCACATGTGAAGACATCAAGTTTTCGTGCGAAAGCTCACCTGGCATTTTATATAATAATAGGATGTTATTTATTCTTCTGTCCCACCATCAAAACAAGTCAAGAAACTCTATTTGATTGGCTAATAATACAGAGTTTAGTCTGGGTCACAAGACAAGGCTTCATTGTTCATTCTCAATACCATTTCCTGGCCAAGTGTGTTAAAAAACAACCTTGTTTCCGACCTGTTCCATGGATATAAAGTCCTTGCTCGACAATCTTCATGATGAAGTATCCTGTTCTGTGTGTATGTGTACATTCACTGATCCAAAGCAGTTGCCTTGTTTGCACAGTTTCTGTCTTCACTGCCTGAACGGAATTCAACGAGCTAGCGGCGTCCATGGCAAAATTACATGCCCCGAGTGCAGGAGACAGTTTCAGATTTCTGGAAGTAGAAATCCCAGCGAACTTCCCACTAATTTTCGAATAAACAGCCTCCTAGATGTCTTGGCAATTAAAGAGTGCAGTACAGTTAACGTCAAATGCAGAAACTGCGAGAAACGAAGCGCCCATACCTCATATTGCTTCCAGTGTTGTTCCTTCTGGTGTGAAGAATGTATTGTAGGACATAACATAATTCGAGAAAATAAAGATCACAGAACGCTAGCGCTGAAAGATTTTCAAGATCAAGACATCAAAGCTGTTTTAGAGCGACCAGCATTTTGTCAGAAGAAACACCATGAAAACAAAGAGTTGGAGTTCTTTTGCAAGGGCTGTAAAGTCACCATTTGCAGCACTTGTGCCATAACGCTTCATGAAGGTCATAGTAAGATGCCCTTGCAAGAAGCTACTGATGAGCGCAAAACACAGATCAACTCCATGATTCGATCTTTGAAAGACAAAGTACGGGGAAAACAAAAGGAAGTAGAACAATTCAACCAACAAAGCATCGCATTTCAATCGAAAGTAACCGAGGTAAAAAGCCAAGTGCAGTCTTGTGTAGACCAAATTATTGCAATCATCGAAGCGAAAAAACAAGATGCTTTTGATGTGATTGATAATCAAGCGAAAAAATCACCGGAATCTCTCTCACAGAAAAAAGACGAAGTGGAAAAACAAGTGAAACTAATTGAATCAGCAATTGAACAAACTGAAACACTGTTGAAACGAAGCTTTAGTACTGAAATCCTGGGATTCAGTGAAACATTTGATACAATCCTGCAGGAACAAAGCACCCAAGAAAACCGTGACATTGAATATATTCCTCAGTTTAGTTTCACTAAAAGTGAAAAACTGATTAACATGTTAAGCATGAGCGAGGGGATAGGTAATGTAGAATTTGTTTTTAGCGAAACTAAAGCGCAACAATCAGAAGCTAAAGGTAAAGAAAGTAGTAAAGTAACTGCTGGGAATAAAGGGGCAAATGTTCGTGACAGTCCTCTTGAAACTCAGGTACAAACCAGGCGCTTCAGATCTGTGCTGTCATTTGGACAAAAAGGTGAGTCTGTTGGAATGCTTAAGAGGCCCTGGGGGGTGGCAGTGAATGATCAGGATGAAATTGCTGTGACTGAGCCCTGTAACGACAGGGTTTCAGTGTTTAGTACCCACTGTACCCACTTAAGATCGTTTGGTAGGGAGGGTCAGAATAATGGTGAGTTTGATGGCCCTTCAGGGATCGCTTTTGATAGTCATGACAATATTGTAGTGGCAGACTGTTATCACCACAGGGTGCAAGTCTTTGATAGGAATGGTAACTTTCTAGGTAAGTTTGGTGAACGTGGAAGTCGTGATAATCAGCTTAAATGCCCTCAAGGCTTATCAGTAAACGGCAACGGTGATGTTATTGTTGCTGATTGTGGTAACAAATTAATCAAGATATTCTCTTCTAGTGGGAAGTATTTACGTAAATTTGGTGGATCAGGTTCTTTGGTCAGACTCTGTCACTGTATCCAACACGGTCAATATTTTATAGTTTCAGATGATGGTGATCATTCCATTAAAATGTTTAATCTGGAGGGAAAGTTTATTTCTAAATTTGGGAAACAGGGGAACAAGGATGGAGAGTTCAATAATCCCAGATACTTGTCAGTTAACAAAGAAGGATTGCTAATGGTTTGTGACTCAAATAATCACAGAGTGCAGGTATTTGAACCGAGTGGAAAGTTTGTTACAAAGTTTGGAAGTTTAGGTAGTGAGAGAGGAAAGTTCAAGTTTCCAGCCGGTCTACAGCAAATCTTAGTGATGGAAGGATACTTGTGTGCGACACGAATAACCACCGAATCCAGGTTTTTGACAAGATGTAATATAATCTTACCAGTGGTATTATTGTTGAAAGGGTCGAATTGGTTATCTAGAATAAGAAACCGTAATTTTCCGAACAAAACCATCTCGTGAGGTATTTGTCACTGTTGACTATTTCTAGTTGCCGGGGGGGGGGGGGGGGGCATTAGGTAGCCCTCAAATGTAGTTTGTCTTGTTTGTGAATGTAGCAATAAAGCATCAAATCGTGGCTGGAATATTAGCTGAAATTACAACTTGTAAACATATTTTGTAACCTTTTTTCATACGTATTGCAGTCTCATTTAATTGCTGATTGTAGTTTAGTAAGGTTGTTCAATTTTTTGGTATCAAAATTGGTATTAATTAGATATATATATATATGTTGTACACCTTTTCATTTTATGTCGAACAGTTGTTAGTTGTTAGCTAGTGTATTTTTGGAAATATTATTCCCGCGTACTTAGCTCGTCCACTAGCTCAAGTACCATTTTTTTTTTTCGCAACAGGTTCTTCAGGTCCCTTAAAATATATTAACATGTATTTACCAAATTATATAACGATTTTAATATTGAAAATTATGCATTAAACAACATAATCAAATAATAAGAATATGTTTTTTGTTCAAATTTATCGTTGTTAATGACACCGTCACGTGGTAAAGTTAAACGTACAAGTTTACTTCATTCAAGTGTGAATGTATTTAGTAGGCGAGTACTAATTGAGGACACCATTTTTACGTTTCTTCTCGGAGAATGATCCCTCATTTCTATGTCCAGTGATCATCCGAGTCACTTATAGATCTACTGAGCAGTTTGCAGGGCAAGGCCTCAGTACAGTTTGTCCCTGGGAAAAAAAGCCCTTACATTTTCTCTTGATTCAACCCGCCTAATACGGACACTTTCTATGCCCCCCCACTCCCCCTCAGTGTCCGTAGTAACGGGGTTTGACTCAGTTCCTTAGTTATTGTTAAGACCCTCAGCATTGGTCCGGTTCCGTGACTTCCCGCTCCTGCAGTCAAACGCTCTACAGGTTGCTGAGTTAAACTTTTTGTTTAATTTAGGTAGATATCTGTTGAATCTACCATAAACACTTCAGTTTAGTGCATGAACTACAAGCTGTACGCAACTAGTGTAGCCTGCGTGGCCAGCGCATGAAGGGAGGGGAGAGGTAGGAAATGGGAGCAGATGCGGTTATTTCCTCTCCTCTCGTCCCTATTTCATCTTATCTGTTTAGCAATATAGGGTTCCTTTTTCCGGGAGTCGCCTTAATCCCCGTTTTATCCCCCTCTCTTCTCCCTGCCCGTCCCCTTTTTCTGTTTTCCACACAGGTTAATTCTATCGTATCCTTGAGCAATGATAACTTCTCTCTCCTTAACTCTTCCACAACAAGTCTTCTTTGAAGGCCCGGGAGAGGACTTTCAAATAAAAGAGACGGGGATGCTCATCGTCTCGCTTTGGGGTAGGTCTCACTTACGGTGTTTGGGATGGAAAGTTAACGTTACTATAATATTTATTTGTCCATTCAGGTATCGCTTAGTACTGTGCATAAATTTACAAAAAATGTCCTGACACTGATCACGCAGAAATCTCCCTTGGGGGTTAGTTTAAGCTTGAGTCACACCCACGTTGGTCTCCCTAGGTTGTTATAAAATAGCTAAGATAGTACGCGCGCTCTGATTGGCGGAGAGGTGTGTTTGCATGAGAGTACGTAAATATGGTTGTGACGTCAAGATGTTTTGCTTTTCACGGGCTAATCACGTAAACACAAATTTGAAAAAGTTTTTGAGTTCAAAACTCGACAAGGTTACTTTATTTACCCATTCCTTCGTCGGCTGAAACTTGGAAAATCTTTGTTTGACAGTGTTGCAAACTGTCTCGAATTCTCCCAACCCCTCTCGTGTTTATATCAGGATATGCAAACACGGGAAACGTTCTCTATTGCTTAATTGTAGATGTATGGGCTTATTTTCGGAATTTTGCAGTATGTTAAAAAAAATTTACATTTGACCACCCGCCTTCAAAATTCTGAGGAATTTGTAAAGAACCAAGCCTTAATCAACTTGAGCCGTCAGGTGCTTTGTGATTGGTCAAAATTTGCTAAATGATGTACATGTGGACATGTGCTCTATCCTCGCCGGTATTGCTAATTACCATCTTAATAGCTAGAATTGAAAGCCTGATGGGTCAAGGGAGAATAATACGCATGGGTACATATTATAGGGTTCCTCGTTGCAGGAGTCTTTTTAATCCCCTCTATAATCCCCTCCCCTCCCCTTCCCTCCCCTTCCCTCCCCTTCCCTCCCCTTCCCTCCCCTTCCCTCCCCTTCCCTCCCCTCCGCTCTCCTTCCCTCCCCTCTCCTCTTGTCCTTATCTTATCTTAGGTCTGTTTAGCAATATGGGGTTCCTCATTGCAGGAGTCTTTTTAATCCCCTCCCCTCCTCCCTACCCGTCTCCTTTTTATGTTCTCCACACAGGTTAACCCTATGGTATCCTTGAGCAATGATAACTTGTCAGGTGATCGTTTCACATCAACTCTTCCAAGTCTATTTCTCTATCTTTTTTGAAGGTAGCCATGTCGATCGTACAGAGAGTCTAATCGCTCGTCGCTTACAATACCTTGGACCTTTGTCGTCCACTTGTTAGAGATGAGCTGTAATGAATTCTTAAAAATATTATTTATAAATGATGAGCGGTTTTGTGTAGGACTCCTCTAAGGTTCCATCATGACTGAGTGTTCATCGCAGTTTAGTTCCAGACTTCGTTGTTACAGATCCAAAGGTACAAGCTTAAGCTTGATTACTGGATAATTATTAACTACTTTCTTCACTCTAACATGAGGAATAACGCTTCCGATTGAATAGGTTGTCGAAGTGGAATAAGAGATAGCAAACTGACTTGAAATGCACATAACTACTCAAAGAGAAACACGTACTTCCATCAAAAGAAAATTTTAAATAGGAACATCAGTTCCTTAAAAATGGAACGCCACTGGCCTCAACTAGTCCTAGATAAGAAATTTTCGACTATGTCGGAGAGAAAATTGTCGTCATATATTGATCTTGGTCTTGTTTCATTATGATCAGCAACTGGTGGAATTTCGCGAGCGAGTTCCATTGCCTGAACTGCGAGTAGCCGGGTCACTGGCCGCAAAACTTCCCTCGCGAGACAGCTGATCCATTGTAAAGCCCTCCCGTCCGACGGAAAAATACATTCTGACAGAAATCTCCAGTATGGAAGATAACAGGAGCAGAGTTCAGTAAATCAACAAGTCAGAGAGCTGATGGAATATCAATCAGGTTCCCACGGGTGACAAGGATCAGAGATGATAAGGACTGGAAAACTGTTAACAAGCAAAAGATAGCCTACGATTAATTTCACTAGATGATGTAAATATTATGGGATACAACAACGCTGAGGACTAGTGAACTCATATAAAATGGTAGCTTTCTCGAATTTTCACGCTTGACTTTTCAGATGTGTTATAATTGGTGCTTACCCAAATGACATAATAGAAACGCTTGAAAATTACCCACTCAACAGCACATAGAAAAGAAATGTGTCCGCAACACCAGGAAACATCCTTTTTTACATGCGTGAACCGTCACGTATCACGTATATCGCGTTACGTAACTACCAGATTTGCCGCCATGTTTTGTGGAAATCCTTTCTACGGTGGCCCATAGAGGACACGCTACTTACATTTTTATATCGCGCGATAAATTCAAATTATCGCGCGATATTTTCCATTTATCGCGCGATAATTCTCAATTTATCGCGCGATAAACTGTGTTTTTATCGCGCGATATAAAAATGTAAGTAGCATGTCCTCTATGGGCCACCGTACCTTTCTTACCCTTTGTTGTTGCTGTTGTGTTATACATTGTTAGCAATGTTCTTTTCACTGAGTGATGTGATAGTGTCTAATAGATCATGGAATTTTTGAGACAATTCTCCCGACGGGAGGGAACAGCCCATATGAACATTGGTTTCCCTGTGGTGCGGACGGACGGTCGCTCGGTCAAGTGATTACCAAATTTTCTGGGATGGGTAGATTTACTTACCCATGGTGCTCCGCTGCACGCGCTTCGCGCGCTAGAGCTCCGCTATTAAAGTAACGGGGATGCTCGTTGTCTCGCTTTGGGGTGTACATTAGGGTGTTTGGGATGGAAAGTTACTGTATTTGCCCATTAAGGTATCGCTTATTACTGTGCATAAAGAAATTTACAAAAAATACCCTGACAAGGACCACACATAAATCTCCTTTAAGGGTAAGTTTAAGCTTGAGTCATACCTACATTAGTAGTATATGGGAGTCCCCCAGAACATTTCTTTTTAGGGTACTGTATTTGATTTCAGTAACTATTAGTTTGGATGTTCCAGTCTAATTTACCTCAATTTACCTCTTTAAGCCCAAAGATAGATCAGCATGAAAATTCGTCTTGTTATACCAATACTTTATAAAACAGACTGATCAGGAGAATAGGGGACATGATCACAGATAATTGAATCTAACTGATACTTCAACAAATTCTTTCAACTACTTTAGGAGTCGATTAGTGCTGACTACTTAAAAACAACAAATGAGAATTTGAATTTTGATATCAGGGTTTTAAAGGGTTTAAATTGAAATGTCCTGGCCTGTTCTTGTCGATCAGTAGATTTCGTTTCACGCCTTAAGTCTCTCATTGTCTTCATGCGCTAATTAAACGCAGAATTATCTAAGACAAAACGACCAATATTCAACTTGAAATGAATAGACGTTTTAACACCCTTTGAATAGATCGAGCAACAAATTACTTTGCATGGAGGGATTATAAACAATAGTACCAAAGATGTTTCTTGAGCTAGTTGCGTCACTTAACACACGTACATCGATTTGATAAAACACGTATTAACTGAAAACCCGTCATCAGTATCTAACTCGGAGCCAGTCCAACGTTACGCAATGGCAGAGCTTACAGACTTTGAAGCTGTCCATACACTGCATATTGCGCCAATTTGGCGAAAGCCAAGACGGATAAAATCATTCAAACACGCTGCAGAGTTTGTTGTTAAGGTATTGTGGCTAGGTCGGTGCGTAAAAGCTTCTGATCGCACTGTAGAATTCAGATATGAGCAGTTCAAAGCCAGAGAAAGCAAGAAACAGCGGCTACATGACTTGAAGTGCATGGCTAGATGCAAGGCTAAAGACTGCTTGCCCGACGAAGTCCAAGAAAGGAGACAGCATTTCTTTCAAGTGTTTAGAACAAAGTTTCGACAACTCAAATTATTGGAGCAGATGGATCGTTATAACAGGAAATATTGTTTGGAGAAGCCAGCAAATGATGCAATTTGCTTTGGAAAGATGAGACATGTTGAAAAGCGTAATATTAAGAGTCCATTTTTGCTAGGTAAAGCGAATAGAAACCGCGAGGAGGTCAGAGCAACAATGTCCACACCTGGTAAACTAGCTCATCAAAAACGTACTGAAACTAAAGTAGCCGCTACTGTCATCACAGAAACCAGAAGAACACAAATTAGTTGTTCAACGGAAAGATCGGAGAGTGTTTTAGTGGTGTTGAGTACTTCAGCAAAGTGCAATAAAAGCGAAGAACGCCCTTCTATGGATGGGATGCAAGATCCAAGATTTCAAAGTTTAATTCGCTCACTCACGCCTATTGATTGCTAGAACTTTAATTAATTAATAATCAGGCAAATGTATATTTTAGATTCTTGGTTCACTAGCGTCAATTTTATATTTCTCACTGATAAAAATCGGCACTACAACACTGCATAAAATTGAACTATTTTATAGACCAAAGTGTTAGGAAAAATTCTGAGATAGACAAAGATGTATGGAAGAATATCAAACAGCTGGAGAAAAAGACTACTAGTAGTACGTGCTTCTAAAATTGTAAAGCCCTTAAAGGAGCTATCCTATCAGATATCATGTTGACATGGCCTTAAAATTCTCAAGTTTTTAAATTTTGCGCAAAATACTTTTAATTAGAGATTACTGTAACCAATAGACAACAGTTTAAATAAATAGTAGAACCATGGAGCATGCGGGTATAGAAGCGAAAATGGTGAATAATTAAATATAAATATAGATCAGGAAATGTCGTCATCAATCCAGGTGAAATTTATACTAAAAAAGTCTTGAAAATCTTCAGAGATCAGGTAGAAAAACGACCCAGAACTTTTTAATCGTTACGTTTCTCAGTCTCCATTGCCTTTGTTCATTATTTTAAACACTAAACGGCAAGTTTCGTTGAGGCAGATATCTTTAAAACAAATCTCATCGGGTGGGGATAATGTTTTCTTAGAATCCAGTTTATTCTTTTTTCCCACCTGTAATTGATTACGCAAAGGCACGAGAAGCTCGATTAGCCTTGTAAATCGAGGATCTTGTAGTGGATTTCTTTCATAAAGATAAGTGGATCGAGAGTGGCGACATCTAGTTCCATTTCCTGATCTGGTTCTGTGGCATGAACGGAAGCTGTATCCACGTGAGTCGTCTTCTATCGTTACAACTCCTATTGCACATTCCTCCTGCTTCTGTGAAATTTCATCATCAGAATCCCATTCGGATTTCTTGATAGAAGCTTGACTTGCGACAACTGTGGAACTCATCTCTCTTTTCAATGGTGTGATAATTTAAACCTACGTGTCTAAAGCCTGTGTTTGCATGCACCGCAGTCTTAATGATTGTAATCTTTCCCTTTACGCACCTGAGAAAAAACCTTGTGGTTCAAACCATTATTTTCACCCTTTGGCTCCTAATTACCTTCTATTTTCTTTTGAACTGTATTTTTTTTAGTTTTAACAAGCCTACATCAGAGTTATGAAAAGTCTCTTTCTAGTTCTGATTACCTATTTCCCCCTTTGGTTCACACTTCTTGACAGCTTCTTAAAAACTGAAATTAAATCCGCCGTTTCCATGAGTACAGATGTGTCTGTGAAGACCTCAGGGCAAACTTTCTTATCGCGAAAAGAAATTCTGACCACAGTAGCACGAGTATGTTTTTAGTTGCCAAATTTTAATATCCGGAATGTTTTATAACTTCTTGAGGGTTTTCATTAAGGACCACTGAATGCTACTCTTTATTTTAAATGCTGAATATTATCTCTTTGAACACATTTCGTTTAAAAGAAGAAGGCTTTAATATTTCCAAAATCTATTTTATTCATGCGTTAGTAAATATTTTTTGATGGGGTTGGTTTTTAAAGCGGGTAGACCGTGTACATTTTATCATTGAGAATTCATTCTCGAAACAAGTTCAAAATTGGCGTTTATTTTGATATTTGTCGATCGAGTTTTTTCAGTAGATAAACTCGTTGTTTGGAAGCCGTCGATAAAAACCGAATCATTAAAATTGAAATGAATGTATGTTAATTCTTTAAAAATTCATTACATATGAGATAAGAATTAAAAATTCAGAAAGAAAGTAGTAAGAGCGTACTGTGAATACCTAATGATCACACGATGTGAAATCTGCAGGCCCTGAATAACCCGGCGAGAACTTGATCTCTTATGAATACTGACTTGCTACTACTTAGTCTATTGACGGCTGCTAGTGAATCGTTTCCCCAGTTGCTAAAAACGTCCATTGCTAGAATTTATAGGCAGGAAAATTGAAAATTTTGTAAATAAATATACCCTGTCCGCTTCGAGCATGGCGATTTTGTGTTTGATAAGCGTCTGTATATATCGAGCATATAGTATCCATCAACTTTAAAAACTTTTACAATTGCTATCAAAACTCGGTAGCGTTGATTTCGAAGTACCCCCCCCCCCCCCCCCCGCCCAAAAAAAAAAAAAAAAAAAAAAAAAAGCAATAAATAAATTATTTTGATCAAAGTTATTAATTGTCTTATTTATCAGTATTGTGAGTTTTCGGCGCCTTTACTTCATATTTCCGTTTTAAGACAACATTGTCAGGAAATTTATTCAAACTTAAATTGATTAAAAATTAGGTATTAACCGGTTGCTAAGGTTACAAAGTTTATAGATCTTGTGGGATTAGTTGTAACTTTAATGGCGTATCTTGAACAATTCGAGTTTTACGTCTTTTATTTGCACGTATTGTAAAGTACAAACAATGATTCACAAATAAGCTAATATTTTACGAGGACGGGATTACACAAAAGTGCAGTTTAAACTTCGTTTATTGCACGATGGCCAAGTGTATATTTGGCACGGAAGTTCTGTAACAATTTAGAGACTAGAAAAGCGCCTCAGCAGGGTAGCAAAATCCTAACTATATCGAGACTGTCCCGACTAGACTCTTTTCAGTTTGTGCAGTAATTACCTGGCGTAAAGGCTGCGGTAAAAACGTGGTATTGCCGTGCATGATCATCGTATTCTCTCAGTGAAGCAACCGCGGGGAGCAGTGCTCCCAGACCGATCTGTGAATTGCCATTATCGTCCAAACACGCAATGCCAGGAAAACCTTATTCAACATATTTGAACGTCAAATACTTTACGGCAAACAATAACAAAGGACAATACACCATGTTTTCCTTATCTATTATGAATTTGTGAACTTTTAGCTGACATTTCGCGTCGTTTAGTTATACCACAGAAGAGAAAGATCAGAAAAGTTTAAATATTAGTTTCTTTGGTTTCGCAGTAGAATAAATCTGATCACAAACGAAGAGATGAAGAACAGAAAAAAGAGAGATGAGTTCTGTCATTGCCTCCCTTATGGCAAAATCGAACAGAAGAAACTAGAAAGTTTGCAGAAGAACAGACAGAGGCAATTGTGCACTTGGAGAAGCATTGTTCCCTTTGGCGAAAGACATGAGGAAATTTTGACTGCTAAATCGCAGTCCACCAGTGGCAAGCCTCTCTTTCCTCCAATTTACGGGCTACCATGTGTCACCAATTACGACACTTATCGGGCCTTGTACTACACGGGATATAGAGATATTCCTATCCCTATAGATTGTGAAAACAAACAGCAGCACTACGGAAGGGAAACTTCAACGATTGAGCTCAATGATACGTTGAATAAAAGCGAGGATGGTTTTGCATGTGGGGATTGCAACGGGTCCAGAAATGTTGCTGAGCCACAATCTTTGAAACTAAAACTTCCACACTTAACAAGCTTGAATGCTGCAAGCTATTCATGATGAAGATTTACAGCGAAAGACTGTAGCTCACAAGAGATTAGTTTGATATAAATTTAATTTTGCGTCTTGCGGCATCCTGTGAAGTATTGCTGAAGAGATTTTATTTATGAATGGTGACACCATACGATTTAACCCACAAACTGACCCAAAATTAGACTGATTAATGCTGAATTAATGAATGGTACAATGTGAAAGTACAGGCAGAGACGTTTCATCTGAATAGTGACACCATTGGATTTCATCCACAAACTCAAAAGTTAGAACATCTACTGCTAAATAAACTAATATCATGATAGTACAATGTTAAAGTACTGCTGAAGAGGTTTCATTTGAGTGGTGACACCAGTAGGATTTCATCCAGACACAAAAGTTAGAACTTTATAATATACTGAATAAATAATATCATGTAAAAGTACTGCTGAAGAGGTTTAACTTGAACGGTCATACCATAGGAAATAGAATCGTCCACAGACTCAAAAGCGGTGAGTAAAAACCAGAACAACAACAACAATGACAACAATCTTTTGTGCTCTCATAGAAAAGTGAAAAACAGAGAGCACAGCCACTCAGAAATAGCAAAAGCTAATCGCGGTGAGTGGCTGGGCCAGGCGGAAAAGTAAGTACTGAGATATCAAGTTGTTATAAATAAAGAAATACACACAAAAACACACAAAGAAGAAATATATGCGCTGTAATAAATAAACAAATACACAAACGAATAAACAAAGACGCAAGACAAAACAAGTCTCCATCATTTACTTGGGGAGAGGGTGAAAAGGGTAAAAGACCTCAAAACTTCCTTAGTAGTAGTATAGCTCCGTCCAGAATGTCTACCAAGTCTCTACTGGGTTTCATTTGGTCGACGTTCACCTGTGATGAACACAGGGCTTTCAATGCTTTCTTTGTTTCTGAGGGATTAGTTAGACCTACTTTCTTAACAACAATAAAATTAATTTAATTTATGAAAAAAAAACTGCAGTCGGAACGGCTGGCTCTGAGTAGTGCTTAAAAACTTTTCTTCGAAGTAAATTCAGTCACAAACTGCATTCTAGACGATTTAAGTGAGAAGTGCATGGACAAATGAAAAGTTCAAAGGAAAGTATAAGGCCAGCTATAAGTTCACGGTTTTGAATTGTTTTACGCCTGAATAAATATGAATAGCAAAACCATCACAGGTTCGATTCATAGACTGATACGTTGTGTACAGTAAACAAGTCACGAAGAATTATGTTCTTCGCTGAAGAGAACATGAATGAACTCTTCTCGATCTCAATCGGTGTTGTCGTAGGTTAAGTGATATTCTTAGCTTTTTAAAAGTCTTTCCCTAGAAACACAGAATCGATTTGCTACTTATTTTACTGATAAAAGAAATTCTTAACAGCTATTAAAGCACTTAAAATTAGGTGCTGTGAAAGACGTAAACTAAATGCAAAGTTTATTAGTTTGAGTCTAATCAGCACTGTAAGTCCCGACAAAAGGAGCGGTGAATCACTGAAAACTTTCGTTGGTTGCAAGAACAAACCAGGCCACTTCGGCTATCAAAAAGATAGGCTGAAAAGTTCAGAGTAACTCAACGTTAAACAAGAAAGCACATATTTTGAGTAGAAACTGAAATGTTAGCTTGTAAAAATCATTACGAATATTCAAATATACATATATTATTAAGAATAGGAGTGTTTTCCAAAAGAGAACAATGAACTCCTGCGTCAAAGCCTATTAAAGGTAGCGGCTATGGTTTTAATTGTCATTAATTATTCCTAGACAAAAAATAACTGATAAGAGAAGGAAAGCAAATGCTAATGAAAAAAGTGAATATCAGATGTCGCACGTTATTTATCAGTTTTTTTCTTGTTCTCAAACACAAACGGACGACTCAGAAGTTATTCAGCGCACAAGCGCACAATGGTCGGACCGATATCTTTGAAAGTCACATGATGGAACGTTAAAGAACCGTACGACAACTTTTCGTTTGTTATGAATTCATCTCTAAAATTTGACGCGAAAATTCTGCCCGATAGCGAAAATAACGAGAGGAAAACGCCATACAGACTCTGCTACAGAGACAAGATAAGAGTCATTAATACTCGACGTTTTGCAAATGAAGACAAAAAATTGCCGACTGATTTTGATTTGTGCAAATCGGAGAAGTCAAAAATGCGAGCGTTTCTTCGTCCGACAAAAGTTAGCTCTGTTGAAATAATGGAGGCGAGAGTAATACAAGATGTAAAATGCGGAAATACCAATAATGGACGAGTTACTGCAATGGAGCGACGAACAACTTCGAGGTTCTACCTTCCTCATTTACTCGGAGAAAAGTATATAACTCCGATTTTTAATAGGACAACATATGGAGGTTTTCGAACTCAGCAAGAGAGAAAATGCTTGGCGTTTACAACAACTTTGCAACGTAATCATAAGCAGATATTTGGTGAAAACGAGAACCGTTTAAAGTCTGTGTTAGATATCTCAAGGCCACTTCAGCTCCAATCAAGATATGTTATTGGTTACCCCGGAAACGCTGGGTGACCACTTATAATGGCTGCCTTGCACGACATTTTCTCACCAAAAGTTAAAGAAAATAAAGGGAGATACGGTCTTTAATGATACCTTATAATCATATTATTGCACCGCACCTATCTCAAAATACAACACGGGGCTATTTACTAGGAAAGTAGGGTATTGAAAGTACCTAAACCAAGAGTTTTTTTGTAAACTAAGAAAATTGTTCTTTAGAGATTATAAGAGGTGTTTGTGATAAAAAAAAATCGCAAATCTCATCTCTTTGAAATGAAAGTTGATACCTAGAGTGACTGAGCAGAAGTTTCTCTCCTGCGTGGCTTTTAGCGTCAACGAAGCAGTTTGCGTAGCTCATTAGAGACCTTAGGATCCTACAACGGCGACGTCCATGAAAACGTCGCTCAAAAATAGATTTCGCGTCCTTTTAAACGTTTTCGCGATTATTCCAATTAGCCTTGTTACTTAAAAGAAGGGAATTTTGGTTGGAGCTGCACAGAGGGGACCGCGCCCGAATTCAGACGGAGATGGTAGAATTTATCGCCTTACCGTTCCCGTTCCCAAGTAAACTTAAATTTGGCCATTTCACGTCGTAGTTGTGCAGTGAAGGCAAAGAAATGTACAAAAAAGCATGATGCACGTGCAGAGTTGTTGTTTTGCTCATTAAACCTATTGTTTTTTTTCTTGACGTTCTCCTTGCCGTCGCCGTCGTAGTTTCGTAAGGTTCCTAATTACGCGACAGAGAAGCAACGCGAACGACTGCGTAACCGCTAAAAGCCATGAAAGAGAGAAACCTCTGCTCGCAAGGTAAGAAGCAGATGAACGTTCCAGAATGATTGGTTTCTGCCAAACAAACGTTAATTTCGTTTCCGATCTCGGAACCGAATAGTTTCCGAGCAACGTACTACTCGTTTTGACGTAAAAGAAGATTTTAGTAATGAAATATTCCAAGAAATTTGTATGATAATATTTCAATTTCATCGTTCTGGCATTCTTGTTTTGCTACTAATTTGTAAAGGGAATGGCATGTCTATAACAATTTTATTTTATAGGCAAGCAAGTTATTGTAGAGTCGCGCTGCTTCAAACTGTATTGCGCTTTTTCTATCTCGTTTAATTCGTCAAATCTTGGCATCTTTCTTTAGTTAATTCCAAAAGACTGTATCGAAGTTCAGAAAAAGAAGAAGAGAGTCGTTGCCTTGAGTTCACGTCCTCCACAAAACGTTATTAGGCTTTTCACAACTTAGCTCCCCCTGGTATTAAAAATCTCTCCACTGAGCGTGTGACTAAATACAATTTAAGGGACAACCTCAGATTTGATTTAACCCATTCTTACTGGAAAGGACTCAGTGCCTCTATCACTCATCGAGCCAGCATAATATGGAATGCTCTACCTGTAAAGATCAAGTCATCACCTTTCCTTGCATCTTTTATAGGAAATATTGCAAAACACTCTAAATCTATTGATGGAATATCCTTTGGGACCAGTTCCACTGTTATAGATGTATGCCTTGCGTTGCTCACATAAAGAAACAGCCAACAAACAGAGAGACACAATGAACCTCATTATATATGGTTGTCTCGTGGGTGGATCCTTTGTATTTATACGTGCATACGGATTTCTTCTGGTTTCTCTAAGATGTTCCCAGCGCCTTCATGATAAAATGGTCCTGGCTGTTCTACAAGCGCCAGTCCTGTTCTTTGTCACAAATCCCGAGGGAAGAGTTATGAACAGGTTCTCCAAAGACAGAAGTTGTCTTGACGAATTATTACCCAAAGCGTTTCTGATGTCAATGCAGTTGGTCTTGCTGGTGTTTTCCGGAGTTCTTATTCCGATTGTCACCAGTCCCTGGCTACTAACTAGTCTGTTATCACTCCATTAACTTTGCTCGTTTTGTACATTTCGAGGTATTACCTAAAGACGTCACGTGATCTCAGATTAGAGCCGAGTTGTCGAAGCCCTATCTTTTCACACATCTCGGAGACTTTAAACGGACTGGACACGATTCGGACGAGAGGAAAATTAAACGAAGCGATTTTGTGGACCAGTTTTTCAGGTAAAAATCAGTACAACGTAACTCCACTGTTATGTAATTGAAAAAGAGAGTGAAGACCTTGTTACTTGCTGCGCTTAACTGAAGAGCTGATTTTAGATTATTTGGAAGTGCGAAAGAGAGCAAGAACACAAAACGAATCGCTCGGATTGCCACAGGAGAGAGAGTAGCTGCTTATAGCCGGGGAATAACCACACCCACAAATTGTCTTCTAACAGACATTCTCTTGTATAACCCAAGTTGGCCATACAACGGTCAAACTTCATTTCTTTTAACAAGTCGAGGAACCTTTTCCAGGGTTTTTCTCCCATGACTTTCGACTATCCACACGTGCACAATTTTCACTTACGACACCCACGCGGGTCTATATCTAATTTACACGACAAGATCTGTCAGGAAGTCATGACGCATGCTAGTGACGCTGGATAGTAGTAAGCAAAAATCGTACCGTTTAAATCGGCCTTAAGAGCACGAGAAAAAGCGTGGGATCGACGTTGAATCTTAATCAGACATTTAGCGCAAACCGAAAAAAGACCTGGTGACAAATAAATGGCCTCACTACTAGATAGAGAGTTTAAATCATGCAAAACTGATTTCCACCCAAAGAGAGGTGTTCAGTAAAATTGCACTTTCAGAAACCACTAAAGCTGATTGCATTTTGATATTGAATTGATTTATTGCAGATTTCAGGATATTCACAGCCAGTCATTCATGGTGGTGATGGCAAGTGGGAGATGGCTGGGTGTACGCTTAGATCTAATTGCTTCCCTTTATGACTACAGCAGTGCCGGGCTCTTTCTGCAGTTTTGGTATCCCAAGATGCTGGTAGGTACTGCGCTAACTACACTAACTACGCCATACACCAAACTACAACAAACTACACCGAACTACAACAAACTACGGTGGAATCCTGTTAATACAGTCACCAATGGGCCAAAAAAGGTTGCCGTATTAACGAGGGTTTTTTTACAAGAAAATGTATGGGACGTCGCTTTTGCCCGACGGCCAAAAAAAAGTGGCCGTAATAACGAGGTGTCACCGTATTACAGAAGCGGTCGTAAGGCGGGCTTCCACTGTACACTGAACTACAACAAGACGGCTCCATTATGGATTAAATTATTTTTCTACTCCCAATTAGCTTCTGCTGGTCTCTCTATGGTTTTTATCATTCAAACCGTGGCCCAGACACAACTAGCGGTCAGAAATACTTCAGATCTGAAGAATGTTATGACGTCAGTTGAACGGGTCATGGCTTACACCAGGATTGACCCTGAACCTGGATACAAGGTCGCCAAGCTTCCCCCGGAACAGTGGCCTAATAAAGGCAAAATCAATTTCCGAGATATATCTGTAACCTATTATCCGGGGGATCCCCAAGCCCTCAAGGGTATCAATATTGTTATCAAAGGAGGTGAAAAGGTGGGCGTCGCCGGGCGGATGGGTGCGGGAAGGTCCTCATTTGTGGCAGCTCTTCTGCGCATGCCAGATCCTGCAAGGCATATCATCATTGAACATGTTGAAGGGGTTCCAGTTAAGGTGATCAACCTCCAAGGAGCTCGAAGGGCTTTATCAGTGTTAGGGCAAAGTCCTGTTCTCTTTAGTGGATCCATGGGGAAAACCTTGACCCGATGGAGCAGAACCAAGACACCGATTTATGGAGGGTATTAGAGCAAGTTCAGATTTCGTGAAGAGCCGTGAAGGACAACTGAATCACAATTTTCTGAAGCATGGTGCAGATATCAGCGTAGGATAACGGCAATTAATCTGCTTAGCGCGCGTCCTGTTGCAGCAGAACCGTAATTAGCTAAAATTGTCGACGTTCTTGATGAGTCAAGTTGAACTGCTCACGTGGATCCGGACACGGAACAAACGATCTGAAATGTTGTACGAGAAAAACTTCAGCACCTTACAGTCATCACCATTGGTCACCGTTTAAACACGATTAAAGACTGCGACAAAATCATAATATTAAAAAATTGGATGGCTTATGTAGTTTAATTTCCGCTCCGGCCTGAAAATTTGTGTGTAGGTTACTGTCCTGCAGGGGGAGTGCTCCCATAAATTTCGGATCATCCGGGTGTGTGTATCCCAGGGTCTTAAGCCCCGACCCTATTTTAGGGTGAGACAAACGAAAACTGATACCCTAAGGCCCAAACCAAACAAATGAGACCCAGTTGATGAAGGAAAAACAAAAAAATAGAATTCAATGGAAGCACAGAAACCTTCCTTAAATCGCTTTCCTTTTACTCTACTGGTCCGAAGTTCAGTTTTAACAAATGATTTGTTTCTCATGTAGCTGGGCATTTAGTTATACAAATATTAATAACAATATTGGTAACCTGTCTGAGGATCATACCAGGAACAACGCCAACAGGAGCAAAAATTATACCCTATTCAAGGATGGAGATCCTAAAAAACAATACCCTACGGCAGAGACCCTACGGGGAGACACATACCTATATTTAAAGGGCCGGGTCTCAATGGGGGGTTTTCTTTTACGCCTAACGGTTAACATTTTGGTTTTTTTTACAGCTAACGGTTAATTTTTTTTCCGTTACGGTTAGCGGATCTGTTAAAAATCAGTTACCATTGTTTTAAAAAGTTAAAAGTTAATTTTCATTGTTGTAAGAAATTTTAAGTCTCAGGAACATTCTGGTCTATATCTTCTTTCCTACAATGCGGTACTTTAGCGTATACAAAACAAATAAAACAAGACTGAGTATATAAATTTACTCGTATTTGTGAAAGCGTAATAATGCAGGAACTGAAATATCCTGGAGGGGCACTTGGGTTAATTTTGCTGGGTATGTGCTGCTGGCCTCTCAGAACCTCTCACCGGTTATAGTCTATTCTGTGGCCATATTTTAGACTCCATCTTAGTCACTAGGAAAAAAGTAATATTCGCAATCCCAACTTAGTCACTTTCTGCTTATGTATCTACGTTATAAAGCCCTTTAACTAGAACATCCATGAAATGAACTTCCACATTCGGTGTAAATCTTTCTATTTTGAAATCCCTACAAACCTGAATTTTCTGACCCCCAAAATACTGAAAATGTGGGACCCCATTCTAGTAACTCTTATAAAAATGCGACCCCATAATAGTCAATCCAGTCTTGAAAATGAGACTTTATCCAGCGACACGTACCCATTAGCAGTACCACTAGGACTACCCCCCCGGTAAAATATACAGCCGAAACCGATTGTGTTAACATTGGTACCGTAGAATTCCGATAATAACGGGTCCCCAAAAATAACGGCTACCCGAAAGTAACACCCCCCCCCCCGCCCCCCGATAATAACAGCCCCTGAAAAAATGACCACTCAAGAAAATGTATATAGTTTAATATTTGTACCGTTAATGTAACATTTCAAGAGGTGCGGTATGTGGTTACAAATACAAGTAGGGAGTGGCTTGAATAAGATTTTCCTGTATAATTTACAACAAATGCCACAGAATATTTTCCTATTTTAGTGGTGTACCGTATTTTCATAAACATGGGATACGGGTACATGTAACATAGTAACTAAACCGCGTAAAAACAGATAAAAGCTGTATAACAACATTTTCGACATATAGTGTACGAACATTTGAGCCTTCGAGCAACCTGAATGACCTTATGTCTGATATGCGTCCTCTTTGTATAAAACCACTGCTGAATTACGAACGTTTTCTAACCATCCGAAAGTAACGGCTACCCGAAAGATAACGGCCCCTTTGGCCTGCTAAATCCGAAAATAAAAGGAGCCGTTATTATCGGAATTCTACAGTATTAGAATAACCTGCCCCTTCCCCCACCAAAACAAAAATCAGGGTCCCCGAAAATTGAGGGTCTGTCTGACTTGTTTGGAAGAATCAGCAGCCGTTCACATGAAATTCCCTTGGGGCTAAATCTCCGATTTTACTGTTCAAAATGATTTTCCATATGGCGTAAGTCTTCTTCTCGTCCACTTCGGTAAAACAAATACAAACGATTTGCAGTCTCGTTAAAATAGTTTTCAGAGTTTTTGCCGAGAAATTTGAATAGATCACTGAGCAAAAAGTTTTGATTGGAAGAACAATCAATGAGAGATGTCGACAAAGGGTTTTAGTTTTCATTCATTCTTGACATCACAGTCAACTTCCTCATCTTAAAGCAAACAGATCGAATGTTGACTGAATTCTTGAATAATTGATTCCACAATCAACCAGATAAACTACCTTCCTTCTTTGAGTAACGAAGCGTAAATGGTGAAAAAAGAAACAAACTAAACTTTTATTTAGTCCAGTCTCATCTTCTTTGGCGCATTCAATTTAAAGCTACGATATGACTGCATTAAAAATATAGCACTTCTTTCGCTATTCAGTTTCCAGTATAAAGACAAGAAATTCAGCACAGGGTATAGCTGAATTCCATACATCACTCAATAAATGAAGGTTTTTGTCAGACCGTCTCCACTTCCTATGTGCGTGGTTCTTTGGTCCTTAATTGGTGGGATTTGTTGGTATCAATATTGGTAGCAAAAATAGAGTACTACGGACGCAAAACTGCAGACTGAGGGAAGACAAATGAAAGGGTCGTCTACACTGGTGATCATTTCCAGTGCTTTGTAAACACCGTGTTTCTCCTTGAAATTTCTGCATCCGTTTCATTCATTCTGGATATCTTCCTACGGTTTCGATCGTAGACCCTCGTAACAACTTGATAAAGTTTGGGGTTCCGCGGATCTAAGTGTGGAATTTTTGCAGGGTCCGGCATTTTTATCACCTTTTCGTAAGTGATACCACGGAACGTTCTTGCGCGGTCCTTACTGGCGTCTTGATTTGGTCCTAACGAGCGCGACCATTCTCGATTACGCTGACTCAAGCTCTCGACGGGTTGATTTTCCTTCTCCGTCTTTAGTTCCATGTTTTCTAACAAAAACGGAAAACAACTTCCGGCGAAGGCGTTTTTCCGGCGACGATTTAGTCTCGTTAACCAGGAGTTTTCGTCATATTCGACGTCGCGCAAAGGTGGCAACGGCACGCCTATGGAGGTTTTTTTGTTGTTCTCCGAAATAATCTTTAAAGTTTTCGCTTTACTCCTTGCTGTCATTTCAATGAGTCTTTCCCTCTTAAACTCCGCAATTGACTCCCTATGATCTTTTAACCACATTGGTGCTTGATCTGCAACTGTAGTCCTTCGCGTGCTAATTTCCTCCTCCTCGACCTTTGTCTCGGCTGCCATAATCTTTATATTCTCCTGCGGCCCCAAAGGAGGTAAACATTTTGAGAAAGATTTCTTTTGCGTCTCTCTGAAATCTCTCTGTCTCTTACTGCATTCATTCGCGACCCGTCTCTGTTCACGTGAAATGATCCCCAAGTTAATCTCCAACTCCTTTACTAATCCTGCGTTTGTGTGACTCGCATGTTTCAAGCCATACTTGTTGGCGACTTTGATCTTGCTTCGCTTCGGAAGATTGCGGATTCTAACGAGTTCCTGATTGAGTCTCTCGTCCGCGTTTCGTCTTGCCGCTTCAAAATCCATTTCAGCGCTGATTAAAAAGGACATTCGCAAGACAAGCAACGCGATCCCGGATAATCCAATGCATTTTAATCGCTGTAAACAAAATGAATCCTTGCCACCCGCACGTCCTTTATCGAAGTTTCTAAGCACCTTTAACGCACTGCTTTATTAGCGAACCCCTTCCTCCTCTAGCAAAAAGATCAACTCAATCAACCTCCTGTTTACATAATGACGCTTTCAAGTTGATTTGATTTGATTGCCTTAATGAGACAAAAGTAATTTGCTATGCAGTCGACTATGGCTTGGCGCTTGCCGTGACCGGGCGAAGTGCGTCAGATGTATGACTCGGCGAAGACCCCTGACTCATTCACTATGCGGTTACAGGAGATTTCGTTCTTTAAGCATCCTTACATTGACGATTGGTACTTCATCTTTTCCTATTGAAACCTGCTTTTCTCTTTGGTGTATCTCTCTGAGGCATACATGCATCACTGAACTATCAGGTACTTGGATGGGACTGACGGCAGAAAACCGCTGACGCAAATATCATCTCGAAATTAATCATTAGTGGGTGACATAAGTTTGACAGTTGACCGCAACGAAAACAAAATCAGAGCTTATTGCTGAAGGACACGATAAGACGAAGCTCCGGCTCAACTTTGCAAGGAAAAGAACACATATAAAACTAAAACGGGTCCAAACAGAGGTTTTTGTGCTCTTTTGTTTGGTAGATTACATTGGATTGCCGCTAATTGTCCTGTTATTGGATAGTCGGGCGACAAATCTCAATAGCTGTTTGCTTGATAATAACAGTGCAGGTTTCATATGCAAATACACATCTGTGTTATCATTATATTACCTGATATCAGGTAAATACTGTTTGATTATTTACTACCCGAAAAACTTAATGGAAAAAGGCTGATCACTTCTATCGGCTGTTCTATCTCCCCTCGTATCTCCGTCGCGTGCCTGGTTCTTCTCGCATTCATAGCGCCTGCTACGCTGAATAACTGCTAGATTACTAAATGCTTTGGTTCAAGTTTTTTACATTTCATTGTCCTCAGTTCGGGATACCTTCAATTCTGGCACAAGCAAAAACACAAGTGACAGTTCATCCTGCAGAGTTTATGTGTAAGGACCTGTAAGCGACAACGTGAGAATATCTGGGACGATCCTGGGGATGATTCATGGAAATTTTGCAGACTGAAAAAGGTCCACGGGGATTAAGAGCACTACTTGGTAACATCTTTTCACAACAAACTTTTTCGTCAAAAAAAAAACCTCTATTTGTTTTATTGACAGCCAATTGATCTCTGGTTGGTGCATTTTGTCAATAGGTAATGAGATGACGTCAGCGAACCCAGATCAGTCTTCCCACTTAGCTAAGCAGGCTAACAGGCAGGCGCATTTTATGGCCGTGAAAACTAAGACAAGAAAACTTCCTAGTTAAGAGATTTTATTCAAATTTAAAAGACAGTGAATTTTCAGGTGTGAAAGGGGTACAATTTCTGCCCGGGGGGGGGGGGTACTTCCTAGTCATAGTAGGCTGATGGGTATGTGCCACTGGATGGGGTCGCATTTTCAAGACTGGATTGACTACTATGGGGTTGCATTTTTATAAGCTGAGAGTTACTAGAATGGGTCGCACATTTTGGGGGCCGAAAATTCAGGTATGTAGGGATTTAAGGTGTTTCGATATAGTTTTTCAGAGGCCATGCCGATATTTTGCCATCGCTTTAAAGGTGATTTTATATTTGTCTGATCGCTATAACATTTTCACCGATGATTGACTATAGATTGAAATTTGTCAAAATGTAGGTTTTAGTAAAATCGAACAAACCTATCCTTTGAACCGGTCAAAAATCCGCGCTATAACATTCACTGTTTTGACGTTATGCTAATTTTTCCACATTAATGCGGACAATACATATATCCATGACTATTACATTTCAGTGTAAGTATTGTCAATGTTTTACATTCAAAAGGTGCGATAAATTCAAACTAAAATGTACTAGTCATGGAGGTATGTATTGTCCGCATTAATTTGGAAAATTAGCATAACGTCAGAACAGTGAATGTTGTAACGCAGTTTTTTGACAGGTTTGTAGAATATATTTGTCTTGAAATTTTAAGATGTTGCAGTGAATCGAACTCAATGAAAGTTCAGACATTATTATATACATTATGAAGATTATGTGAAGAGATTTTAAAAAAAAATTCGTTCGAGTCGTTTCAGAGATATACAAAAAAAACGCTAAAAGTCTAAATTTTGACTGAAGTTGCACTTATAAAGGGTTAGTTTTTTTCAAAAAAACCAAAATTTCCTTGCATCAAAATATGATATTAAGCAGCATTCTGACAGTACTTAAGCTAGAATAATCTGAGTCATTTATAACGTTTTTATTAAATAATCTATCACGGCTATTGAAAATTTAACGGTTTGAAATATATTTTCGTTTTAGTCGAGTTAACGTTGTTACGGAGATCGTTTGCTAAATACCAATCCTAGTGTTGGATTTTCAGTAGCTGGTATAGATCACATAACATTTTTTGTTTAGTGTTGTCATAGTAATATCGATTTTACTTAAACCTACATTTTCATAAACTTAGTTTCAATTCATAGCTAATCAGTACTGATGGAAATTCCATAGCGATCGGACAAGAAAAAAAAACACTTTTAAGGCGATTGAAACTTATTTCGGGATGACCTATAAGGCTTTAGAAGGTAGATGCATAAGCAGAATGTGACTTGGGGTTGCGAAAATTACTTTTTCCCAAACAAGTGACAAAGATCGGGTCTATACTCTATATAGGGCAACATGCAGATTAGACTATAACTGGGTAGGGATTCTGATAGGCCTGCGGCACGTACCCAGCAAAATCTAACCCAAGTACCCCCCGGGCATTTTGGCACATATCAGGTGTAAAAGGGTAAGGGTTTGGACCTTGGGGAACAGGTAACCCAGGCTCACTATTTGTGTCACGTACGGAGTTTCATAACATGAGTAAATATAGAGAACATACGGGGCAAAGTTTAGTCCTGGAAATTTACTAGAAAATGGAATTAAAAATCGATGAAACTTACCATGTGGCGAGTTGTTGTAGTCCTTAATATGCACAAAAAGTTTCGAGAAAAATAGTCTGCTTCATCTTTCCTGCATAGTATAGTAGCAAGGTAGGCTGACGGCAGCGTCGCGGCTCCGATCGACCACAAACCGGCACGACTTTTTTCGCGAAAATCGAATCCAGTCGCTGAATAAACACCGCAGACTCGTGGAACATGAATTTCTCTAAACTCTGAAACCCGTGAAGCATCTCCAGCTAGCAAACGCCAGCAGGCTCCGTAGAACTCTTACGTTAACCCGTACTAAAATGGCGGACCGAAGCCGTTAAGATCACAACTGGTCCAATTCAAAAATGGCACTGAGCAACAACAACTCGCCACGTGATAAGTTTCATGGATTCTTATTTCCATTTCTAGCAGATTTCAAGACCTAAACTTCGCCCCATATGTTCTCTATATATACTCATGTTATGAATGAGACCCGTACGTGACACAAACAGTGAGCCTGGGTTACCTGTGCTTGGGGGTGGAGCCTCCCCGTATAAAATTTGTTTCATCCCCCTCCCCCCTTGACCGCACCCCCCGTCACAGTTAAAGAAATTGTGCGAACTGCACTGACAGCTCGATCAGTGACTGCCGCCGTGGGATCCATTCGTATTATTGGCTTCTCGGTACTAATTTATAATCTCTATACGTGTACTCTATTTCCGGCTAAACATACAATTGAAAATCTGCTGGGATAAGTCGGATAGTCAGTTCAAAAACAGAAAGTACACACGACGCTTTTTGAAATGCACTTTATCCATTCTTGCTTCCTTTAACTCGACGAGTTTCACCAAGCATCTAAGTGTAACTGAAACGTATCTTTAGAACCATGGTTAGAACTGTAATAGAAGCACGTTTCGGTGTATTATTAAAATTTTCTGTGCGTGTCCGAGGTTGTTTATTCAAGATTGAGGATTTGTCGACCATTGACCCAGAGTCAGTCCAGATCGTTCAAGAAATATCCCGAATTTTGTTTCATAAAATGGTGGAATGGTAGATGTTGTGAAAAGAAGTTTCAGTTGAATAGTAACGACAGAAAACAATCGGACTATCGTCAGTCATAAACTCAACAGTGGAAGATTGAAGTATGTAGCATGTCTCTTTCTGCTCTCACCCGACTGAGTCCGTCAAGAAGCCCCTTGAAAGTCCTTGAAGGACCGGGCTGTGTCCACGGCTGGTTAGCTCATTTTGTCATAATGCCAATTACACTTCTTTTATATTCGCTATGGAACTCGAGAAATTAAAGGAGAATGACAAAATCACAGCCTCGTGTACGTCAAGCAAATCATATCCAACGTTACAAAAAAACCACAAAGTTTTTCTTCAATTTTCTACATCGGTCCCTCCGTTAATTGTTGTGTTGTTAATAGGGAGCTTAAGCAACTAGGACGACGACGTCGATGAGAACTTCAAAAAACAATAGGCTTAATGATCAAAACAACAGCTCTGCACGTGCATCACGCTTTTTAGTACATTTCTTTGACGTCCACTGCACGACTACGACGTGAAAACTCCTAGTTTGACGTTTTATGGAGGACGTGGACATACAACGACGAATTTTCCTTCCTCTTTTTGAACCTGAATAAAATCCTTAAGAATTCAACTCCAGGAAAAGTCGCCTGTACTTGACATATTGAGCGGGTCCAAATAGACGCGATTAAGTTTGAAAGAACGCAAATTCATTTTTTTACCGACGTTTTCACTGCCGTCGTCGTCGTCGTTGCTTAAGGTCCCTAATACCTTCTGTTGACGCTTTGCGGAGCCTGGAACCAGGCTCCGCAATAAGAATAAAATTCGGTGAGCGAAGCGAGCCGAGAGGTAGTCTGGTCCACCGCTCAGCTTGCTGTGCTCGCCGCCGAAGTTTCTTTTTTGCTGTTTCGCCCCTTTTTTTCCCTTTTCCCCCACTTCGGAGCGTGATCCCAGACTACGCTTTGAGCGGTAATTTTTATGTTTCACTGGTGTGAGTTCCTACTCCTTGACTAGTTTTAATAAATCAGTCCGTGAAACAGCTCCTTCTTGCAAGATATGCCATGTAATTGAAGAAAAACAAGTTTATCGACCCTGACTGTTTGTTCAGTAAACATGGAAAAGTTGGTATGAAAATCTTTTGTCGTCTTCCTGGTTTGCTACACACTTCTCCGTTAATCGCATTCACACGTCCTCTGGGCTAGTTTACCGCTTAAAATAGGAGTGCCGAATTTCTTGTATTTTGTTGAGGTCGGCTAAAATCGTATTTACTGACTGATAATAAAAACAAACTGGCTTTCTTTTTGTTTCTTCTCCGGTTTTAATTCCTTTCTTGTAAATAAAAAAGATCGGCAAAATAAGCCAGTCAGCTTTACAAGTGCGTGCCTCTAGTAGCAGTTTTCTACTTGCGGGTTGTCAGTTTTAATTTTATTTTGTAACAAGGAGTAAGTTTGAAATAAAGTTGCAGTTGTTGTTGTAGTCTTCGGCTGGTCGTTGTTTGTTGTTTGTTGTTGTTTGACTTCTTCTTTAATCTTCTTCTTCTTCGTCTTCTTCTTATCATGATTATTGTTATCATTACTATTATTATTATTATTATTACTATTATTATTATTATTATCATTATCCAGCTATTATTATTATTATTATTATTATTATTATTATTATTATTATCATTATCATTATGCGGCTTTTGCAATAAATGCTACCAACTACAATCTAATATTATTTGACCAAGGGTCGTGCGGACCTCTAATTTCAAGGCTGTTTCTACTTCCTCAGCTCTCTAAATTACCCATAACTCAGTGGGAGCTATTCATTTGACTTGCAGTAAGTCGCAAATAAACAACTTATTATGGTGACAAAGGAGTGATATTAATGGCTCTTTCGCACTTAGTTAAAAGCAAACACAAACATGGAGCGCAAGACGATTTATTTGACTTGTTCAACAAAGAATCCGACAACTCGACCAAATTTAATGCTTTCAATGTTTACACTGCTTAGGCACGCTGAAGCTAAGCAAATTAAGTTTTAATGCTACTATGGGCTCTTTGATCCTGTGCTTAGAATACCAGTGAGCCTGAAAGAATAAAGCAGATAAATTATTAAGTCGTCTTTGTTTTAAGCAAGCATTCTCCTGGGACCCGCTGAAAACAGTTATTAAAGCTTTTTAGAAATTCAAAATCATTGTCTTTTGCATGCATTCATATTTAAGTCAAGTGCAAACAAATGGCCCAGGATGCATTTTATTTGAGTTTGCCATCACTCATAAATGTTTAACATAGGTCGTCCGGTGCTTGTGACAACAAAAGAAATGTTAAAAATTTCAACAACGCCTGGTGGGACAATTGCGGTCAAGAGCCGACCTGTCTACGCTCTGAGAAGCTTTTACCCAAAAGCCTCGGGCTAAAAGAAGTATAAAATTTCGTAATTCAAAAACAAAAGGCGAGTAATTTGTCGCCTCAGTACGGTAATACGGCTTAGAATCTTAAAGGGTTCAGTGGCTCGTGTATTGCTTCGTCTGTTCAAGGGATTTTGCCTTCTACACGCAATGTTTAGTTCATTTTATTCAGGGTGAATAGAGATTCACTATGAGTGTGAGTTCGTCGAGGTATCCTCTTATTCGAATCAGCAAAACCGGCGAAATGCGGTTGAGAAATAAGGTCGGCCAAGCAATACTCAAGGAGAACGCGTACGAAGATCGAGCTTTGAACACGCGACTCGACACTTTATCTAAACACCAATTCAGACAAGATAAGTACATGACTTACAGGCAGTTAGAATTTGCCACGAAGCAAGTTTCCGCATCTGAAGAAAGACCTCGCACACTAAGCAACGAGAGCAAGCAATCATCACAATCCACCGAGCAGAGTTTACCTCCGATAGACTCTCGACGCAGATCGAACATCGTCGCTCCAAATCTGGATGAAAAACGTATGAGTCATTCCGAGGAGGTGAGTGGAAATTACAAAGCGAAAGGACGCTGGGAAAAAGCGATAACTTTAGTGCGACTAGCGGTACAGAACAGACCAGTAAACGAAGCAAATACTAAGCCAACGGGCCGGACAAGGAAAGTTAGTAAAAAGCAAGCTTCTGAAGTGCCATCAGCGAAGGATTTGGACGACGCAAATCCGCAGTTACCACCTATAAACAGTAAAGAAGGAATACTCGGAGATCAGCCTTGTTCAAGGAAAAGGCCAATTCGAAAACAACCGAGCTTGCCCGAAATGCTGAAAGTTTCTAGAGAAAAATCGCAAAATTGCCTCGCAGATCCGAGGTTTATGAAACTTGAGCAGTGTCTCAGCGAGACGAAGAATTTTCAAGAAGGCAACCAACGGAGAAATTCAAGAACAAATGCATGGGATAGAATTCCTTTTACGCGCTAAGAAAAAGGGAGAGTATTATTTAAATTAATTATTTATATTGAAAAATTGTATAATGGTATAAGAAATGTCATAAAAAAACGGGTCGGTTTCAAAGAGTTTCAATAGAGTGCGATGAAGTCGGCGTTAAAAAGAAAGAAGCCAAGTGCCTACACTGAAAATAAAAGACCGTAAATTCAGTGGACCCACACGCAGTTTCGTGTACTTTAATAATTTAGCTTTAAACTATATTCAAACGAGACATTATTTGTCTTAGTTAATGAAAATACTCGGAAGATATTGAATTAGACTGTTCGGCTTTCCTTTTGAGGACCGTATTGAAACTACCATATTATGATTAAAGTAGTGTAAACATTCATTCTAGAGTGAAATCTAATCAATATAGTGTAGTTCTTAGTTTTGAGGTGGAATCTTTAGTAAGATGTTTTTCACGACAAGCGGTGTCAAAAAACTTTTAAAACTTCATTAGTACCAAAGGGGCATGAAAATTCTCGTGATTAACTTGTTTTATATTACCCTGGGCGACGTGAAACTTTGCATGGATTGCTTTACACAGTTAATTTACGTTATGCTTCGCGAAGGACGAAAAATTATATCGAAATAGAGAAGTGTCATCCTTGTTAATGCAAATTAATTATTAAGTAAACGGAAAGCAAGTTAAAGCATTAAATTAGAAAAAACCGCTGAGAGGAAAAAACCACCTAGAGTCACCTACGCACGCGACCATCACACGCCGCAAGCCACCTGACCTCGGTGGACTGTAAGGGCCCGTTTCTCGAAAGTCCCGGTAACTTTTCGGATCCGAAATCAAATATTCAAATCTAAATATAAAGAATAAAAGCGCGGGTCCTGGCTAACAAACTACTGCATTTTGTTTCATTAACTGATAGTTTTATCATGTTAGATGCCAAGCTATTGAAGCCTCTTTTTTGCACGTAAACAACAACAGCTTTGCGGGCCCGTTAGTTATCGGGACTTTCGAGAAACGGGCTCCAGCCTGGGGCCCGTTTCTCGAACGTCCCGGTAACTTTTCGGGCCCGAAATCAAATATTCAAATCGAAATATAAAGAATACGAGCGCTGGTCCTGGCAGGCAAACTACTCCATTTTGATTCATTAACTGATAGTTTTATCATGTTAGATGCAAAACTATTGAAACCTCGATCTTTAGATGCAAACGGAGACAGCATACCGGGCCCGTTAATTATCGGGACTTTCGAGAAACGGGCCCCAGGTCCGCTAATGCTTCGGCTCTCTTGCATGTAAGCGTAACCTCGGTAACTTTTGTTTCGAGCCGAAAGCCGGGGAGAAACAACCACTGCTTTTGGAACCGTTCAGGTTATTATAGCTCTATTTTAACTTTGGATGATAGCACTGCAGAAAAAGAGACCCGGGAAAACTCCATAGGAAAAACGAGGAAAAGATTAGAGATGCCTGGAGACTCTCAACTAAGCTGTCAACAGTCGTTCGACCTACGAGCAGCTTTCGGGTTGCGAGTGTGATCGATGTATTTTTTTTTTCGGCTGGATTCACTCCACATTCTCTTTACTTCGGACAAAAAACATGAAAACTGAAATGCATTGTGAAGTGCTTTATAGAAAAAGGAGGCGTTTAGTTGTTAGTTTTTGCAGGGAGAGTTTTTTGATAACTGCTTCAACCGACAGCCAGGTTTGCAAGGATTGCGGAGAGCAAAAGATGGAGAATGAAACGTTGATGTAAGGTTATTCAGACATGAAATCGTAACTTCGGATGTGTGTCCGGCGTAACTTAATTAGGATGTGCAAACCTTTGGCAGGACACATCGAAACACAAAGGAGCGGATGCAAACAATTTAGGACTTTCCAGACTAGCATGCCAGTTCTTTTGACTCGCTTACACCTGTTGTGTGCACCGTATTCAGTGGACAGTGGCGGATGGATTTTCCACTAACCTGCATCAGTCATTTCGTTTCCTTTCAGCTGTTTCGGATAACACCCGACCTGTGATGTCAAAAACGTCTTTGGATTTCGGATTTTCCTACGACTTCAATCAAAAGTCGGAAGAATCGACGCTTTCTCGCCTTCACATCTTAGCGGACCTCCGTAGCAAACAAAAGGTCATAGCTTGTGATCATGATTTGCGTTTGGTGGATTTCGATCCGGCGTTTTTTGTGTTTCGTGGTTCGTTGTTTTTGAACTTGTTCAATGTTTTGAAAAGCGCAGTGAGTCTCACCTCAGCTCTAAGTTTTTTGTCTTCTTTACACTGAAACATGGCAAGTTTAGATTATTCCTATAGAGCTTCCAGATCGAGACTAAGAAACACAGTTATGGGAGGGTGAAAACGAATCGGTATGTTCCCGCCAACATCAATGATCATGCTTCTGCATGTTATTGCCGGCTTTATTTGACAAGCACAGTGGATTCTACGGTAATGGTTTGATTGACGGCGCAGGAAAACCCAAAATCCTGAAACGTTTTTGACAACGCAGGTTGCTTGTTATCGGAAACAGCTGTAAACAAATGGTGCGGAGAGGGGATGGGGCTGTTGAGAAGAGTAAAAATTTGACCACCATCCTGGATCTGCCAGGTTTTCTTCATGTCAGAAAATTGCAAACGGGAACGAAATTGTTCCAAAAACTGTTACTTTTGTTATTGTATCTATCCCTCCTGGGATCCATCAAGTTATTGAAAAAAAGCCAAACAGTTTATTCATTAGACCCAAAACTTAAGAGGTAAAAAAAAGCCTTTTAACAGATTTTTTCCTAGCCAACCTTTTCTCTGATTGAAAGCGTTAACCCTAACCCTAACTGTACTCCTGTTCTACTTCCTTCGAAGTAGTACTTGGAAAAAAGTCTGAGATAACTACAAACTTGCGGGTATTTTATTCACATTTTGTAAAATGAATTTAGTGTTCTTTATTCTATTTCTTTCAGTTCCTTCTCTATCCTGGGTACCAGAGGTTTTTCTCGCTTGCGGCGAGAATTTTGGTGTTGGCCAAAGGCCGAAGCCGCGCGCGAGAAACGGGAAACCGCGCTAGAAAAGTCTCTGGTACCCAGGTCTCACGTTGAACCTCTTAGTTTTATAAATTTTCTCTTACAAGTCACACAAGCCAATTCTTCCAGCAATCTCTTCGCCCAGTAAAGTAATCCCAAATCCGGAATCCCGCTACTGACTGCAAGGCCAGAATCCAAGTTCCACTGCCAACGGGATCGGAAATCCAGTACCTGGAATCCGGAATCCCCTGCGTGAATCCAGAACCATTGTCTTGCATTGTAAGGGCGATTTACTGTATGAGGCGACAAGTTTAACAGTGAAATATTCGCTTTATCTTGTAACCGTGTATCCCTTTGATATTAGGGACTTAAAGATCCAACGACGCGACAGCAACGAGAACGTCGCTTAAAAAGTGAATTTGCGTTCTTTCAGTCTTTACAGCGATTATTCCTATCCACTTACTATGTCAATTGTAGAGGGGGACATCGGGGATGCCCAATACCGCAATACCGTAAGAAAAATTGGCAAATACCGAAATACCGTGTCGAAAGTCGACGAAATACCGATACCGCATTCATGATCGGTCACGCCGCTAAACGTTGTATCTTTCCTGCTAGCAGAGGTCTCTCACGACGAAGCAAATTCACAAATTGCCTCGTCGTGAGAGACCTCCAGCAGGGAACGTTGTATCCATCTCGCGTGTTTGTTTATCTCAAGCATGTACAGCTATTTCGAGTAAGGTTGTCGGACAAAATGTGCACGCGACAATCCCGAAAGGTAATGTGGGATATGATCGATACTCTGTTCCTGACGACTGTAGCTGTCGAATCCACTTTTGATGCTTTCCTTTAGCACTCGCAAACACATTTTCATGGCCTTTCGTGCCAATTCTTTCAAATTTCTTTAAAGAACAGTGAACTCAAAACCACCCACAATGCCTTTCAGGATTGTCGCGTGCACTTTTTCCGACACCTTTCTCGAAATAGCTGTACACCAGAGATCAACCTCAGCCATTTCGAGGAAACGTGAGAAGACCTCAAATTGATCGGTACAACGATCTAAAAAGATGCCCTACCAATTTCATCACAGATTAGCTGTCAAAAATTGTGTAATCATTTACCATTAGTCTAAACTCTTAAAAATACTGACGTGCATTAGAAAGGAGAGCACAATAAACAGTACGCAATACCGTCGGTGAAGGATCTTCTTCCACCGAATACCGTTAGCTAGAAGGATGAAAAACAGCATACCGCTGGGCTAAATGATACCGCAAGACCGCGCTTTAAAATCAAAATTACCGAAATGCCGCTAGAAAAAAAGCGCAATACCGCAATTCCGTAAGCCCCCATGTCCCCCTCATTGTAGGTCAACCCTCCTAAAGCTGAGTTTCAAAGGACCATACTCAAGCTCCAGAAAGAGAAATAAAATTTCGTCGTTGCTTGTTTACGTCCTCCATAAAACGCAAAATTAGGCATTTTCACGTCTTAGTCGTGCAAAAACGGGAAAGAAATGTACAAAAAAGTGTGATGGACGTGCGAAGTTGTTGTTTTGCTTATAAATAATATTGTTTGTTTTTTCTTCTTGTTGTTTTTTTTTTTATGTCCTTGTTGCTGTCCGCGTCGTTGGATCTTTAAGTCCCTATTATCGTTTGACTTGATATCACTTTGATTTTTCTCCTTAATTCATACTTGTCATGTTTGAACTAAGAAAGCTGTTTAATTAATAGTGTACATTATTCAGTAATTATTAGCACCAACAATAATCAATACCTAACAAGTTTTGATAGGTTCGAAATTATGATATAGTGTTATGTTCGTTCGGTCCTTTAATTCTTCGTGGAAAATACAATTATTTTTAGATGGTTCTGAAAGGCTTTCATTCGATTCGTTGTCTTCAAAAGACCTGTTAGACGCGTACGATGATCTGATACTTATTCTCCTAATTGCTTGATTCCTTCTCCAGACTATAAAAACATTCTTCAGTTTCCAAGCAGCTGTTCCCAAACAAGCTCATTCCGTCTCCTTATCTTCATAACCAAAGTCAAGTTGTCTATATCTCTCACTTTTCTCAACTGATTTCACTTATAAACCCATATTTCACGCCTCTCATCCACAGAGAGACACTCTTTTTGGCAGAGTTTTACCCTTTCACTCCCATCAAAAGTGACCAAAGTCAAATTTTACGGGCAAAAGTTCCAAATTTCACGTTGTAAAATGCAATGGTGAAAAACAAAAAGCACCATGTTAAGGTATTGAATTTGAATGGTAACACCAAAGGATTTCGTCCACAGACTCGAAAGTTAGAATCACCTCAAAAGACTTCCTCATTCATTCTGGTCGTGAAAGAGTAGGAAATACGAGTATCCGGCATATAAGTTCACTTGTCAAGTGATCTCTTAGGCAGGGCTCTATCAAGCGACACTCTCTTGTCACTGTAATTCCACTGCTGTCGCTTCACAAACGCCGCCATTTGTGGAGGCTCGTCAGGACATAGTCTGTCATTAGCGGAATTTACTGGTAACGGTTTCACGGCCCACCTCGGTCGCGGAGTCGTACTGTTCGCAGCTTTTCGTCCGCAACCTAACGACATTTCAGAGTGCTCGCGGAGATCCCTGTTGTAGGATAATGATTTTGCGCGGATTTGGACGGTCTTTAGGTTCTCCCGATTGAGATTAAACGGGCGAACACGATGTAAGTATCCCATCCTCATGTGATTCTTCCGTAAGTCTGGCAAAAAAGCATCGATAAGTTTTTCTCTGTTTTGTTCGCTCATAAGCGTCATGTCGATCTCAGACCGACATGATTTCGTGCGCCGGGAATCTGGCGAATGGATCGATGAATTCCATGACGACCGCGTTCTTTGATTTTTTGAGGGTTCTGATTTTGCCCTAGATTTGGTCTCTGTCCATGTAGGAGAAAACAAAACGCCGTAATGTCCATCATCCATGTTCGTGTTTCACACTGTTGTGTTGGTTGCAGATTCCACGGTCTGAAAAGCCTTTTGTCTTATAGTTCTGTTAATATAAACTCTAATCGTTAATACTATACCATATTAACTATCGGTTCACAATTCGGGCCAACTTGTTTTGATCACCTGAATACTACATGACTAGATTGAAGGGAAGCAAAAAAGGAACATACTCTTTTCAACTTTGTAACTGCCAAACGCGACTTCAAATTACAGAGACAAAGAAGGCTTTAATACTTGAATGAATTATTAACTATTTCTGGTTGACAACGTTTATGTTTATTGTTTAATGATAACAGATGTGTATTATCAATTCACAAGCCTCAAGTCAATGGAACTAATGTGCTTGTTGCTAAGTTACAGGGACCGCGTTCCCTTTTCCAAATCAGCCTGCGAAGTTGGTAGCCTCTGAAAACATATTTGGGGGAGTAGCTAGACTTGCTACAAGTCGATCTCACGAAGGACGTTTTTGAAAGTCTAGGGGAGTAGCGAGAAACCACGCGAGAGTAGCACGCGAAAGGAGACGCGAGTGCGAGGGGCTCGCAGGCTACTAAAGAATTTTATTAGCAAAAGCCGACCCAGGAAAAGGGTATGTCAGGAGCCCATGGGTATGGAAAACTGCCATTTCGGCAATTAAAAATAGTAAACGATTATTATGTATCGCGAGACGCACAACCATACATAACAGGCAACATTTTATCATTGCTTTAGCGTACTAGAGCAGGGTATTTAACGCCCCTAAGACTCGGGATTCGAGTAACAAGGTATTATTTTAAGACCGGGATGCGGGTTTTCAAAGCAAAATGGCAAAATGGGGGCGAGATTCGGGATTGAAAGTATGTGCGGGATGGGTAGCCTGTGCTACGAAACTACAATCTTGGACAAAATAAATGGAAAACCTTAACCTCCCCTCCCCCCCAAATCAAAGATGGGAAAATGGCGCGTTTTTGCCCTTCGCGCGGCTTCATCCTTGATTTGGGGGGGATGGGGGTTTGCTGTTCCATTTTATTTTGTCCAAGATTGTAGGTACCTTACGATCCGACAAAGGCGACATCCATGAAAACGTCCCTGAAAAATAGACTCCGTATCCTTTCAAACAATTTCGCGATGCTATCCAAAGTCGCCCAGTTACTTAAAAAAAGGGGATTTATGTTGCTAAAGAGACGGGGCCACCCCTGAGTTCAGATGGAGCTGGCAGAATTTATCGCCTTGCCGTTCCCGTCTTCTAAAAACCTAAATTTTGTCATTTCCCATCGTCGGTCGTGAAGGGAAGGCAAAGAAATGTACAAGAAAGCGTGATGCACATGCGGAGTTGTTATTTTGCTCATTAAACCTGTTGTTTTTTGACGTTCCCGTTGCCTTCGTCGTCGTGGTTTTGTAAGATCCGACGACGGCGACGGAAACGGGAGCGCCGCAAAAACAATAGGTTTAATTAGCAAAACAACAATTTTGCACGTGCATCACGCTTTTTGGTACATTTCTTTGCCGTCACTGCACGACTACGACGTGAAAATGCCTAATTCCACGATGTACAGAGGAAGTACACAAGCGACGACGAAATTTCCTCTCTCTTTCTGAACTTGGATGTGGTTCTTAGGAATTCAACTTTTGGAGGGTTCGCCTACATTTGACAAAGTTAGTGACTTGGAGTAATTGCGATGAAGATTGAAAGAACGCGAATTCACTTTTTCAGCGACGTTTTCTCTGCCGTCGCTGTCCTCGGATCTTAAGGTCCCTACTAGTACTATGACGGCGACGGCAACGGCAACGGCAACGTCAAAAAGCAAAAGGTGCCTACTAATTCTCCAAGAGAGCTTGTATCGGTGAAACTAGGTTAACAAGCAGTCCGTGCGTTTAGAAGCGGAAAACTATTCTATCGGAAATCCCATGGCGAAAATATAAACGAGTCATTGGATTATTGTGGGAATGAGTCGCATTTTGAACTGGTGGCCATGGTTTCATTGGATTCTCGTCCTTTAACACATCTATTTCATCCTTGTTCTTTAAGTTCACAGATTTGTGCTCGAAGCGAAGAATATCAGCAAAACCTTGCATTATTTTATCGAATTCCTTCCACATCCACTTCTCGTGGGCAGATTGGGTTTGAGCCGTCCTCAAGTTTGATACCTGGTATTCTGAAATCCCTGGACTAACTCTCTTTTTCACACGATTTAAACCGCTACCCTGCGATTCTAAACTCCTCTCTGAACCACACTCAGATACAGAAGCCGAGCTAGTCCTTTTGTTTGATTGAGTAAAACCATCTGTAATTTCACTAAATTGACTTGCTACTCCAATTTTCGCGCTTGCCATCCGATAGCTGCTTTCTCCTCCTTGATTATTGCCATGATCTTTTTGTACTCTTTGCCCTGTCTTATGACCTGTCGATTCTGATACAGCAAAACCCGTTACTATTTTATCGGCAATCGAGCTTATTGACGCCTCATCGTTGACAGTCTTTGGAGACGTTACATGAAGACTGACTGCCTTCAGAGACGTGGTCATTGAATCTCTGTTTTCTGCCACTGAAGGTTTCCATGACAACCTTGAAGCTGTGAGTGTAGTACCCTGATTTCTGGTGAAATCATCTTTTCCAGTCTCTGATGATCTTCTCGATGATTTCAAATCCGTCACAGACAGTCTTTTTTTCCGTTGACTACTATTCATGCCGTGGGTCTTAAGCGTCGTTGGCAGGGAGTTTCCAAAGGAACATCTTTTTCCCGCCATGGACGGCGTCCATGGCAGCCTCGATATTTCATCCATAGTAAAGCTACCACCATCTTTTCCCGCCAAATGGTCCTTTCCAACCTTTGACGATGTTCGAGACGAAGTTAAGCGTGTAACGGTGAGTTGCTTTTTCTGTTGACTCTGATTTGCACTGGAACTTTCATTCCCCACTGGATTTTCTCCATTTTCGACTGATTCGTTAAGTCTTGAATTCTGATTACTTACTGTGCTCTTTCTATCATTATAGGAATTCTCGAGTTTTGCCACCGACTCAGAAGCAGTTGACTCGCGCGGCGAACTTCTAAGAGAAATGTTGGGGCGACTGTCTTGTTGCAACTCCTTAGTAACGCGTCTTCCACTCAAACTTCTTTTACTCCTTGAATCTGCCTTCGACATCTTCCCACTTTCATTAGCACTCTTTGGAGAAGACATCGGTATATCACGTCGATTTCCCCTTCTCTTGTCATCTTCTTTCAAAACAGCGGCACGAGCACGTTCCAATCCGGCTAGCCTCAGTTTTCTTCCCTGTTCAATACGACTATTTGTTTGGCCTAAGTCGCATTTCAAAAACGAGTTTCTGTATCTTGCAAAATGGGCCTCTCGACGAGTTCTAGGAAATTCGCTGAGATGGAGCTGTCTTGCTTCTCGACGGAAGCGATCTGTAATGAAATCATCGCCGATTAAAAAATTGTCGTCCTCTGAGTAAGCTTGGCGAGCCGTGGACATCGCTCTCTGATAAATAATTGTTGTGTATGAACAATTTTATAAAGACTGAAGTAAAAATTCGTTGAATATCAGCATCCGTGGCTAATTTCACCATAAAAAGAATATTTCTACTTTTGGATGCATTAAACTCGTTCCAAGTTGTCTGTGTCATTCTTGTACTTAAGTATATCTTGGAACAAGTAACCCATAGCAATACAAATCCATTTACTTGCGGTTATCATAGAATAAATAAAATATAAGTGATCAAGGGTGGCTTGAGTACAATAGTTAATCTTTTTACCTTTATGAAATAGTTATGAATAGTGTGCTTTTCAGTATCGGCCTTTTGATAATTGTACTTTCGATTCTTTTTTCATTTGGATCCCGGAAAGCACTAGTTTACTATTTGTGAAGAAATCTTAATGGCCTAAAATCTTAGGCATTGTATAGCGACGAACTTAACCACAAAATTCAATAGATGAATGTTGCATTTATAAATAAATAATGAAATGATCATTAGAACATTTACTTGCAATGGGTCAGTTGGCAATACTATTTCATTGGTTAATTCCCAGCAAGTTTAATATCTGGCGATCCAATGATGTTTGTAACTAGTGCATACCCAACTGACTGAGTCACTTGGCGTCTACGTCTGAACGATCACGCAACTATGGCAACAGACTCGCACTAAGAACAGATTATGTAAAGTATGAGGGGTTGGTCTACAGCTTATCAAATCAGATGAGAAGGAGAGCTTGTGGAAAGGGAATGAGGTAGCTACACAAACCCTCAGTTCTCCTCTGCATTATCCAGTGAGGATTCAGTAACATATTAGGGACTTTAAGATAGGTCACTACGGTAGTCTGGGACGGTTGGATGCGTATACCGGCGGCCTGGGGCCATGACGGTAAGAAGCCACGAAAATTTTCAATTTAAGATCGGACAACAAAACAGAGGACGGTGAAGTCATGTGCGAAACTCGCTTGCAGAAGGCTCTAATACTGAAGAAGAATTTCTTATTTTATATGAAGAATACCAATCAGAAAAATAAGGGTACAAATTAAAGCTAGCTTTTTTTCAAAATTAGTCTATGTTTTATTTGAACTTTCCTTTCCTGAGCCAACACCTTTTGAGTTAAAGAAATCTTTTCTTGATAAAAATACAGTTTTAAGTTACAAAAATGATGGCTACAGGCATCACTGTTAGGCCCAGTTGAAACGTCGATCTTCTCATGTGCCGAAACTAATGCATA
>JBBMOI010000008.1:4735000-4745000 GCA_038088405.1 Porites divaricata
TTTAAACTGAAAAATCCAAAAACAATTTTGCAACAAGAAACGTGTTCTCGCAGGTGAATATACAATAGTATACATCATCCTATATAAATAGATAGTCAGTTTAGAATACATGCATTATTAAAATTCCAAATATGAAATTTATAATATCAAAACTTTTTACAAAGATTTAAAGCAAACACAGTAAGGAAACTATTACAATATTTGCAATATACCCATGATGAACTAAAAAAAAAAAAAAATTTAACGTCTTGAGTTAAACATCTCGAATGTTTTATACACTTGAATGGTTTTCTGGGCGACAAAGTGAAGGCAATGTAAATTTTCAACTAAACCGACGCTGTATGCATAATATATATGTTGGTAATACCCCAATTTTTTAACGAATGTTATTTAACTTACGTATTTTTCTAAGAAACTGGGTAGAATGTGCTTTTTGAATTTCTTCTCTTTTCGAGGGATATTTTCACATTTCTCCGCATTGCCGATCTTCTCTTTGTCACTTGACGCTGTTGTAGGTTCGCGCTGTTCCGAAAGCCCCCGCGAAGAGTTTGGTTGATGCGGTGTAGCCGAGGTAACCCAAGTTTCAGATGAGGGGTATCTATTGCCGCTTGATGATGGTCTACTTAGTGAATAACTTCGCGGATATTGTTGCTCCTCGTGAGCAGAAATAAAATACGATGCATTTTCACCAAAGGTTACGGTCTTGCGTCTTGCAGGATCTCGGCGATTTCTCGGTTGTTTCCGTTGATACCGATCTGCGGACACAAAGGCCGAGTTTTCCCCCCTTTCCGCCGGGTTCTCTAATTTCGCGCTGTATTCGTGTCGCGTCCCCGTGAAAGAGTGACTTTTTGTTAAAGTACTGTGTGAAACAACCGGCTCCACTCGCCGAGCGTAAATTAGTTCCCCTTGGTCGCGTGTCTGGTCGCGGTTACAATCGGTAGCGTAGTAATCAGAGATTTGCTCCGACCGTTCTTCATTAAAGCTTGAGGTTTTGAAGTATCGACTGGGATATCTGGACTCAAAACCACTGTCATAGCTATAACTAGAGTCCTCAGATACCCCAGAATCTGTGGATGTACTCGAAATTGAATAACGCCAGCCAGGAACATTTTTAAACCCATAACTATCCTCACAACCTTGAGCAAGAGAGCATTTCTGTTTGAAATTCTCAGAGAGCATTGTTTGCGAGAGCAAAGCTCGAATTGGCTCGTTCTTGGCGACATCCACCGGTTTTTCGCCATTGCTATTTCTAGCGTTAACATCAGCACAAGCTGAATTCACTAGCAAGCTCACAACGTCCAAATGTCCTCGCTCAGCAGCGAGATGAAGCGCAGAGCGGCCATTTGAATCCACAGTTTTCAGGTCCGCACCACGCTCGAGAAGAAAGTTAGCCAGGCTCAAGTTGCCATCAATACAAGCTTGTTGCAGAGCAGTTAAACCATATTTATTTGGCTGATTCACTCGTATTCCTTGACCATACTTCAATATAAACTTGACCTTGGTTGTATCGCCTTCAAATACTGCTTGGTGAAAGACTGCACTCATGTTGAAGGCTGCATTAGAAGCTGTTTCGTCCCGTTGCGATTACCATTCACTCAAACACTGCAACAGTGAACACACACATTGATTAACCACCAGATAATTTCACTTTCTAAACCAGAATTATTTCGTAGTATGCGAGAGTTTGTTTTCCTTCAGATAGGAACAAAGAGGAATACAATCGAAGGAGAATCAATTAACAGGGAATAATTCTAGAAAATGATTAATGAACAGAACGCCTTCGAGAACTTGTGACGCAAACGATCTATGACAGTAACCGTCGCGACTGTTGTCACCGGCTAACTAAAGTACGATTCGAACATAAACTTACCACGCGAGATCAAGCTAAAAATGTTACCCATCTATGCTATTTCAATCAGCTAAAATGATGTATTCTTCTACTGCGGCATTTTTACCACGGCAACAACTCAACTGTATCGAAAAGCCCCGCGGGAGTGAAACTCAATTTACATTCAAAGCCCGGAAGCCTAGGCGATTGTAAGGGATATGTCCAAAAGCCACGTCTCTCGCGCTGTGATTGGTCGAAGGCGAGTCGCGGGACTCTTTTAGCGTTTGTTTGGGTAAAGGCTTACTGAAAACAACGGGTGGCGTGTCTCATCAACACCTCCAACTAGCCTGAGAGTCAAAATTTCTTTTGTCATTTTAAAGTGTGAAATTTAAGAGAAATTCTGAATGGTTTAGGAATGGGGTCAAACAGGCCTAAAATCTGTTAGGACAGGTTGGAAATATGAAAAGAGATATGTCCAAGATGACTGAAAATCAAATTTGAAATTGAAGATCATGAAATCGTGGCTGATGAAAGAAGCCGATCACAAAGATATTTAGTCTACAGCCAATAATCCATACATCGCTTTTTTTGTAAGTTCCACGAATATATTGCATATATGAATTTAAACTATTTCCACTCAGTAGCCTGCGAACCGAGCTCTCTCCGAGAAATGAAACTAAAGCCGATGACCGGATGCTTTCGAAGGCTACACTCTTTCTTTCGTCCATAAAGTTTTAAAACTATGATCTGATTCATGTACTTACTAACTGAGACTTTGTTTGCTTGTTCGTCTGTAGCGGGCACAAGTAGTTAGATGACCAAATTGCACAAATGTAAACAAGATTATTACAAAACCTGTCATGTGTTGTTCTTTTGAAAGTTTTACGTCATTTGTTATTTAGTGTTTTGAAGAAAGCTTATTCCAAGGTTCGTTGTTCTTTCCAATTTCATTTTTTTTTTTCAGTGTTTAATCAGGCCTGACCCGTTCTCAAAGATCAAAAAGCTCATTTGCGTCTGCATGAAAAAGTTGCTGTTTACCAGTTAAGTTCCGGCTGAATTTTTCATTTTCCATTGGCTCCAGTTGTTTTTTTTTGTCAAATTCTTAGAGCCGGGTTTGATGAAACCAAATTATAGCAAGAGGCCCTCAGTAGGAGAGAAACGCTGTCTTTCCCACACTCAGGACTCAACCCAATATTAATTTTAAAAATAAACACATCGTAAAACAAAAGTAGTTTACACATGCTAAAAGCACAGAACCGGGTCTTAAAAGTACTGCGGCGCCTTTTTTGATTTCGGCGCGGTTTCAGTAACAGAGCGAGCGAATATTCGAAGGTGCGCCGCGCCAAGATCTTGAAAGTGGAGTGTCATAGCATATTGGCTCCTGCCATATCAGTAGGTTTCCAATGGTGTCCTTTTTTTTTCATTTCTTTTTTCATTTTCACTCTCAAGAACGGTGTTTTCTGGTGCGATTTTCTTTAATTCTCCTGGCATGTCCACATACATCACGTGAAAAGCGGAACTCTAATACTAATCACCACGAGGTTTTTTAGATACCGAACACTCTAGAAGACTAGAAGAACTCTGATCAGTAGTTTTTCGTCTCAATAGAAGAAATTTACTAGAGAGCGATGATTACCTCTGAAAATTGTACCCATGAACTCAAACACGAGCGATATTTTTATATTGTCCAACGTTGAGTTAACTTAAGATTGTCCAAAACCCTCGTCAATAAATACCCTCAAGGCATTAGGCATTAAAATAAAAATTGGCTCTTGGAAAGTTAGCCCAGAAATATCATTGAAAAGATTGCTTTATACTACCGGCCGGGTTAGAATGAACCTCAAAAAGGTATATTAAACTGAATCTAAACGATGCTTTGATTTCTTTTAAAAAAAAACTTGTATTGAAACAATTATGAACACGTGCCCTTGTTTTTCAAAGAAGCGTTTCATTGTTTTGATCATTTAGCAGGTTTTCTTGTGTGATACATTTTATCAAACAAGTGGATAAAGCCGGGTACCCACGTGCTGCAGAACATGTTTTCACAACCCGCTATTGCTGTAGAACAGATGATCATACACCCGCCCGACGCATGTGTTACCTGCGAACCTTTGAGTAAGTGTGATCGCTATCCGATCGCTAAATGACACACGTGCCCGAAACTATAATGAAAATTCGTTAGAACAATTAACAATTACTCCACGGAGTGCGCCTTGGATATGAGATGGTAGTTAGCTAGCCTGCGTAGCTGGCGGTATTGTGTGGGTGCGAGATTAAAGTTTTGGTGGCGGAGCCGTGTTCCAAAAAAAGTGAGTAGGGACGAGGCTTCACCACTCTTGACGGCTCCGCCGTTAAATCTCACTCGACTATATTACAACAGCTACGCCGCCAAATCTCACTCGACTACTACACAATACCGCCTGCTACGCAGGCTAGTAGTTAGCCAATCAGAGCTCAAGAATTGCATTATCCATAGCCTGCGTAGCAAGCGTTTCCGTTAGGTTTCGGAGCAAAGAAAGACCGAGGGATGGGATTTTCGGTTTTGATGGCGCGAGAAATAAAACGAAAGCCACCCCGTTCTTTTACTTGCGCCATATGTCGCGCGGTCTTTGACTCCAGTTCCTCGTTTTTTGCTCCTAAACCGCACAGAAACGCTTGATACGCAGGCTACATTATCCAATGATTCAGTTTTTAATAATAGGAAATATATTCTTTCATGGTTTTTTTTAGACTGCAAAACAGTCCGTATTTTTGCGTATTCAAGTGCGCGCGAACGGTCAAACAAAAAGTCTGGATCAAGGCTGTGTGAGGCTCCAGCGCTTCGCGAGTGTGAGACTCTGTAGGATAATTCTTGCGCTAAGTAAAATCGATTTTGAGCAAAAATCGGACTGTTTGGCAGTCTGCGGTTTTTTTTCAAGGTATTGATAAAGACCAGTTAGTGGGATATCTATTGACACTGCTGGAAAGAGCGCCTTGAAACTAGGAAACTTACAAAGTTTAAAGGTGACAAGTTAAAAGCGAGGGAAGCGAAGATATTGCTCCAATGGGAAAGTCACGAAATTGTACAGGCGTTTGTATGATAAGGAGGGGGGGGGGGGGGGGGCACGTTCATGCTAACGTCTGCAAAATTTGACTTTGCGGAGTTATCGTTAGTTTTCGACAAATCACGTTCAAACTTGGCATGTTGACTTATTTTAAGGCGTCCTTTGTAATCTTGTTGATGGATTTTTGCTAACTTGCCTCTGTCAAAAGTTGAAAAAAAATCGTGAAATTGTCTGACTGTTAGTTTTGAGAGAGGAGAAGTCGTTACGTCACGTCGCCATGGTAGCAAAATTTTTGGATGACAACAAACTGAAAATAAAGTCACTTTCAAGTTTATTCGCACGTCTATTTCAAACGTCACCGATCTTATTTAATTTCGTTTAATTTGGCAAATCATGGCGAAATTTTCTTTGGGACCGTATCTATCGTTATCTAAGTTTAGAAAAAGAAACTATTAACAGGTTACGAACTATTGTCGACCTGGAAACGTATATGACAAAAAAAAGCACAACTCGAAAGTAGATTTACAAAATTATCAAGAGACACAGGGTTAGAAACGGGTTAACCTTTCTGTAAAAGAGGACATGTCCAGTGTCATTAAGTATCAAAAGTGGTTTTAGTTACGCATTTACGGCCAACAGCTGTTTATGAGGACATATTCTAAATTTTTAATTTGAATCTATGGACGAAACTCCTGCGATGCGACTGTTTTCAACTGTGCTTTCGTATTATACTATATGCCGAGTTTTAGTATTTTACAACGGCACTAACAATTTTTCTTGAATGAGTTTTACTTCGCTATGGCTTGGAATTACCGCTATAACTATATAAGCTACCAAATCGGCATCTTGATATTTTGTTCGTTATTGCTCATGTTCTTTCTTTATTACGGAGAATTGGTAAACTAATTTTCAGTAAGCAGTTCCAGAGATTTATTGGTTATGTCTAGCTTAACTGAGGAACAAACTGACAACGCCGGCGGCTACACGTAATAAGGACTTAAATGTGTTAGGCCGGCCGTTGCTTGAAGCGATCTTTGATATTATCAGTAGGCCACAGCGTTCTTTGAACCAGTTATTAATAATTCCTCTTAAATACAGTAACTTCAGTTTCATTATAAAAACTGGACAACACAGAAGTGAAGTTAAGTTAACTTCGAACGTCTAGTGTGCTGTTCTGTTTTCTTGTTTTCTTCGGATAAAACAACTGTGAAATGAAACATTTTGTTAGTGTTTATCATTCACGCATGAAACTTGAAGTCTTATCATACATAAGGTCGGTTCAATTCTTTTTTGTCAGCGGCGTGCTCTGTATTTTTAAAAAACTAATAATTACCGTACTTACAGTTCAGTGAAGAACCTCGCGGTGTGTGATAGTAGTTGACAACCCACTACTTTAGAACAATAGCAACGATACAACAGATGTAAAACTGCCTTAAATTACCATTGTAGGTCCTGCTATACAACAGTAAGGAAAATCGATCATTTACGACACATCATTTGCTACAATATCGGACACGTTCAGTTGAATGATATTGTCACCCAAACCAAGACTTAACATTCCTGAAATTACAGTTAGACAGCTCACGCCTATTTATGGCTCTCTTGAAAGAAGAAGCCCGGTGAGCAAGTGACGAAGATAAAGAAAACTGGCGGAGCTATTGTAAAGCTCCGAACACGAATTGTGTGTATTCTTTGCTTCAGTGGAAAAATCTTTTACCGTGTGCATCGAGCTCTGATGGTTGACGACATGCATGTTAATTGTTCATTTTTCATTCACAATTTATTTGAAGAACCATCTTCATTTGCATTTCATGACAGTACAAGCAGAGTCGTTACCCTTCAAGGAGTCTGGCAAACCACAAGTCGCTTTGATGCGGCCTGCATTTTGATTCTTGATCATTTCTGTGTGTCCGTACCATCTAACAAACAGGTACAAACTATAACTAAAATAATAAAAGACTGCGAGACTGTGAAGGGTTTAATCCAATAATTTTAGGTCCTATATTGACCTGTATTAAGCATTGCTGTTGTCTTCTAAAACAGTAAATTTCCGCGTCTTACGGAATTTAGCAATCTCTTGATGAAGTGAAAGAGAAATTAATGCCTGCCACGCGTGCTTTGTACACCTGAAGTGACTATTAGTTAGGTCCTTAACGGTAGGTCGTTTTGAAGTACTATAGACCTCAAGATGGCGTCTCTAATAGTACTTACTTCTACAAATGAAATATTGTACTGTCCCCAATGAAACTGTCACCAAATCTCTAGAACGATAAAGATTTCATGGTTGTGTCACTCCTTATAGGTGTAATAAAGGGTTGACCTGGTGATTTTCGATACTGAAGTTTCCGTGAAATTCAGATGTTCCTTACTTTTATCGAAATTTCTTACGTAGGGGCAAAACAGTTAACCTATATAAAGGTCCGTACATACCCACAGTGTTTTAAATCAATTATCATTTTTTATTTTTTAAATGTAAGCCGCTAGGCAACCATGCAAAGGATCGCAAGGTGTAAAGAGAATTTTGTCCAATCTATAACTCATGTTCATTTTCAAAAACGCCTTGAAATGACCAAATAACTCAACAAACTCAGCTATAGGATGTAAAAGCCAATAAAAATTAAGAAAATACACTTTTAGAATAAACAAGTCATTTACATGCGCCAATTTCACTAAAAAATGCAAGTCAGTATTAAAGTCTGCAATAATTAGAGTATCATTTCAAAAAATAAGGCAACGCCAACCCTCTTAACACGCAAACTCTCAATGCAAATGTCGCATTTATATCATGTCAAAAATCCAAGTTAAATTTCCGCTGCCAAAATTCTCCCCAAATGAGGTTGATACTTCTTTGCTTTAGATTAAGGCAGTAATACTATGTCAGTATCAATTTGAGCTCTAATTTTAGCAAATTACATCGGTTATTGACACTTCAGTATTACTCTTGTTATGAGGATCTACTTCTCAAGGGTGATTTTTCATGTTGATGAACCAGAGCATGCGCAGAGACTAGCACGAAAACAATCATGCATCAGCTACTTACACTTGACAATTCCACTTTCAAGAGCCCAAAACTAAAGTTCCAAATATTATGAAATACTGTGTAATAGAAAGAGTGCCTAAATAAAAATGCGAGTATTGAGGGACCAAGTATTAAAATAGAATTAATCAGAGGCCACTCTAATACGTTGTTCCTCACTTGATATCTAATATTTTATTGCTCTGAGCCTGAATTGCTCACTGAATCGTCTGCCTCTATATTGAAACGTATAAAGTCACTACAGGCGGTTTGGGTTGTAAAATGAAAATCTCCCCGATAGATTCATTCAGTTATCCTGATCATTTCATGCATTTAAGCTGTAAATTCACTGGGCTTCTATAAGGTACAACCCTGAGGGCGGGTAGATTCAAACTTTTAAAAACAACAACACAATAAACGTGGAAGCCTTTACTCAGTTTAATAAAATATAACACACTCTATACATTATTGTTCTTCGCAAAAATAGAAAGGAAACTAGCCTATGGAGCTAAAACCTCTCAAAGTCTGGCTGTGGGCATGAGAGGTAAAATCAAGCTATCACCCATGTACTGTAAGTTCACATTGTGTTTGCGCAATTCAACCATAAAACTCTCAGGGCAACATTGCAAGGAACCTATACTAAAAATTAGTTCGTTTCATTTGTTTCTTCAATTCGTTCGTGCCATTTAAAAATTCATAGTCGACTTCTGATATTTGACTCGCTGAGGAAGGCAGGTGACACTTATATGAGAAAATTGTGAAAGATCAGAACGACCAGTTCCGACACAGAGATAGTATGCTAACGGGCAAGGAGGCATTCTCATATATTTCTTTTGCACTTTCAATGAGCTGTTGGGATTTTTAAGTTCTTGGTTTTACGTCTAACGATGAATAGTAAAACATCGTAAGCGACAGATATCCCAAATAATATAGCTTACTTAACGTCACTCAAAATTCATTTCTTTTTCTCATACAATCATCAGTCCGCTGTAATGTTTGGGTTTACTCCTAGCCTCGTGCGTCCATACGTGTAACTGATATTATAATAATAATTTTCATTCTGACTCTTAACTTTTTTAATTCTGTCAAAATGATTGTGCATGCGACTTTTCCCATTAGGCTTTGCGAGTGTTTCAGGATATTGCGCACTATTCCCATCATGCATCAGGAGGTGAGGTAGGGAAAGTTCGGACGAGGCCCTGCACAAGTTCGCGACGTTCGGTTGCTTCTTGTTCTTGATATATGGAAACCTCGTGACTTCTTTACTACTTGGATCTGAACCCTTGGTATGCTTACCACTACAAAACTTATTTTGAGCAAGAGTTTTTCCATGCGATGATGCAGCATTTGACTTTCTGGTGAATTCATTTAGAAAGGTCTGTTTGTAGTCCCTTCCGAAAACAACTGTGTCTGGCTGTACTTTTAGTTTCAACTGAATGCGCGCGCTTTTTCCTTTTACTTGAGTGATAAGCGCCTCAGCTTCCTTGCAAAATTTTGCGGCCTGTTTTTCCAGAGGCCAAACTGCTTTGGGGGCGAGCTCATGGAAGTTTTGATTCTTAGAATTTCGAACAGGAAACTCACTAAACTGGATTGGTGGTGACACGGGGAATGTTGTTGGATTCAAGCGAAGAGCATTGCCTATGTAATCTGTCCCAAGCATAATCGTACTTGTAGTATAGCTCTTGCGAGCCGCGACTTTCGATTTGGTTGGCTCTCCAAGGAGCGTCGTGGTTGCTGTACTGCTACACTCATCCACGCCCTCCTTTTGATTGTTTCTATCCGTGATTGTGCCACTCTCTAAAAATGATTCAGACGACTTGTTTGATGTGTCGTCAATGTTGTCTTTATTTTCTTGACATTTTTCGTCGATCCCTAGATCCGCTGCTTTTTGGCTGTTGAAGGAAGCTGCCTCATCTGTTGTCATGGCAATATACTGCCCAGAAGCCCTCACTGCATCCTTGACACCGGCATCATTTACTTCATGTTCAGATTTTTCTGACGTATTGATACCCTTAATGACGATATCCTCGTTGCTTGTTTTCTCCCCGTTGTCCTCTTTTAAGTCAATCTCGTATTTCCTTTTTTCCCTCTTACGGCGTCGGGGAATAAATT
>JBBMOI010000008.1:4750000-4800000 GCA_038088405.1 Porites divaricata
TTTCTTTATCACGTTCGCCGGGGACACGAATGTAATCTTTTCCGAGAAAAGTTTTCCAAAACTTTGCGCCATACTAATAAAGAATGCTATTAGGAATCAGTGAAGACATAGATCTTCCTCGTCTCATGGGAGGCGTTCGATTTGATCGAACGGTACCGTCTTTGGCCGTCCAGGCATTAAAAGGGCTCCAACCGTCCAGATTGATCGAAGATAACTCGCTAAATTTAGAGATACCTGCATCACAACTTGGCTTATCTTCAGTCGGTTTTTCATCCCCAATGATGACCGAACTGTCTGACAGTCGTCTTTGCAAAACTTTTTCAGCTTTTTCAGTGGGAAGAATTTTTAGAAGATCGTGTTTCTTTTCCTGTATGACCGAGGCTCCACTGTTTAGTCCACTCTCGATTGCAGGCTTACTACGGGACCTTTCAAGCGCCTTCTCGATCGCCTTTTTGAGGTCTGGCGTGTAAGGAATCTTCGGCAAAACGCCGAGACCAAGTCTTGGTAGTTCGGTCGGAGGGCGATGATAAAATTTTAATTTGGCTTCAAAGGGAGGCGTAGAGGTTCCCGCACCATTGGGTGCATTTCCGTATCCTTCGAGTTTCTGACGCGAAGTTTTCTTCAAACTGTTTCCACTTTTGTTCGAAGAAGTATTTCTCAGAGAATTGTCCGAAAGAGTACAATTTGTTTCCGAGGCCAAAACAATCTTTCCATTGGCCATTGAATCAAAGTTTGGTATTTTCCTATTCCTGTTCTGCTTCTTCTTACTTCGTCGCTCAACAACAGTGCTAGACCTCCGATTTGGCGTTATCTCATCGATGACTGTAGTGCGGGTAGCTTTGCATTTGCTAAGACGATCCCACTTGCTTGGAATAAGAAAAATTTCGTCTTTTAAGTCAAACCGCACTTTCTTCGTCATTTGTTGATTCTTTGTCTCCTCCATGGCAATGTATATCCAACACAAGGCTTGAAAAATGTTTCAGACACTCAGTTATCGCCACACTTCATTTTCAAGAGTTTTGACAGTCTTTTTTCTCGAGGCAGCTTGCATGGTATGGCATGTGGCTGTGGTACTGAGAACTTACATGATGCCAGCCGCACTTCAAAAGCATGTAAACATTTTATCAGTCATATTTCAGCTTGTGTCACTTCGTACAATGGGCAAAGCTCTTAAACTCTCTGACAGGATGTGGATAATTTATGAGAGGTGAGGTGATTCTTAATTTACGTAACAGAAAGCCCGTATGCACATGTAAAGTACTCCCCTTTGTGTGGACACTATACCAATCACAATTACTAAATGAGCGCCTCTACAAAATAAGTAATCAGAGCTTTTCAAGTAAGTAAAACCAATTAAAATACTAGGTTTTTCTTGGCAAATGACTTAGGTTTTCCCACAGAGGACAGGATTCAAACAACAGAGTTGCTTAAAATATGTTCAATTATGTATGTCTCTTTTTTTACTTTTAATCTGCTAACAGCTTTAACCTGTCAACAACTTTGATTTAGCTTTTAATACAAAGCCCACGGGAAAATCCTTTGTCGTTGTTCAATGGACCTTAGTCAGCACTGGTCAGGTCTTAATGAAGTCCCTCGAGGAATAAGACTGTGAAATATTACGTTCGCTTTTAATTTTTCATTATCACTTGGTAAAAAATTAGCACGGACCAAAAAACGAATATCATAACTATATCGGCTTTTACTGAACACACAGTACCGTGTAAAATAAACAGGCTTTAGAAATATAAACAAGTGGCGTACAAATTCGAATCAGTTAATTACATTTCTATGGTAACCCTAAGCTGTGTAAGTTCCGTGTGGCTATGCCGAAAGACGGGGTGAACAAATTCAATTAGTGCCGCAAAAAAGTAATTCCTTCATTAGCCTCTGCGAGTTCGTTTGGACTGATTTTAAATCAGTAAAATACTCAGTTTCTAAGTAAAGAGGCAAAAACTTCTCTTTTTCACCAGTTTGAGTTTACTCTCCATGACTTCTTGTTAGTTATCGAAAAAAGTTTAGCGGAATGCTACATCACGAATACTGGCAATAGCTGTAGGATTTTGCTTTTTAAAAATAAATGAAAACACAGCCACACAAAACATTTCTGTATATCATATACGGGTTTACATTTGATAGAAAGTCAAATTAAATCTGTATACCTTCCGTTCTACATTTATATAGACTGCTAGCAGTCCCGCAGGATGGTCACGCGAGCAAGGAAATAGAGCGAGGCGAGCGAAACGGCAAAAAACAAGAAGTTCCTCTCGGCCATTTCGCCCTCTCCAGTCTGCCGAGCTCAGACTCGACTGACTGAAGAGGCACTGCTCGCAGTCTAACATTTATATTTTTGGGGCGTTGCGTGATGTTCCAATCATCAGTGAACTTACGCAACAGGACGGGAGAGGAAAGAAGACGGCAAACCTTGTGTGACAAGCGTGACAATAATTTTGTTTGAAATAACTTTTCGCAAAAATTCACTTTCCTTTAAACAGATTTTTTTGTAAAAGACCAAAAAACATCGATGTTAGTGAAGATCACAACAAAACACGGAAGTAATGGCCTTGTCAGGTTCGTCACGCATAAGCGTTTTGCCGTCCTCTTCTTCGGGCCTGCCGTCCTGTTGCGTAAACTCACTAGTTTACAACGACGACTGCGACGGCTACGAAAACGTCACTTAAAAAGTGAATTTGCGCTGCCTCAAACTTTTATCGCGCTTACTCCATCTTGTTTAATTCGTCAAATGTTGGCAATTTTTGTAGTTGAATTCTAAAAGACGGCATCAAAGTTCAGGAAGAGAAAAAGAAAGTTGTTGTCTTTTGCTCCCGTCGTCAACAAAACGTGAAATTAGGCAGTTCACGTTGTAGTCGTGCAACGACGGCAGAGAAATGCACAAAAAAGCGTGATGCACGTGCAAAGTTGTTGTTTTGCTTGTCTAAACCCATTGCTTTTTTTGCCGTTCTCGTTGCAGTCGTCGTCGTCGTTGCGTAAACTCCCTAATGAGTGAGAAAGCTCCAAAACATCCGAAGAGGAAGGCCGAGGAAGGCCAGACACATGAAAAATGTTACCGTGAATTGCGGAGAAGTTCACGTCCATTTCGGGTTCATTTCATCGACCTTATTTAAGACACACAGATTACTATCAGGGAACGGTACCCAGAGGAAAGAAGAAGAATATATAAAAGTAACAATTCAGGGGCACCCAACGACAATTTTCGGAAAATATCTGTTCGGAAGACGATTTAAGATCTAAACTTTTCGGAACATTTCATGATTTGTTGTGAAATTTCTTGCTTGCCTGCCTCTCCTAGGATTTTCGAAATCTAAAAAATGGTATAATTGCCTATTTTTAACGGATTTTTCCCCGAAAAAGGTCACCTAGAATTTTCGGGAGCCTTTTTTCTGGCTGAAATTTTCGAAAAGGAAGGTTTTGATCCCTATAATTTTCGGATCACTAGACTTTCAGCTAGGAAATCCGAACAGATGAAAAATTTTTAGGGGATAAAAATATGCCTATATCTACCGTTTAAATACTAAAATACGTTTAACAATGCTATGTTTAAGTGGTTTTGAACTATATTCTCGTTGGGTCGCTGGACGCTGGAAGGAAGCCACGACCGACCAGCGGTTATTTCTTCTGCGCATAAAAATATAGGCGTAATATAAAAAGCAATATGGCGGTCGCCTTGCACAGAATTCGGTTCTTCTACAAATTACGTCCGTTTAACTTAACAGAATCCTTAATCAGGTATAGGAAGGTGATTCTTATGAAGGAAGAGACTTTCTGCTTGTTTTTCATACTACGGAGAATTAATTTGATGTAGTTTTCATTCCCTCACACGCAGAGCAAGTTGTGTTCGTTGCCTAAACACAAGTCATGCAGTGTTTGGGCTGGAAGAATTTTTCCCTCCGGGAGTGATCGAGAAGGGAGAATTGGCTCCAGAATCCGTCAACACAGGTATTTGTCTCTATTTAAGATATCCAGGGAGAAACTGTTGTTGCCTCCCTCCCTCCTTGAAATCAAAAGACTTGTTATTTGTCGAACAGCGGCAGGGGTATTTTGCAGAACGCGGAACGTTGAATTCAGAATGCAGAATTAAACGCCAAATTACTCTGAAGTGTAGTGATTAAGGTTAGCAGATTGAGTGAATCAGTTTCTGGACAATTTTTCCGGTATTATGACTCTAAATGAAACCTGATTTACTAAATTTCCTAACCCTAATCACTAAACTTCGGAGTAATTTTGCGTTCTGCAAAATACCCCTGCCGGTCGACCAGTGGATTACAACCTTCCACCAAGCTGCGGTTATCTTTGAATTGGCATACAGCATCCCCTCAAAGCTCCCACGAACACTCAAAAGATGAGAGCTATCTTCTGATTATTTTGTTCGGCTTTACGAATCGCTAAAATGTTAATATAATAATCCCCTTGTGCTCTTTGAAGGTAGAAAGTGGCGAGCAGGAGAACTGAGGGGAAAGAGTAATGAAGACCTTCACAAACTTTGGTAAGAAGTAATTTCACTATAATATTGTCAATGTTTGTGCAGGCTTTAATAAGACAAGCAGTCAAAACTTTACAAAAGTCTTAATAGTTTAAGGTTTAATTAACCTGAGAAAATGTTTACCAAGGAGGCATTCAAAGAGTAGCTGTGATGAGCAATGATAAAGGTTCCATGAGATCGGTATATTGATTTTGCTATAATATTGATTATCTGATTATAATCTGAGGCATGGAGATTATATGCTTCTGTTATAATGACAAAATTATCTTTTTCAGTGATGAACTACATACATGAACTGTACTATGAATAAAAAAATTTAAATTGTGGGAAATAAAGGGAAAATTGGTTTATTGGTTGGTTTGGTTTATTGGTTTGTTTGCCATAAAAATGTACAAAATAAAGGGAAAAAAATTATTTAAGATGTCATGGCGAGGAAGCCCAAGAGAAGCCACCAGGCTTATAAGGAATGGGCTCCCTCAGTAAAAATAATTAGAACAAAATATATCATAATTACAAATTAATGGCAGAGCTAAAGGAAATCTTCTACTAAACACATTAGATAGTCGTACTAATTATAGCTTTAGGCTAAAAAAAGTGAAAGTGGCAAAAAAAAACAAACAAAAAAAAACCATTTATGATAAGAGGAATGCTTTCAGCTTACAGCAAAAGGAAGCGGTACTTATTGCATTTTGAATTTCAAAACTAAGAGAGTTAAAATTTAGGACCTTGGAAACTGATTGAGAACTTTCTTATCTAAAATGCAGAAATGCTCAAAAGTTGATTTCATCTGTGAGATTTGGTGACCCGAGATTGGAGAGATTGGTGTCGTATCTGCAAGAATCCTGGTTAATCCGGGAGAGTTGACATATATGGAATTACTTTATGAGTTTAAGAAAACCAGTTTCAGAAGCTTACGCATAATCCCACTGTTTATGCTCGCAGCCAGACCTCACAGCTTAGTGCATTAGAAATAAGGTTACCACTTCTACTCAGAGAAGATGCCTTTCAATCACACTGTTATTTTGCAGGTATGTACTGCTGAAGGAAAGAAACATGTTGCTAACTTTAAGACATGAGGCTAAGAGACAAGGAGTTCCAATGCCGTCTCCAACAAGATTACATAAGGTAAGAGAAAGAGAGCCTGCACCGCAGATATAATGTAACCCTGGTTGGTTTGTCCAAGAAGCAGCGGCAACATCCTTGTTTTTGGAGTCCCAACAGATTCAACGAATTGTAGACAATGTGTAATCTAGTCCTGGTCAGGAAGTCCAGGAAGCAGGGCCGACATCCTTGTTCTCAACTCCTAACGGACTTAACAAATTGTGGGAAATGCGTAATCTAACCCCAGTTAGTGACGTTTACAAAGCAGTGCCAACATCGTTCTTCTGGGCCCCCAACAGACACAGTGAATTACTGGAATAATGTGTTTCGAATTTCCCTCAACCTGATTGGCAAATCAATGATGGCATTTTTAATAGGTCAGGTATGGCATGACCCACATCCTTGTACACAGGTGGAGACCTAGAGCAAGGATTTTAGCACTGTTTTGCAAACAGATTTAACCATAGACTGTTTAGTTCCATCTGTGGTACAGGGTAGAAGAGGAATGATGCTTTCAAAATAATGTGAATTGGGTACAGAGAACTGATTTCAGCTATCATACAAAGATGTCTTTTGTAATTTCATTGCAAGAGTGGCTGCTTACAATACAATCAGCAGATTCCCACTGTACTTTTATATACTGTACTTTTCAGGGGCTGGTCATTCATGATCTGTGAGGGAAGGGTCATGCCAAAGTACACCACATACTTAATTTACAGTCTTGTTTACGGCTGTCACATACAATTTCAATTCACGCTCGTTGCTGCTTTGTACTAGTAGAAATGACCCCCAGCAAACAATCCCTTCTCCAAAAAGGACCCCCAATAACCAGTCAAAATTTTAAAATGACCCCCAGCAAAATGGCTTGCCCTGCCTCACAGGTAATAAACTACCAGCCCCTCAGCATAGGAAATCATTTCTATAGTAACCTTACTATAATATTATTTCCTTGAAGAATAGCCGTCCCTCAATTAATCACCTCCCTCGAATAATTGCCCCCCTTAGACAGAAATATTTAAAATGATCCCCCCCCCCCGCCCTTCTCACCATCTTCTCTTCCTTTTATCCCCTCCCTGTCAAGTTGAATTGCAATGTGATCCAGCAAAATGGATCAGTGACAATTCAAGCTATGAAAATTAATCAAGGAACTAAATTTGGAACACTTAAAAAGCCTGTTCTATGTTCAGTTTATTTGGTGTGATTATTTTTTGATTTAATGGGGAAATATAACCAAATATTTGGGGCACAACTTCCAATGAGCAATATTTGAAATAATTGCCGCCCTCGAAAAATCACCTTACCTTGAATAATCGCCCCCAGTTTTTATTCTAGGAAATACGGTATTTTTGAAGTTAAAGTTCATACTATAAAAAGTGTTAATAATGCCACCCAATAATAATATTTTCAGGTTCACCTGACCTTGAGGTTGCAATAATTTATTCTTTAACAATATTTTTATAACACGTTCTTTTCTCATTCGTGTCATTTTGCATTTAGGTCCAGAAATCTATGGCGGCCATTAAGACAGTCATTTCAGAAAGAGTAAGTTCTGGTTTCTCTTGAGAATTATCTTTACAGATACAACACTGATGTAATTAGTACCGGTATATAGAATAAAGAAATAATAGGAACAAAACTTTATTTACAATTTCGCTAAAAAAAAGGGCTATCCAGTACAACTGTACAAGTACTATTTACAATTCATTTCGATTAAAATTTCGGTATATAGAATACTGGTACTTTTCAAAAGTTTATTGTTATGTCAATTGTGGAAACCAGTGTCTTTGTTTACAAGAGAGGCAAGTGAATTTAATTTTATTTCCAGGAGAGATTATTAAAAATCTTAGAACAAGAAACATGGCCATTTGACGCAATTGAGGAGGAGCAGTCAACAGCAGATGTAGAACTTGTCAAAGAGGATGGTAATGTTGTTGTAAATGATGATGAATCACAACCAGGATTTTTCAACAAACTGAAAAGGAAACTGTTACCTGGAATATGGAGGACTACATAACTATTTAAACAATTTTGATGAAAGTGCAGCTGTACTTGAGGATCACCTACCAACTGTGGCACTGAACCGTTGTTCACTCACATTCACGATCAGTTGAAAAGGAAAATGTTTGGTGTGGAGTTAATTAATAGACTGAGATACAAGTACATGGCTCAAGTATTGTCTGTGATCTGATGTGCAGTGAGTCTACTGATGACCAATAATTGCAAGTCATTCACAACATATTAACATAACTGAAAAGGAACCTTTTATTTCAAAATGGGTGATTGCACAAGGATCTAGTAGAATATTAGTAATTTACTGTTCTACATTGTATGTACCAGCACAATGATTATTATGACAAGAAATGTGTACCAGACAGAACTATTCAAAATTAAGCAAGATCTAAGAAGAGGATCACTGTTGGCTCTACATAACTTGTACTACTGTATAAACATTTATGTACATGACTTTGTACATGAACAGAACTATTATTTAAGAGCGAGTAGGGTTCAACTTCTACTGTATAAAACATTTCTAATAGCTCTAGATACAGATGTTTAGAATATGATAAACACCAATATCAGTTTAGTATCATTCCATGGTTGTTGATTTGTCCCAGATAGTAAGCAGCAAATGCCAGCTATTAAACGCATTGCTGTGCTTGTAGCATAAACTATGGGTTATGTAGCAGCTGCTCGGAAGATGAGTCACCAATGGTGCCTAACACTGACCCAAAACAATACTAAAACAATTGAAACAATGACATGTCATTGTTTTCTGCGACCAATCAGGAGAGACCTTACGAGCAGCTCCTACATAACTGTAAACTATAGCAGTTTGTGAATAGATAGAGTAAGAAGCCATTGCATGAGACTTTTTGTGCATACATTCAGATGCACCTCATGTCGTAAATATAATTATTTTGTATAATTTCTCTTGAGAAGTACAAAATTTTTAGCTGCCCTGTGGAGCAATGAAATGTTGTGCAAGTCTTAGATTTTCAGTGTGCTCTATTTTTTCCCGGTGGAATAGGCTAGGAGACTGAGCCCAGGCCACAACAGGAGCAAAATGATTTGATTTGCAGGTTCATTACTTATGCAATCCCAGATTGAAGTGTGTGTCCCCACACTGCCATGCCACTAAGGTGTGACAGTCATTTATTTAATTTGCTGATTTATAAGGCATCTCTGTCTCATCCTTGTCACATAACCAATACTAGTCAGCAGACTCAGACTGAAGTGCGCGCTTTTACTCTGGGCTTGACCACTGCTAGTGAGTCAGTCATCTGATGTGTATTTTGTAGAGCATCCCTGCATACCTCTGCTCTGACACATGACCATCACTGGTAAGTTAATGACTTAATTAGCAGATTCATCAGTGCAACCCTCATATTGAAGTGTGTGGCTCCACTCTGCCTATGACCAAGGCAAGTGAGTCAGCCATTTCCATCCCTGTTTCCAAAGCAGCACATTTCTCTGCTCTGTCATTTGGCCAATACTGGTCAGCTAATCATTTTATTTGCAGATTCATCGATACATCCTCAGATTGAAGTGTGTACCTCCACTCTTTCCACGACCAAGGCTAGCAAGTCTGTCATTTAATTTCCAGATCCAAATGAATGCTTCTGCCTATACTTTGCCCAATCACCAAGGCGAATCGAATTCCAAAACAGAAGGGGTGATTGTCTTTGCGGTGTGCTGTTTTCTCTTCCTAATACACTTGGGGCATTTTCTTTCTGCAATACAAGCCTTGTGGTATAAGGCTTTGCACTTTCCACACTAAAACATCCAAGATCAAAACAACTGTCATTAATGATGCAAAGCAACCACCAAAGCATCCTTTTTTTCTTTTAAAGGGAAAGCATGTCTATAAACATCAGGTACAGTAACAGAGAAAACGAACTACATATGTACAAACATTACCTTGTTTTGTAGAGCTAGTAGGATGTTTAACTACTGTACTCTCTCACGTTTGGGTGTTATTTATTAGTGAACTTACGCAATAGGACGGCAGAAGAAAGAAGACGGCAAACCGTGTGTGACAAGCGTGGTAATAATTATGTTTGAAAAAAACAAATTCCGCCAAATATCACCTTCCTTTTAACAGATCTTTTTGTAAAAGACCTGGGGCCTGTTTCTAGAACGTCCAGGTAACATTTTCGGCCCGAAAAGCTGCTTTATGTGTTTGCATTTACGAGCAAAGTTTCAATAATTTTCGACTGGTCTGTGAGCTAGGAACTATGCTACTATTTAACAGGTTTTGGTTTTAAAATTTGCCTTCAGGCCCGAAAAGTTTCAGGGCCTTTCGAGAAATGGGCCCCAGAGCACACTACATGTACTGTTAAGTGAAGCTCACGACAGAACATGCAAGTAATACTGCAATACGGTCACTTTTGTCGAGCACTGACGTTGTGCTTCCTGACGTCTTGTTGCCTGAGCCCACTATTTCCTTATCGAGTGCTCTACAAATCTTAACATCTATTTCCAAGGCTCTTACCTCGGTTACGGTCGTTTCTCCTGCCAGTCGTTTCGCTAATATCCTGTTTGCTAACGTATAAAGTCGTTTCTCTTACGTGTTAGGCCAGTTCCCTAACTGAGGCGTATACCAATGCGCAGCGCTCGTTTTGCTTCTTAAGCAAAAAGGCATAGGACGTCGGCAAATGGAACGTTGGCGAAACGGCTCAGGTTAGGCGAAATGACCGCGGTCATCCTTACCTGAGTGGTTGTTGCTACTTCAAATGGATAAATGATCTTCGGGTTGTTACAAATTTCGCAAAAGAACCCTTTCTGACAACAAAGCTGCGTGTAGGATAAAGAACAACAAACGTGAATTTCAAAAGTAGGTTGAGTTTGATCGTCCGGGTGAACGTAGTCCTGAATAGGATTATTGTTGTTGTTGTTGAAAGTGACTGACGTTTCGGCAGCCTGTTTGGTAGTCATCTTCAGAGTCAAAGTGAGTTGTATCACGTCATTTGATGGTATTATACTCTGGTTATTGATCTGATTGGTCAATTACGTCGCGCTTTTCTCTACCTTTTCTCTGCTAGTTCTTATGAATGGTGAAAAAGTTTCCCTTGATTGTTAAACGGACGCTTTCACATCATTTGGAAAAACCAAAGATATATTTGTAACAAATAATCTGTTCAACTTTTGTCGAGAAGTGTTTTATACTTGCATCGACACTACTAATGCGTAGCTGCTTTTACCACTTGATAAATTTTAAAAAAGGACCGCGACTTGAAAAAGTTAACCTTTCCTTTTTATTTTCAAATGATAATGGGTGCCGGAATATCAAATATTTAAATTGAACGATGTTTCGAGCAGCCTCATCAGGACATTTGTCAACTCGCCCGAACTAGAGGCCCTAGAGTTACGTCACCCGAACTTTACGTTCAAGCACTGCACATCTATTAACGCCCACTTCAAACGTCGAATCTTACATGTGCCGAACTTAATTCCAATTTTAGTCGCGGACTAAAATAGTTAAATACGGCATTTGATTCAAACGTCTAATATAACTCTCTGAACTCTGTCGAATTTAACTCTGTTCGCTGTCAATACTCCCAGTACTATAATAACAGATAAATAATAATTCACTAACATTCATGCATTAAGTTCGGCACATGTGAAATGCGACGTTTGAACAAAAAGTCGAACCTAAGTCGAATCTTCGATTGTTTCAGTCGCAGATACGGCAAACGTCGCATTTAATTTAAACAGTCGAATTTAATTGATTCAAACGTCGCACTTCACATGCATTTAACTCTCGCGTTAAGTTTGGCACATGTGAAATGCGACGTTTGAACCGGGCCTAAGCAACTTTAAGACCCTTGGAATGTTGGTATTTGTCGTTCCCAAAACGCAATTCTAAAGGCGGTTTAGGCGCTACGATTTTTCATCCCGAAACACAAAAGTCGATGTTATTAAAGGCCGATTTTTCATTTTGACCCTCCCTTCAGATAAAACAATCGGTTCGATAAACTGTAGCTTGCAAAGTGACCGCCGCTGGCTTACCTTACACTTGTAAACATGTTTCTTGCAATGAGCAATGATTTTTTTCAGGTGATGAGCAAGCTGTCCTGATTGTACTTGAATTAAATCCTAAAAATAAAACAAGTCGAAACAAGAAGTCACTCGAGCAAAGTCCTGGAAGACTACTGTTCATTCCTGAAGCCAATTCCTATTTTTGTTACAAAGGTTTTTCCCATGAGAAAATTTAAAATCATGAGGAGTTTCCCTAGGACAACTGTTTCCAAGAAAGTTCTTCTACTAACAACAAGTTTCCGCCTAGCTTTTGTAAAAACTACATTAACTATGGGGTGTGACGTGGGCATTGATCAATGTCTTTGAATCAGTGTCGAACATTCGCAACAAAAATAAACTGAGGAAACTTTTCTTCAACGGATCAGGCGCCCATTTCTCAAAATCCACGAAGAGTTTTCGGGCCGGGGGGCCGTTTCTCAAAGGTCCCGGTAACTTTTCGGGCCCGGAGAGCTGTTTTATGTTTGCCAGGTTTGCTTTCAGGACCAAAGTTGTAATAATTTTTTAAAATGATAAATTGAAACTATCAGTAAACGAAGAAAACTGACTGGTTTGCGAGCTAGGAACTGTGCTGCTGTTCAACACGTTTTGATTTTAAAACTTGCCCTCTTGCCCGAAAGGTTATCGCGCCTTTCGAGAAACGGGCCCCTGATCTCCGCGATCTTGTCAAGTTTTCCATTTTTTTTTTTTCATTTGAAGAATTTTATTAAAATCACATGCAGTTCTGTTAATCAAGTTTGTCCACCTAAAATTGATTTTTTCTTTGGTTTTGAGAAACGCACGCCAGGAGAGAGTATAGACTTGGTTTTTATCATCAAGGTGCTTCGTTGCTCAATTGGTTTTTCGGCTAGTAATGACTATATGCAGACAACAAAGCAGTATTATAGCAAGAGTAAGTGGAAAATGGGTTAACCATGCGATCCTTGAAGATATATACACTACGCCAGGAGCATCCTTTATTGACATATCGCTCATGTCACAATGAGCTGGAATATGCGCCATGCAGTTAAGGAATTTCGCCAAGAAATAATAAACACATTTAAACAAGGTAGAGCGATTTTCGTACGACCTTGAAATGAAAACGCGCGAACAAAACAGAAACAACAAACGAACGGAAATAGAGCGATTTGATTGGTGTATCGAACGGATACAAACGCACCTGGGTTTTGGTTGGCTAAGCGAACGCTCGGGTAAACAAACTTCATGCCCGAAGAACTTTCTAGAAATTGCTTTGACGTCATACTGCAACACGATTGGTCAATCGAACAATGCCTTCTCCATATTAGGGTTTCTTTGGCGGGAAAACAAAGAGTCCATGTTTTTTTCTTTCCATCCATTTGCTGATGAAACAAAGAACGAACACTTACCGAAACCTTTTTTCAAGGTCATACGAAAATCGCTCTATCGCTTACCAGCAATGAGTACTGATGAATATCGTCCCAGAGATATTCCCGAGGCCAGATTCTCCTTCTCACTTCATCGGCTATGGGGTCTTTACATGTATATACAAATCCTTTTAAATGCTGTAATTGTGATCTTAGTACCTACGATAAAACAATGTCGGCAGGTAGGTTAGGGTAAGGGTTAGGGTTAAGGTCAGAGTTAGGAGCAGTGGTTCTTTGACAATAAATGGACAGTTCAATTCACTCACACTTCGTGCTGAGAGACTCACTCCAGTCGACTAAGTTTAAGAAAATATCCATTGTTATAACAGGCTGACTTAAAATTGTTCGGAAATAAGTTAAAATTTTGTTGTTTTTTTTTTTTCTTGGAACTGAATGATCATAAAATAAAATTGACACGCAGTCGTCCCTAGTTTCGAGATTGGGAAAATTTCTAACGCACCGCCATTTTGAATAACTGATGATTTTCGGCCAAAAACACTCCGAAACCCCACAAAAATCATACCCTTTAAGGCGGCACATATCTGTATGGCTTATATTAGGGAGTACCCCCACCCCTCGGGATCCTGGTAAAAAATAAGAGTAAAGATCCTTATTTTACGTCGGTAACTCGTAACAATAGGGAGCTTTAGCACCGACGACGGCAACGGCAGTGAAAAAGTCACTTTAAAAATGAGTTCTCGTTTTTTCAAACTTTTTCTCGTTTACTCCAATTCGCTTGAAATGTCAAAAGTGGGCGAATTTCCCTGGAGTTGATTTGTTGGTGACTGCACTAAAGTTTAGAATGAGAAAGAAAAATTCGTCGTCGCTTGTTTACGTCCTCCATAAAACGTGAAATTATGCATTAGAGAGATTAAGATTCACGTTTGCGGCGTACGGCGAACGGCAAACGTGAATTGAGAATTTCTCAAAATAGAAAATAAGCAGATAAAAACAGTCGAGAACGATTCTTATGGATTAAACTGGCATAAAACTACTTATTTTTGTGTAGAAGCAATAAAAAGTAAACGAAAACTAAGGGGAAAACTTGGTCACGTGGTACGAATTCACGTTTGCGGTTTGGCGTAAACGTGAATCTTAATCTCTCTATTTTCACGCTGTAGTCTTGCAGAGGCGGTAGAGAAATGTACAAAAAAGCGTGATGCACGTGCAAAGTTGTTGTTTTGCTTAATAAGCTTATTGCTTTTTTGACATTCTCGCAGCCATCGCCGTCGTCGTTGCTAAAGCTCCCTAATAACCTGAGGCCGACGGTGTGCTCATAAAGCTATACGGAAAGAAGAGAAGTTGAAACAAGGATTTTGAGCTCAGAGCTGGGAATTGAACGCAGAACTTCACAGAAGGCTGCCTATTAACCACTCGTGCTAATCGTTGCCCCTCCTGGTAATAAACGCGATTTAAACTCAACTAGGACGCCACTGTTTTCCAATGTAAGTTTACATTAATGGGCTTTCTAAAACGCGCAGTTCCGTCTCTAAGGATGCCGGGGGGGGGGGGGGAGGACACCCAAAGTCTGTCGTAAAAAGGAGAGAAATTTTACTGTACCTTGACTTCACGCAGTTCCTTGATGACGTTGTACAGAGTTGGGTTTGTCTCGTCAATATTGAAAAGCGGCTCCTCTTCAATGTGAAGCAAGAACAACTTGCAGTGTCTGGCAACTTGATGTTTCCGAAGATCCCAGTTATGTATGACCCGAGCAGGAATTACGTGCTCTTCGTTCTCGTGGCATTCAAAGCAGTAATAACAGGCGTCGTATGTACAAACTTTGAACTCTCCATAAATCATGCCTACACAACAAATAAACAGACAATACTATTACCGTATTTACTCGAATAAACGTCGCAGCGCTTATTGAATTTTCACGCCTCGGGTGAGGCGCTTATTCGAGTAAATACGGTATTCATTTTAAATATTTCTCCGTTTCTGATAGACTTAAAAGGGGCTGTGTCACAGCTGTCTACAATCCTGGAAAAACGTCCTTGGGACAGTAATGCAGTGTTCATAATTTTCTGTAATTTCTGGGTTCCCTCATAAAACAGTGTATCCTTTTCGAAATTTTCTTGCAGTTCTCCCTCCATTCACCCTCTACAAAGCTGAAACTTGGGAAAAATTCTGGATACACGCGTCCAACGTTGTTTGTGGGGTGAGGGGAGGGGTTGGACCTGTGTGAATTGGAAAACGCCCCAGAAATGCAAAAGTATCCCAAGACTTTGGTCCATGATTGAAGTTTATTTTGTTAATAGTGCCAGTAACGCTTCCTTATTCGCTATGGAACTTGATGAATTTCTTGTGAATTACCAAATCACAGCTTTGTGTCCAAAGAATATGTCTCCCAAGCATTATTTCAAAAGAAACAAACAATAGTATTAACTTTGAAAAGCTGTGTTTCAAAACCCGCAATTGCAATCCGTTTCAGTCTTCTTTAAGTTTGTCGATCCGTACCTTGTTTTGTATTTGCCGTGTTATTTATACTTTCTTTTCATGATCTGAGCGGTTATTTTTGTGTTTCACTCAGTTTGGTGGCGGTTCCCACTCTCATAACACAGCTCATTTAATGTTGCCGCTTAATTCTTCAAAATCAGCTGGCGCTGACCAAATTTGGACGGTGCGGGCACTATAAATTCAATTACACCAGTCACTCTGACGTTAATAATGATATACTGCCAATGTACAATCATTGGCGTCACGCATGACAGCGGCGCGGCAGCTTAGCTATATTTTTAAGTGTGCTCGGATACGATTTTTCAATCTCTTTAAAACTCTGTAAGTAATAAAATACAAGCATTTCTTACCAACATATGTGTTGTGGATCGGTTTTATCCCTGGTTTAAATTATACGCTCCTTTGTTCTAAATTAATTTCCATTAATTACCATACTCAAAGACCTAGGAAAATTAATTGCAACCAAGGATAAAATTGAACCACAACATGCCCCGTACACCCCTTCAAACTGTTGAGGGTGGGTAAAGCCAGAATTCAAAGAAAAATCTCGTTGACCGACCTATATTTCGTCCGCATCCTTTGCACTGGTAGTTCTGACTGTCTAGTCCTTTCTCGTTGGCTATTTCAGTCACTAACGCCATGAGCTCCTTAGTACGGTCCTCACCATGAGTAGAATGTACGGATCCACGCTCTGGAAGAACTTCAAAGCCCGCCGCTGTGATGGTTTCAAAGACGTGCCGCTCCTTTGTCTGTGGGATCTTAAATGTTCAGGAGATTTAGTTATAGAATCACGTTAACTGCAAACGACAAACATCAGCTGGCTAGCCTTAATGGCAATAAGGCAGCTAGGAGAATTGCTATTCACCCCGGGACGTGACTACTACGTGATAGAAAATTTCATGAAAGCGAGGCGTTGATGGTCTATTCGCCACGATAGAGGCGAGAAGGGAACTGGGGCCGAAATGTGTTCCGCAGATGTTTATAGGATCGTAATTGGGGACACACCGGTCAGCTATTGGCCAATTGGTTTCCCCTGTGCCTGGTAACAGTCCCAGAGGTCTTTGAGAAAGTTAACTCTCCCCAGTTTCTTTCCCACTTCTAAAGTGGCGAATGTTGCAGGCGAAACAAGTTTTAAGAAGGAGCTTGGCCTTGATCACTGTACTTCGGTGCTTAACCCTAAACTCAACTTCATTCCTTTAACAATGCAATTGTCTCTCTCTGATTTTCCCACTTTCTCAATAAATGTGCCCAAAAACGGTTATCTACCAGGAGTATTAGGTTGTGTAATAATCATTAGGTGTCCAACACTCTAGTCAGTTGACTACCCAGTTAACCTTTTGACTGCCAGATCTAATAAGTAATTCTCCTTTCTGGCTGTAATTTGAGGTTAAATGAAGATAAAATCCTCTGACTGATGCGTTTGCTTATTCTTACCACATGTCTCTTGAACATGTCTATTGATATTGCAAGAAGAAGTTACACGACAATCACTGAAAGTCATCGTACCTCTTGAGGTTGAGTAGGTGTGGGAGGGTCCTCATAAACAGGTGCCTCAAACCTATTAGGGCCTTGAACAGTATAGTCCTTTAACAAGGTGCGAAAACTTGGTACATTTTTTAGTCTAGTGGGAGACTGCGGAGGTAAGGTGTCCTCTGGTACCACCACTGTCCCTGCGTTTCCTGCCTGATCAGTGCTTCCATCAACGCTCATCTGAGTTTCAAAGGCGGATGACCAGCCACCAACCATTCCTAGCTTGTTACTGCCCATCAGTGGGGTAGGACTGATTGTATTGCTTTTCTTCTCTTGTTGAGATGACGTTTGTACAGTAGCCGAGGACATTTCACGACCTACTGGATAAAACGCATCAGGTACCTGTTTGTTTTATAAGCTAACTAAACTAAAGCCTGTTCTAGGCGTTCAGATAGTGGAGGCGACGCAAAGAGAAGTGAAGTACAAAAAACAGCGAGCTCCTACTCTTCCGCTTTTTTTTCCCTCTCTTCTTTCCATTTCGCGACACTCTCCAATTATTAAATGCTTACCGTAAATGATCGAATAAGCGCCGCGGTGCTTATTTCATTATCCCGGTTAAAGGTGCGCGCTCATTCGAGTAGCGGCGCTTAATCGATCATTTACTGTACCCATAAGATTTCCAACCGGATGGATTGTGTAAAAGGTAAGCAACCAAGAGTTAACTTTAGAACGGATTCAACAAAAAAACCTGCACCTTTGTTCAAACATTGGATAGCGTTATCCACCGGATAAACCACTATCCAGCGGATCAGAAAAGGGAAGCTAATAGACCTTTTGCGATAGTTGGTCACGTGATCCACTTTCTGTAAACACGAAATACTTCGCCTTTGGAAACTTTTGGTAGTAGTAACTGAAAGAGCATATTAAATTAAGTAAATTTTCGGCCGTATATCTCAAAAGTAGCGATTGCAAATTTACAGGTTACCTAATTTGAATATGCTCTTTCAGCTCGTGCTAACAAACTTTTTCAAAAGCGAGCTGTTTTCGAGTTTACAGAAAGTTGATCACGCGATCAACTAATGCAAAAGGCCTATTGCGTTGGACACTTGATAGAGATTTATCCAGTGGATATAGCGTTATCCACTTTTAGAACAATGAGACCAAATGTCTCACGCCTTCTATCAGCAAAAGGGAGCTTTGGCAACGACGACTGCGACGGTAACGAGAACGTCATAAAAGCAATAGATTTATTGATATTATTAAATTTGCACGTGCATCATGCTTTTTCGTCCATTTCTTTGCCGTCACTGCACTACTACGACGTGAAAATACCTAATTTCACGTTTTATGGAGGATGTAAACAAGCGACTAAGAAACCAACTCGGGGACATTCGCCTACATTTGGCATATTCAGCAATTTATGAATAAACGCGAAAAAACTTGAAAAAACGCAAACTTATTTTAATAGTGACGTTTTTGCTGTCGTCGCCGTCGTCGATGCTAAAGCTCCCCTTTCAGTTTATCAATCCAAATACAGACCTCCCTCATCGTTTCTTTGCTTAGAGGGTCGCTGATCTGGACTTTTCACCTCTCTTTGACCCGTCTCTCTACCAGCTGCCTCCGTTTGCTGTTCCATGACTCGACGTTTCATTTCCATGCTATCCTCAATGCTGCCCCCAGCAAGCTCGGCCACTTCCGCATCACTGGAACAGGAGCTTGAAGTTTGAGCTGCAATGGATCGGGACACCTGGGGACTCACCGCTGACGGGGCTGGAATGGTGACAGGAATAGAGGACGGGCCATTACCCTGTACACCTGAGAACAATCCAAACAAACGAGAAAGATCTGATGAAATGCTGCTTGCAATATTGTGGCCGCCAGTGGAGTACAATACCCTGATGACACTTCAACCATAAAATTTTACATCCAAATTTGGATCACAATTTAATATTAAAAGAACGAAAGAAATTTCAGTCAATCAACAACTCTGGTTTCTACTTCAGGCTGAGCTTTGACCCCAGGTGTCCTCTCGTAAGAATGATGACAAGGTTATCATCCAATTGGAGTCTCTGAGAACAACAGAATTGTCTGTAATTGAAAGGTTACCTACAGAAATGTCCGTTATAAAGAAGTCTCCATATTAAAGAGGTAGGAACTGCAAGAAGTTGGGAATCTCTGGAGCCAAGAGAACTGGCCGTAATAGAGTGGTGTCCGTATGATAGAGTTAGGGACTGTGTGAAATGTGGAATTTCTGGGACCAAGGCAACTGTCCGTATTATAGGGGTATGAAGTATATGAAATATGGAATCTTTTGGGACCAAGAGAACTGTCCGTAATAGACAAGTGTTCGTGTAGAGAATTTCGGCTGTAGAGCTGTTTCATGTTTCATTACCTGTGTATGTTGGAGAGGGAGATTGCGGTGCATTTTTGGGTAACTGCCATATTCCGCAGTAAGCTAGTGTATCACCCGTCCAAGTGTTAAGACCGGGTGTGTTGTAGTTGTAATCAAATTTGAATTCTCCCAGACCTGTGGAAAAAGTGATAATAGTCAAACTGAAATAATAATGGTGAAAAATTGCAATTGCGTGAAACAAAGTCATGAAACCATGAGATACAGTAAAAATCTGCGAGTAAGAACCTGGTTTTTAAGAACCTGTTAGGCTAAAACTTGCCAGTTAGGCCCCCTCTACACAAGAGCCTGTTTGGCCTAACATTTGAAAAAGGTTCTTTTCTACAATCTTTAAAAATTTCTGTACAGTTGGGCAGATAAGATAAGTCAACATTCTGGGCCCTCTTTGGAGGCATAGGTGTCTTATTACTCCAACTGCAAATGTGACGGTATATACCTGGTTTTACCTATGGAATGCCGGAGTTGAATACCACTAAATACTCTAAGCTACAAAGTATTTTTCCTTCAGAAAATAAGAACCTACTTAAAAACCTAAATAGCCTAAATTTGTGCTGAGTACCATTTGTGTAAGAACCTATTTAGGCTAACTTGGGGAAATGCAGGTTCTTAGTCGCGGGTTTTTTCTTAAAATCCAAGGGCGACTACCATGAGTCAGAACTGACCGGCCAGACCACTAAATTCATACTGGGGAAAGTTTGGTTATTCATCATGATCAGATCTGTCTGTTTCTTAACAATACTATGCACTACTGAACTGTTACAACTGAATAAAACGATTTCTTGCATAAATCAGCTGTATTTACGAAACATAAACAAGATGAACGAACTACAAGAACTCAGCACAAGCAAACCAAAAAGCACATGTCACCAAACTTAAGGGGGGTCCGAGCCCCTTAAGACTAACTTAGGGCCTAGTTCCCACGCGTCCGAACAATCTAACAGAATATAAAATTTCAGTTCCTAACAACAACAAGGAGCCCTAAAGTGTGAGCGCTTTTGATTTATTCGCATTCCTTCGTGCAGATTTAATCCAATCAGAAGCCAGGTGGAAACTGTCCTCGACATCTGATTGGTTAATGTCTGCATGAAAGAATGTTAATTAGCTAAAGGAGGTCACACTTTTGGGCTCCTTGCTGTACGTTTTTAGTGAAAACTCTCTAAAAAATGCCGACTTTTTTTTAAAGATTACCTCTTCACCCAACCCGCGTCGCAGACGAAATTTAACCGTGACCACCCAGAGGTTAGGTTCATCTGCATGTGGAGCAGGCTACTGTCCTGCCGTTTGTTTGTTTGTTTGTTTGTTTTTTTGCCGTTTTGGTAAGCATCCTTAGGGTGCGTTCGATTGGAAAATCTAGATTTAGATTTTAAAATCCGAAAACAGATTTCAACGCTGCAATATTTGTTTTGGGATTTTCCTTTTTACCATTCGATTGGGAAATCCGAAAAAGGATTTGAAAAACTGTCCTTAGGAACAGCGGTCTTGCATGCACACGCATAATTAGTAAAAAGAAGACCGCTGTTCACGAGAACAGTTTTGCAAATCCTTTTTCGGATTTCCCAATCGAACGACAAAAAGGGGAATCCAAAAATCCGAATTTGGATTTCTTAATTGAAATCCACCCTGAGGACGGATTTCTCGGAGGTGAAATCCGTTTTCGGATTTCGCGTTCGATTGGGAAATCCAGATTTAGATTTTGAAAATCTAAATCCGGATTTCCCAATCGAACGCACCCTTAGTTATAATCTGTTGGAACCAGATCGGAAATAAGGTGGCAAGCTTAACAAGAAGAAAAAAAGGGGACACGTTACCTTGCAAGAAGGTCTTCATGATTGATGGTAGTTCTGCATCCAGCATAAATGCAGAGAGCTTGTAAGATTCTCTGAAGAAAACAAATATATTCTACTAACAATGCTTTTTTTCGTCAACATGCAGAGACATGGTTTAATCATCAGTGTTACAATTACGGACCGATCAGACTCCCCTTAGCCCAAAACCATGATTAGTTTTCAGTAGTAATGACTTCTAATTAAGAAAAAATCTTGGAAATTGTCAGATGACTTACAAAAGTTTGCTTTTGTCCATCAGCAGCGTTTCAAGATAGCTTTCCATTAATCCATCATTCAACGCAAGCCTAATCCATGCCTAAAGAGAAAATATGATTCATTTAAAGCAGAAATGGAATGGGTTAACTCTTAAAAGAGACGTGTAAATGCACTCTTATAGGAAAACAATACGAGCTGTTTCTAGGAATCTTGGGCAAAGCTTTCATACTTGTGTGCGTCAGGAAGTTAGAAGACGTTCATTGCCCGTCCATTGTTCTTAATGAAAGACTAACCCCTTGTCAGAACAAATAAGAGAATTCTGTGTTGTGAGAGGTTTATGTCTTGACTTGTGGAGCTATAGTACTAGTAGAAACATAGTAACATGTTACTTGAATGAAAAGCGTTCAACACTGTGCCTTCTGGGAACGAGGTTGCAGATAGTCATAGAGAATTAAGAAGAAAGAAAACAACATGGGACTTACACGACATTTACCGACGTTCGTGTGAATTTGAGAAAGGTGCTCCAACTCATGCAGAACGTCCTTGTGCGTGAAATTGACAATAAGGGACCAAAAAGACTGCAATAAAATATAAATACAATAAATCGTGTTATAAGAGAAAGACAACAACTCCGCTTCACGTTATCCAGCTCACAATATGTGAGAATATTCAGGGGCACCCAAAGTCAATTTTCGGAAAATATCTGTTCAATTTGAGATCTAGAATTTTCGGAACATTTGTTGTAAAATTTCTTGCATGCCTGCCTCTCCTAGGATTTTCGAACAAGTAAAAAAATAGTATAATTGCCCATTTTTGAAGGATTTTTAAACTAAAAAGGTCATCTAGAATTTTCGGGAGCCTTCTTCCTGGCTGAAATTTTCGAAAAGGTAAGTTTTAATGACTATAATTTTCGGGTCACTAGAGTTTAAGCTAGGAAATCCGAACAGATAAAAAGCTTTTAGGGGATAAAAATATGCCTACATCTACCGTGTAAATACTAAAATACGTTCAACAATGCATTTTTAAAGTGGTTTAGAACTATACTCTCGTTGGCTGCCCCTGAATATTGGCTCATTGAAGTCTTTTTCGAATGTCCGGCCGCTTGTACAGTATGTCTTTAGCCAAAATTCTAGTTCTACTTGCGTATTACATAACGTGTTTTATACGGGAAAACCGCTGAAAATGGGTGGGTAATGTTCTAGCTTGAGAAAACAGCCGACATTTCGGGACGCCACCACTGGTTTCCCTGTGAAATGACGTCTGAGAAACGAGCACAGAAATTCCATACTGATGACGTGTCACTACCCGGATCAGTGGGTAGTGCTTTTGATTGGCTGAAGCAAATTTTCCAAGCGGCACGACCAATCAGAAGTTAGCACTGCCCAGCTTGAGACAATAGCCGACATTTCACGACGCCACCACTGGTTTCCCTGTGAAATGACGTCTGAGAAACGAGCGCAGAATTTCCATACTGATGACGTGTCGAAGCGAAAACGTCACTTTAAAAATGAGTTCTCCTTTTCTCAAACTTTTCCTCGTTTATTCCAATTCGCTTGAAATCACGGTCAAAGTGGGCGAATTTCCCTGGAGTTGATTTCTTGGTGACTGCACTAAAGTTTAGAAAGAGAAAGAAAAATTCGTCGTCGCTTGTTTACGGCCTCCATAAAACGTAAAATTAGGCATTTTCACGTTGTAGTCTTGCAGAGGCGGTAGAGAAATGTACAAAAAAGCGTGATGCACGTGCAAAGTTGTTGTTTACTTAATAAACCTATTGCTTTTTTGACGTTCTCGCTGCCGTCGCCTTCGTCGTTGCTAACGCTGCCTATTTTCCGGGGAAAGCAGTGGTGGCGTCCCGAAACGTCCGCTGTTCTCTCAGGCTAGTAATGTTTTAAGTACTTTTTTCTGATTCTAATTGACGCTTTTCTAAAAATAAAGATCACTTTTTGTATTTTTTGCGGAATACTCACATGCGTAGGCATTGTCTCAGTGGATATCTTCCCAAGCAGGTTGAAAAAATTCGTCTGCAAAAGAACATTGAATTAAATTCGCGCGATGCAAAGGCGCTAGGGGCAGGGAGGGTACTCCCTATGAGGCAGCGTTGTGAACTAGTATGTGAAAGGGGTATCATTTGTCATTTAAAGGTATTCAAAAGGGGTCCCTTTTCTGACAAAACTGGTACAGAAAGGAGTATAAGGGGCTGGACCTCGGAAAGGAGCCTCCCTACATACAATATTGTTGAGTATCCCCCCCGGGCGTGAAGGAATTCAAAAATAAATAAATAAAAGTAAATGAGAAAATAATAATCCTTGGGTCGAGCAACAGGCCTGCCACTAAAGCACTGCCAATAGCTGACCGGCGTGTCCACCTAACGATCGCAGAAACAATTGCGGGAAGCATTTGGGCTTCAGATCCTTTCTCTTTATAAAGTGGCGAATCACTGGACACAAAGCTTTTGGTGTGTATTTGTTAACACGAAAACGGAGGAACGTTTTCCTTACCTTAACCCCATATTCTTGGTATCCATGAAGAAAGATGGCTTCCAAGACAGAAGAAATCACCAAGGCATGTTCGTCATTCCTGAAAAGTAACTTCGACGTTAAAGGAACTGTGTCATGAGATTTATCAAAATTCAAACAGTAGGAACTGCCCCAAAACTGAGGGAAACATGAAAATAACCACTCTAAACATTTGAAAAAAGGTGCTTAAATTGCTTTTGTGATTTTTGAAAACTCGTTAGCCTGACAGCTTTTCAAAGGTCATTTTTGCTGTTGTCACGTTTGATATAATGCTTGGAAGACATATTGGTTGGATACGAACCTGTGATTTTGTCATTCACAAGAAATCTATTAACCTTGGGGGGAGGGGGAGCAAGGGTGAAGCAGAGGTGAGACCACTCGCCTCCCAACCAATGTGGCCCGGGTTCAAATCCTGGCGTCGACGCCATATGTGGGTTGAGTTTGTTGTTGGTCCCCCCCCCCCCCCCCCTGCTCCGAGAGGTTTTTCTCCGGGTACACCGGTTTCCCTCTCTGCTTAAAAACTAACACTTCCAAATTCCAATTCGATCTGGAAAGCGCGGACACGTTTCAACGAGTTCTTATGAACTCCTACGTGCTCCGTGGGTAAACAAATTAGACAAGTTTCTCAGCGAATAAGGACGCACATTGGCACTATCAACAAAATGACACAGCCCCTTTGAATCTGTACAAAATTTACAACCCAATCAGCTAACATTAAACTCACTACTAACCGTTCCACGTCTACGTCTGTCCCAATGTGTTTTCTTTGAAGCTGTAGAGAGTAAGAAAACATGTCAAAGTCTAAGAAATGAAAAACTACTTTAACATACAACAAAACCGGCTTTCTTCCTAGTTCTCTTTAAAATTTGGTTGAACAGTACATCATCTGGATAAAGTAGGCAATTGATTAATTTGGTTACACGCACCAAGCTTAAGTAGTTATAGAGGATACCTCAACACTCTTTGGTGTGCAAAGAATTTCTGAACGTTGCTGACGCTATCGCGCTCAGCCAAAGAGAATATAAGAAAGTAAAAGTGGCATTCTTTGGCTTAGAGTGTTGCTCGCAAACTCAAGATGCTTGGAAATTATAAATCGTCATTGTTTTCGACAGGTACAGTAATTTATTGGGAGACGTATGAAAGTAGTTTAAGAATGCCAGGCAGTACATAAGACTAGTTGCATTACGTACCTTATTTCTGTGTCGAAAAATGACAATGACAGAATAACTGACACTCAATAATTACCTAGGAAGTGCAAAGTGTTTCGTGTTTATTTCTCAGTAAATCCTCACCTGTACCGTCACACGGAAATTTCAGGTTATAATTTCTTCAAGGCAACAATAGCAGTGTCTAAACATTTGGAGTTAATTCACCCACGGGTCAACTCGTGATCACTGATACAAATACTCCGCGCACGTCTATATTATTAAAAATTCCTTATTTCTACGTATACTGCCATGAAGGTACAGTCGAATTTTCCACATGAAACCAGCAAAATGCCATGGTTTGGCAGTCGCTTACAGGCCGTAGTAGACTTTCTTCTAGTAGTTGATCAACGAGCGGAATATGCGAGAGCGCGCGAAAATCACCGGCGAGGGACGAAGTGACAGAAGCCTTCGAGTATTTACTATCTGGGAAAATGTGGGATTACTCGTTGAGTTGGGGAATGGAAGCCCATGAGAGGTTTCAGCTACAGTGCTCTGACTGGGTAAACTGTTTTTGGCATTTGAATGGGTGTTGGTGGTTTACGGTCATCTCGCCACCAAGAAGTCAACTAGTGACGAGTTGTTTAGTGGCGAGATGTTCTGGTGGCGAGGTAATCGGATTCGGTGATCGTTTATGAGAGGTGGCGAAAGCAATCGCCTCCAACCAATGTGGTCTGGATTTGAGTCCCAGTGTTGAGGGGTTGATTTTGTTGTTGGCTTTCTTCTCTGCTCCGAGAAGGTTTTTCTGGGTACTCCGGTTTCCTTATTTCCTAGAAAACCAATCATTCAAATTCCTTTTCGATTTAAATGTCTCCAAATAGTTGCCGACACTTAAGAGGGCAACAGGTTCATCACTACTTGAAACTGTCACCTGTCACCATTTCTAGTTAGCAGTATGGTTGTTTGTTGTTAGGTGGTGACAAAGTTCGACATATTTGGAGGTTTCATACAAAGAGAATTAGAAACGTTTGGCAATTGATTGTTGTCTGATTCATTTGACACAGTAGTACTGTTACACGTGTAATTTATGGCTCAGTGCAACAGAACAAGTGTGAAACTCCGGCCAGATAAGCCATTCATATTTACCAAAGATCGTACTAAATATTCAACCTAGGCACCTTCAAGCTTGCCCAACCAAACAATATAACAGAGCAACCATTTGTTTCCGAAGTATTCTTGAAATTGTCAATTTTTCTTTTTTTACAACTTGAGCCAAGAATTCCATTGACCTTAGAAAAGTTTTAAGAGTTACCTCAATAAGAGAAAATTAAAGTTGTCGCCGAATTCTGTCAACGGCAAATAAACGGACAGTTTCCTTGAAAAATAAGCAACTTGGCACATAAGAATTTCTTTTTCTTGGACATTTTATATTAAAATTGCTCCACTGTCTCTTTTCAAACAGCTGTATTAATAAGCAACGGAGAAATACTGACAAGAGAAACCTTACGATTGACTAGTATCCTATTCAGAACCTTTTCCAAATGAAAAAGAGAAAGAACTTCATCCTTAAAAAGTATAGTCAACTAGGCGTGAAATACAATAGCAGAGGGCTTTTCCTTGTTCTATAAAAATGTTAGCTTTCTGGTTAAAAGCTCTAGGTTTCACATTTTCAATACAGTGCCCGGACGGTTAACATGAGGGCCTTTTACATTGCGTAATACAATAGTTCAGTTTTAAAAACTGCAAAATGGCTCTAATAACCCGGTCTTTTGCATTTTCCCATCCGGATTTAAGGCGTAAACTCCAAGGAAACTCCCTCTGAATCGCATCAATAAGACCTCCAGACAGCGATCCATGCTTCTTCACCGTGTAGCCGCCAGAAAAGAGGAGCGTCTTGTTCGGTGCCGGCTCTTCTGGAGAAGGCAGCGCACGCAGTCCCTCCTGATTTAGAAAGTAACCAAGACTTCTGTGGCCATGGATGAACATTTTGAAACAGGAGGGATCATTTCCACACCAGTATTTGCCAAGGTTTCTAACTGAAGTGTTCTCTGCAGAGAATTCACCGCTGTCAAGATGGCTGCCGTTAATGAGATAGCCAAGCTCTATTCTGTCGTGACGTTCTTGGCCATGAATAGCTGATCTTGCTTTTTCAACGAATTTGTGGTAGTCTCTATAGGCCTTTTTTGCTTCTAGAACGTCCAAAGTTGCTTCATTTATCTCTCTATTGACGTCAAGTTTACTTCTCTTCAATCCGTTATGAACAACATGTGGTTGCAAACCTATGTGATAAAATATACATGTTATATATTGATATGAAGTGATTGAGAGCCATGATTCAACCTACCTTTACCAACACAAATAGCTTGCAAACGCAGACATATTTCCCGCGCTGCCAAAGGATTTTTGACTGAAGCGACGATCGGAAATACGTCAGCGTTTGCAGGGTACCAAACAAGCCAAACGGCAGTATACATTTTCCCGGGGGGTACTCAACCAATATTTGGGTATAGGTGCACAGTAGAGGGTTTGAAACCCTGACTCTGTTTAGGACAAAAAAATTCTAAAATACACACCCTGTTTACGACAACAACCTTATATGACCCTGTTTACGACAAAGGACAAAATGCGTACCGTACGTATTTATTGGAAATTGCAATAGAGCAAGTACTCATTATATTAATTACTTTTGTTGCTTGGAAGTACAAAAAAAAATAATCAACCAAATCAAATAAATCTCGCAAGCAATACTTTGTTTATAATTAGGACAGACTCGCATGAAATTATAAACCCTGTTTAGGACAGACTCGTGGGAAATTTTATACCCTGTCCAGCGGCACATCCCCGTATACGCCATATATGGGAGTACCCCCGGGTCAATTTTCTTTACCAGTTAATGCTCTGATACCATCAGCAATATCTCGAGCAACCATTGCGGCGCCTGCGTCGTTGTAGGCGATTACTGTGCACGTTTCGTTATCTGTCTTACCACACTTGTGCTTCCACACACACCCATCGCTTCCTACGCAGCCAGGCCATCTGTCTGGCCATGGATCTCCATTCTCTTGTTTCAAAGGGTTGATCTTGCCATCATGAGGAGATGTTATAATTACGCTCATGTTACCAGTTTCGTATTTTGAAAACATCTTGAAACCCCATTCTGTTTTTCCAATTATGCCGTGAAGAAGAAGGATAGATAGTATAACAAAGTAGATCAACATATTCTTCAGCATATTTGAAAAGCTGTCGGCTGTGGCCAAAAAAATGAAAAAGTAAAAACTGTAAGGTTTTTTATATTATAAATGGTAAAATTAAGAAACTTGTTAGTAAGACCTCAACCTGCCCTTCTGCTTTCAAACTAGCACTTGTTGCGCCGGTTCACAAGTCTGGACCAGCTTCTCATCCCAAAAATTGAAGTTGAAAAAAAAGTGCGCGTATTATTCTAGATGCTAATTTTTAGGCTTGAACTCGGCCGTTATTTCTTGAACTTGGATGGCAACCCATCAATCAAATCTGTATTGAAAGAAGACACTTTCTCCTTGACGGAATTGGAACGGATTACTTTTCTGAGAAACTGTTATCTTTGAAATACCACAAGTCACCTGATACAAGGACTCAGTTGTCTTGTGCCAGGGCCTTCCTATTTCCAATATCAACAACATATGGCGAATGTTTAACAATTGGTCGCCGAAGGCGACGTGAATATCGGCGAATAGTCACCGAGACGAAGTCGAGGTGACTATTCGCCAATATTCACGTCGCCTGAGGCGACTAATTGTTTTAGTATAATTACATTGATTATTATTCGAGAAAATAAAATTATTGATCAATTTCCGACCCCGAAACATCAAAAAATCTGGCTGCCATTTTGAAAACTGCTAGCCTTCAATGCTATAATCACCGCGCGGTGATTATAGCGGGATAAAGCGAAGCTCCTAGCCAATCACAGCGCTCTATTTTCGATATTCATCGATGTAATTATACTACTCTTTTATAATGCTGCTAAAATCTGCAATACAGTGCTAGTGATGATGATTTAGACTGCTCTTCTCACGTAAAGATATTCAAAAGAAATTACTTTGATTTGATTACTTAACAATTAGTCGCCGAAGGCGACGTGAATATCGGCGAATAGTCACCGAGACGAAGTCGAGGTGACTATTCGCCAATATTCACGTCGCCTGAGGCGACTGATTGTTTTAGTATAATTACATTGATGATTATTCGAGAAAATAAAATTATTGATCAATTTCCGACCCCGAAACATCAAAAAATCTGGCTGCCATTTTGAAAACTGCTAGCCTTCAATGCTATAATCACCGCGTGGTGATTATAGCGGGATAAAGCGAAGCTCCTAGCCAATCACAGCACTCTATTTTCGATAGTAATCGATGTAATTATACTAATATGTATTATTTCTTGCCTGAAAGCTTCAGAATTAAGAGAGGTTTTTAGCTTTTTCAATAACATGGTATGTTAAAGTAGTGTAAATATTCAGTTTTGGATAAGCCCTCCATATTTACTTAAGATTGTATTAAACACTCAGTCATCCTAAGCACCTTTATAAACTTGCACAACCAAACAATACAATAGAGCAATCTCTTGTTTCAGAAGTATCCTTGGAATTGTTAATTTTCATTTTTTTTTTTTTTTTTACAGCTTGAGCGAAGAATTAGTAATACACGGACCTTGGAGAAGTCTAAAGAGTTCCCTCAACAAAAAAAATATATAGTTGTCGCCGAATTCTGTCTTAAACGGACAGTTGTCTTGTTAAATAAGCAACTTGGCACATACCAAAGAAAAAACTTATTTCACTTGGACAAGAAATTTGATTGCTCCACTTTAGTTTCCCTTCACCCAGCAGTATAAACAGGTAATGGAGAAGTCCTGACAGGAGAAACCCTGCGATTGACTAGTATCCCATTCAGATCTTTTTCCACATGTTAAAAGAGAAAGAACTTTGTCTATTTAAGGAATAGTGAACAAAAAATGAAATCAGTAAGCGTGAAATGCAATCAGGTTAAAAGCTCTACTTGGTTCCCTATTGCCCATACAGTGGCATGGGCCAGGTGGCAAAAAACCTCTTTAAGATAAGAGGGCTCTTAACTTTTGTTCTGGAACAACAAACTATTGTTTTGAAATAATTATAATTATAGCTACGAGTTCCCTTAATTTTAAACAGACCCTGGACGGTTAAGAAAACGGCCCTTCTTATTGCGCAATACGGTAGTTCAGTTTTAAAAACTGCAAAATGGCTCTGACCACCCAGTGTTTTGCATTTTCCCATCCAGATTTAAGGCGTAAACTCAAAGGACACTCTATCTGAATGGCATAAATAAGTCCTCCAGACCGCGATCCATATTTCTTTACGGTGTAGCCGCCAGGGAGGAAGGGTGTCTTGTTCGGTGCCTGCTCTTCTGGAGAAGGCACCGCACGCATCCCTTCCTGATTTAGAAAGTAACCAAGACTTCTGTGACCATGGATGAACATTTTGAAACAGGAAGAATCGTGTCCACTGCATTGTTTGTCAAGGTTTCGGACAAAAGTGTTCTCTGCAGAGAATTCACCGTTGTCAAGTTGGCTACCGGTAATGAGACAGCCAAGCTCTATTCTGTCATGACGTTCTTGGCCATGAATATCCAAAAGAAGACTACGACCATGAATAGCTGATCTTGCTTTTTCAACGAATTTGTGTTAGTCTCTACAGGCCTTTTTTGCATCTAGAACGTCCAAAGTTGCCTCATTTATCTCTCTGTTGACGTCAAGTTTACTTCTATTCAATCTGCTATGAACAACATGTGGCCGCCAACCTACGTGATAAAATGCTCTAAATTCAGAGGACGTGATTGAGAACCGTGAATGTTTCAAACCTACCTATGCCAAATCAATAGCCTGCGAACGCCCACGTATTTCCAGCCGTCACCACTCTCCACCCAAAAAGAAACGCCTGCGAACCTGAGCCGCTAAACGTTTTCTGTGACTTACTTTTCGGGTGGAGAGAAGCGACGACCGGAAATACGTCTGCGTTCGCGGGGTACCAAACAAACCAATCAGTATCAATTTTCCTTACCAGTCAACGCTCTTAAACCACCAACAATGTCTCGAGCAACAATTGCAGCGCCTGCGTCGTTGTCTATAACTTTGCACTTTTTGCTATCTGTTTCACCACAGTTGTGCTTAAAAACACATCTACCGCTTCTTAAACAGCCAGGCCTTCTGTCGGGCCATGGATCTCCATTCTCTTGTTTCAAAGGGTTTACCATTCCATCATGAGGGGATGTTATAATTACGCTCATGTTACCAGGTTCGTATTTTGAAAATATTTTGAAACCCATTCCGTTTTTCCAATTATGCCGGGTAGAAGAAGGATAGAAAGTAGTGCAGAGTATTTCAAGATATTCGTCGGAAAATTTGAAAAGCTGCCGGCTATGGAAAAAATGAAAATTTAAGAACCGTTATAAACGGTAAAAACATGCTTTCAAAACTAGCACTTGTTGCGCCTGTTCACAATTCTGACAGGTCCGAAAAATTAAAGATCAAAAAAGACTGTGCGCGTCTTATTCTCGATGCTACTTTTCTGGCTAGAACTCAGGCGTTATTTCTTGAACTTGGAAGGCCACCTATCAATCAAATCTATATTCAAAGGAGACTATTTATCCTTGACGGACTTGGATTGGATTACCTTTCTGAGAAACTGTTATCTTTGAAATACCACAAGTCACATGTTACAACTGTGGAATAATCCTAGTGATGATGATATATTAGACTACTTTTCTGATGTAAAGAAATTCAAAAGAAATTACTTTGATTTGATCATGTGTAATTTCTCTTTTTTAATGACATGGTATTTTAATAATTTATTATCTCAGTACTATAGTATTCACTTTTTAAGGATTTTAATATTTTAGTAGTTGTTGCAATTTAATTTCATAGGGCCATAAGGGGGACTACAATCTTTGACCTATTGCAATAAAGTGTCATTAATTCAACAGAACGAAGCTAGTTTGGAAAATTAAATGTTTTTCTATCCTGCATAGAGCAGGTGACCGTTATAGTTAGCCGCACATGTATTGTCCGTCCATTTAAATTAACGTATAGAATGTGGGTTCCCAACCAGCAAGATACAATCTTCCTTTTGCGAATTTGGCTGTCAAAATTTAAAGTTCACAACATGTTTTAGATACTTTATCAAAAAACAATTTAAGACAAGGATAGCGGTCAGCGAAAAACAAACTGAAGCTGCCTGCTTTTTTAACAAAAATTAATCTACGTATCCAATTATTTCGCTCTTTAATGCTAGTGTATGTAAGGCTATTCCCAAATTCGAGAAAAAAAGCATTTACCAGGTGATCTGTGACGTCATTGCGGGGGCCTGGGGAAAGAAATTTTAATGCCGTATCCCATAAACCAACGCGCGCACCAATTCAATTCAATTCAATCTGGTCCCGTCAGCTTTGGTTTATGGGATACGGCATTAAAATTTCTTTCCCCAGGCCCCCGCAGTGACGTCACAGATCACCTGGTATGTTACGCTTTATAGCAGTTTGCTAACTCTAAAGGATAACAAAAATGTTTTGCCTACCAACAACAAATTTCGGTGAAGACTGAAAGGTACTCGGCGTCCAAAAAATGACGAGGCAAGCCAAGGATGACCCAAAATCTGTAGTACTTAATGCAAAAAAAAACAGAAACATATCTGAACGCGAAACGTTAAGGTACTCTGATTACAAGAACAAACTTTCTAAACAAAGATATAAATGTAGCTAATTGCTTGTTGCTCACAGCATGGGGGTTACTTAAGCGATTTGATAAAAAGTCTCACAATTTCTATGGGACTAAAAAATAGCAATTAATCGCGACAATGTAACATCTCCCACTTAAAAGGAAAACTTCTTAATGCAAACTGTTTCTAAGTCTCTCAGGTTTCTTTATCATACGCGTTGGTCGCTCTTAACAGGCCATTTCCGGTTTGCAGGTTCCAGGTGATCTGTGACGTCATTGCGGGGGCCTGGGGAAAGAAATTTTAATTCCGTATCCCATAAACCAACGCGCGCACCAATTCAATTCAATTCAATCTGTTCCCGTCAGCTTTGGTTTATGGGATACGGCATTAAAATTTCTTTCCCCAGGCCCCCGCAGTGACGTCACAGATCACCTGGTTAACAGGAAGTAGATGCTACTTCTGGCCATAGGTGCGGAACGTGGCTGTGCTGTTGCAGCCGGGCGGATGAAGCGGCGAATCCTTTGCAGCTGGGCTCCATCTGATATTTCAAGGCTGTATGATCTGGATTGAGCGATGCAATTGGGTCCCTGGTGACGACTTGTTTAAAGAGTTCTGTTGGGCAGATTGTAAGGGACAATTAGCCTATGATTCTCTGCGCTTGCCACTTCTCTGTAGGTTTAGTAGTCCACGAGTAATGGGAGACAATCTTTCCTTGAGTCAGGCCATCCATTTTGGCAGCTTGCATCAGTAGAACAGATGTTTTGTTATCTGCAGTCACACGTCGGAAGTCTGCTATACTTGCTGTAACAGCAGGAATTTCTTCAGTGAGCATTTGTACAGGAATAACATCTCTGTCTACCTCGCTTTCACTTACTAGCTGAGGTGAAACTCTGGAAAAACCATCGACTATGACGTTCTCCTTTTTTTCAGGTATTCAAGAGCCACATTGTATTGTGAAAGTCGTAGCAGCAATCTTTCTTCCATATACTGACTAACAACTGATGATTTGTTTGCTGAGTCACTACACAGCCATACAAGTGGTGACGAAATCGTTCAATGGCAAAGACAACATTCATCAGCTCTCTCTCTCTCTCTCTCTCTCTCTCTCTCTCTCTGTGATAGTCTGTCTCAGAAAGGCTTCTTGATGCTTAGACAACTGGCTTGCCATCTTGCAACGACACTGCTCCTAAGCCTTTCCCCTTGAATGCATCTCATTGGAGGACGCTTCTCTTTGACTAGTCAAAGTCTCCCATCAGTGGTGCACTCGTGATTTCCTTTTTGATAGCTTCATATGCGTCTTGCTGTGAGCTCTCCCATGCGAAAACAATACCTTTCTTACACAGTGCTGTTACTGGGCCTGTCATATGTGCCAGCTTTGGCCTGAAACTATTGAGATAGCTCACTAAACTAAGACAGTTTTGAAGAACTTGAACGTTTCTGGGTGTTTTCATTTCTGCGATGGCTTGCTCCCTCTGGAAATCCTTGCGAAGTGAGCCTACCACCAAAGAATGGACAGTTTTGAGACTTGAAGACAAACTTCTCTGCATCAAAACTGATATTATTCGCTCGTGCCGTCTCTTACAGGGTAATCACAGCTGTATTGTGAGGACTCTCTCTATTTCCATGACACAGGACTTCATCGGCATCCGCAAGACTTCTTCAGGTCTCTATCGAGTCTCTCATGAAACCGGCACGTCATCTGCCACAGTTAACACAAAAGGTAGGCGTAGTCAACGGTACGTGTCCCATGGTGTGTTAATGGTCGTCAGCAAACTACTCTCTTTGTCCAGTGGAACGCGCCAATACCCTGACTTGGCGTCAAGTAGTCTCAAGTAATTTGACTCTACGGTAGGACGTCATCAATCGTTCTGTTGAAGCACTGGTTGCGCATCAACGTATAACCTCAAGGAACCATATCAGGCTTTTTTACAGTAACAATTGAATAGATCCTCGCAGTGTACTCTTGGACTTCCATAATTACGCTAACGTTTACCAGACACTTCAATTCTGCTTCTGTCATAGGCTCACTTGAGGTTCACTGCTACCTAAAGAGGGTGAAGCTGAACAGGTTTGTAATCTTCCTTTAACTGAATATGATAAGATTCATCTGGAAAAGTTGCTGTCGCTTTAAAAACGTTAGAATACTCCTTCAGCAAGTACTCTTTGGTTGTGGTAATGCGCTTCTCTCTTGGTGCGCTTTTGATTGTCTGATTCACCCTCTTCTGCTTAGACCTACCTACTTACTTTTCATGAAGTTGGTGAACTGCTGCTTAGGACGGATCGCCTTTGAGCTCTGGTCCCATATAGCCAAACTGAATCGCTGTCGCGCTGTGCCTTCTGTTGGAGAGTTTTTAAATTGGATCTCCCATCTCCTCCCTTGGGAGATTTAGCGACTTTTTGTGTGTTCTCCCAATTTTTTCAGCCACAATCATGACAAAACTTTGATTTTGACGCTAGTGGACCACTTGACACCGTTCTTCAGGTTCTTCAACCCAGTTGTGGCACTTCTGATAACAGTAGGGGCCAGGAGAAAAATCCCCTTGCGGGAATTTTAAATTTCCTGACACTATGAAAAATGACGGCACAAGCAAACGCTAACCCAAACTCTAAAGCACTGAATGCTAAAAACTTGAAACATGAAATGTAAAGGCACTCCGATTTACATAGAGAAACCTTAAAAATGAAAATGAAGAAGTTTCACAATTTCTACGGGACTAATTAATAGTATTCTACATGAAAATGTAACAACTGTAAAGGAGCAAACTTTTCTCACCTTTCAAAGAGCCTGCTTGACCTCAAATGTAACTGTGCATTCCAAGCTACGATGAAAAGGCAATACGTATTTCCGACAACGAAAGAAACAACAAAAATTGGGGGCCTCGTGAAGACTGCGCCTGGAGTAGTTGCTGAAGTCATCAAAAACAAAATGTCTTAAGCTAAATCCGGTCTCATGGGTGTTGCTTGCCAAATGTTCAGAAAATTCACTTCAAGATCATTGCTTGCTATCGATTACTATCGATTCCTATCGATTGTTATCGACTTTGTTTTTCTGTGACTTTGATTTCTATCGATTTATATCAATCGATATTAATCGACGGATTAAATCAATTAATATATATCGATTTTTATCGATTAACTACGTCTGGAATGATAACCAGTTTGCGTATTGGTTGCCACCAGATGGAGTCTTCAATGAACAACATTTGAAAAGCCACCTTTGAAGCCAACACTAATAAGGCTTCGACCGTTTTAAATGACGAATTTCACAAGAATAAGCTAGCCTCTCATTTTTTTAAAACAAGATAAGTCATGTCAGTCATGTGTGAGGGTATCAGATGTTTCTTTTAGAATATATTTTTTCATGGATTCTGTGTACATGCCACTGAATCTTCGTGACATTTGGGCGTGTTTTGGTGGGAGATATCTTAAAAATGTCATCTTTTAGTGTAATGTGGTTTACGGACCGGAATTCCATAGGGTGATTTTACGTGTCAATGGGTTACACCTTTGATTTGGCAAAAGTAGAAGAGGTGATAGAGTATCACACCTTTTCACCTTTGACGGGTTCCCTTAATTACTATTAGTAAAATCCAACCAGTGGTCTATCATCAATGCTGCGTTCTGATTGGTTGAACTACTACTAGGCTATATGTTATAGCCCATTAGTAGCGAAAAGCGCGGGCTTTTTGGCGGCAAAAAAGGATTAAAGTCTAGTTTTAACTAGCTTAAGTTTTTTTATTCTCGATATTTTTGCCCAACTAGTTGGATTTTACTAAAACAATTATTCCTCTCGCCCTCATGGCCTCTAAGTCAATAGCCCATGAGGCCGAAGGCCTCATGGGCTATTGACTCAGAGCCCATTCTGGCTCGAGGAATAATTGTTAATTAGTCTTTATGAAAGCCTGGACTAAGGTTATTCGATTTTTAGTAGTACTAATAAGAGACTTCCCCGAAGACGGAGTTTTCTTCAGTTTATTTTACAGAAACCTTGCTTTGTTACATCTTCGCGTTTTGTTATTACCATTAATTGTTTTGCTGCAAAATAAAAATACCACACTTGCTGAAAATGGTGAAAATTTCATAAGGGCCCAGCCTCGAATAAGCGCCCACTCTCAAGGTCCAAAAACTTAATAAGAATCGAACAAATACGGTATACGGGTGTTTAAAGCGAATTATGTCACCCCCGGAGGAGACATAGCACACTGGCCTTACGGTGACAGATCAAGCGGGAAACAAAAAGAATTTTTTTCACATTTAAAATGCAAAAGAACTTCATCCTTGAAAAAAATTACTGAAATGAAAAAAGCGTGAAATGCAATCACGAACTCTGACATCACAAGGAACTGATATCAAAAACGATTCCCCTGCGCCATCTTAATGTGACAACCGTACGGTAAATAGGTCTTGGTTACGTGTCGCCTTTACAGAGGCCTTCATTGAGAGACCTGGGGTCTGTTTCCGATTATTAACGGGTCCGGTAAGCTGTTTCCATTTACATTGAAGATCAAGGTTTCAATAGTTTTGCATCTAACATGATAAACTATCAGTTAATGAAACAAAATGGAGTAGTTTGCTAGCCAGGATCCGCGCTCTTATACTTTATATTTCGATTTGAATATTTGATTTCGGGCCGGAAAAGTTATCAGGACTTTCGATAAACGGGCCCCTGGTCGGTTGAGGAAACGGCCTCTTTTTGCGTAAAACCATAATTCAGCTTCAAAAACTCAAAAATGGCTCTGACTACCCCATGTTTTACTCTTTTCCATTTCCATTTTCTACGTAAACTCAAAGGAAACTCCATCTGAATAGCATCAATAAGACCTCCACACCGCGATCCATGGTTCTGCACCGTGTATTTCCCATAGAGAAAGATTGTGTTGTTCGGTGCCGGGTCTTGAGGAGAAGGCACCACACGCAGCCCTTCCTGATTAAGAAAGTAACCAAGACTTCGGGGACCATGAACGAACATTTTAAAACAGGAACGATCATCTCCACACCACTGTTTGCCAAGGTTTCTGATTGAAGTGTTCTCTGCAGTAAAGTCATCGTTATTAAGTTGGCTTGCGTTAATGAAGTAGCCAAGCTCAATTCTTTCTTCGTCATGAACTTGACCATGGATATCTAAGAGCAGCCCACGCCCATGAATAGATGATCTTGCTTTTTCAACAAGTCTGTGGTAGTCTCTCCAGGCCTTTCTTGCGTCTGGAACATTAAGGGTCCCCTTATCAATGTCTCTGTTGACCTCGATTTTAGTTCTCTTTAATCTATTGTAAACAACATGTGGACGCAAACCTATGCAATTAAATGATTGAGAGTAGTTAGTGATTCTATCCTTCTTTACCTTCCCTTAAAAGGAACAAGATACTATATCCCGTGGGGTACTCTACAAAGTAGAGGACTACCCCCTTAAGCCTGGTTTTCACTAGCGCGTAAGCATAAGGACATACGCACGCGCAGAATGGCATCTTTTGACTCAATTCTCGATACCAGCTCTCCTCAACCCGATGATAAACAAGATGGCGGACGAAGCGTCTGCCATATTGCTTTTGATATGTTCGCATGAGGTCTGGGTCAAAGTGACCTATGACAGGTCCACGGCCTTGTGCTTATGCTTGTGCTTATGTCGACCACGTTTTCACTAGTCAAAGCTACGACATAAGCATAAGCACAAGCACAAGAAGAAGGAACTTGTCCGTTTTTCTTGTGCTTATGCTAATGCTTGTGTCGACCCAGTTTTTACTTGTGCTTGTGCTTGTGCTTATGCGCATGCGCTAGTGAAAACCAGGCTTTAGCATTCTATATAACATTTTTGGCCAAAAGGGTGTCCCTTTTGTATACCCTCCATTGAGTAATGGTACCCATTTCACATACCTAGTTTAGAACATTGCATCTCTTCTACCTGTTTTAAATGCACTCTCTTTAATGTGAAAAAATCACAAAACAAGTAAATTTTCTTGACTTTTTCACAGCCATATGTACCTCTATTGGCCCTTTCAGGTTTTTTTACAAACGGAAATGACAGATTTCCCCCAGGGGGGGGGATTGGGTTAATTTTTGCTGGGTATGTGCCACTGGCCTTTCACAGCCCCTACCCCATTATAGTCTATTTTGGGGCCAATAATGGATTGATTTAATATGCTGATGCAAAATGTTCTGTAACAAGTTTCAACAGTTCCAAATGCTATTCGATTTTAAACACAATTGCCAGTTGTCTACATTGCAAATTTAACTTATTTCATCAGAAACGGTAACGTGATTATGCTATTTGTGATAAAACGTGATCTGTTCGTTGCACAAATCAAAATCAAATTGTTGTAGTGTTGAAAAAACTAGTGGTTTAGTTGTTTTACCGGTTATACAACAAGAAAAGCCAATGAATTGGTATTCGAGTGGAGTAACAAGAACCAGAATTCGAGTTGTCCGTGTAAATTTCAGTGAAACTTTCATCAAGGGAAAGGAAATTTACTTCGAGTTAGCGGGGAATTCGAGTTATTCGAGTTCGAGTAAACCGAGTAACACTGAATGACTGAAGGGTGAGGTGAAATCCAAGGGAAATGGGACTTCTTTCGAGTTCGAGTTATCAGAGTTCGAGTTATCGAGGTTCTACTGTATATTAGTACATAGTTGAACAAGGTGGCGGAAAAAAGTCACAGGATTTGCCATTGGGCTGGATCACTGTCTATGTTTCACGCCTTTTTGGAAAAACAAACAAATCTTAATTTTCCTTACCAGTCAGTGCTTTGATACCATCAGCAATGTCTCGTGCCATTATTGAAGCGTTTTCATCTGTGATAGTGACAGCTGGGCACTTTTTGCGATCTGTTTTACCACAGTTGTGCTTCCATATACACCGGCCATCGCTTCCTAAACAGCCAGGCTCTCTGTCTGGCCATGGATCTCCGTTATCTTGTTTCGAAGGGTTGAGCTTTCCATCATGAGGACATGTTATTATTATGCTCGTGTTACCGGGTTCGTATTTCGAAAACTTTTTCCAACCCCATTCCGTTTTTCCAGTGATTAATGCCGGTAGAAGAAAGACGGATAGTAGTGCAGAGATGATCAACATATTTTTCGGCAAATTTACAAGGCTGTTGTAGAGAAAATAGAAAATTCAAAAACCTTTAACCCGTTAAACCCCAATAGTGACCATTAATTTTCTCCTAACAAAATCAATACAGAATCAAAAGAAAAGGTTATGATAATTCATGAAATGATCACCAAAGGGAAAATGCGTTGATCTTTTTACAAATAATCTGCAACCTATGGTCGTTCTTTGTGGATTGAGCTGTCATAAATTTAAGTCCGTTTTTTAGAGATGTCGGGTATTTCCAGATAAATACAATGTTACCTAAAAACAACTTTAAAACAAGGGCTTAGTGCAAAAACCGTAGCCACCCGCTTCATTTTCAGATGGTAACGTAGGGGGGCCTACTTTCAAACTCGAAAAGAAAAAAATACGCCAGAAAATTATTCGTTTGCTTACCGACAACAGAATTCCGGAAGTTACTGCTGTGGCACTGATAGTCCCTTTCACGCAACAGACGTTTGAAACAGAAGGATCGACATCGAAAGAATGAGGCTGGACGCGAATTTCAAAGCATTGATGCAACGTGACAGAGTGAATTATTGATAAAATTCGTCAGGCGCAGTCTCCGGGGTTAAAACATTAGATGGCATAATGAAAGCATAATGACCTTAAAGAGCTAGATGGAGCGGAAAAAAGGAAGGTTGATATTGATGAAAATCGCCACAAGCAGTCTGCAGGTTTTCAACGCTAGATGCGGACCCTTTTGAGATATGGAAAAATGGCCTTAACGTGATAAACGAAGCGGAAAAGGGAGAGTTCTCTTTTCACAGGTTGAAAGCCACGAAATTTTATTGTCTTCAAACACATTGATCCACCAAAGACCGATGTAAGCGACAAATGTACATTCAGATGTCAGGAGAAGATTAGAAGACGGATTTCCCTTCCTCCTAGTGATGTTTACCAGTTTGCGTAGTGCCTGGTGGAAGATTAAGTCTCTCAGAAATACCATTTTGAAAACATTTCACAAACACAAACTAGGGAGAATACTTCATAGTAATAGGTGTCACCCTCTTAAAATAAAGGTTATTTATTTTTTTTATTTTTTTTTCCAGGCTCCGCGGAGATACGAAATTTCTTTCCGAGTGTTGAAAAATGTTTTACGAGTGAGCGCACACGAGAAGAGAAATTTACCTATCTCCAAGCGGCCATGTGATGTTATATTTATTATATAAACATCAATGAGATGCCGAACCATTTCACTTTAATATTTTTTGGCTGCAAAAGGCGCAATTTACTGTCTGGTCATAGCAACGGTGGAGTTTTCACGTGTGACGATATGCTATTATCGCATGTAAAGATATCACGTTTTCGCCTTTTACTTCCTTACAACTTGCAAATGCGCTTTTTTTTTCTTTTTTCAGGAAATACTGTCAATGCTTCTTCAACAGCAGCCGGGGACCAATCGATGCATCCGCAGAAAAAAACCATTAACAGTTAGTATAATATTTAAAAGAAATACACTTTGAAAGACGTGTAACTATATTGTCAAACTGTTCCGGCGCCAGAAAAAGTCTATGGCAAAGTCAAAGACAAACGCCAAACCTAGGAATTTTGTGGAAAAAACAAAGGCTTTTTTTGAAATTTCTCAAGGTTACTCGCCCATCAGGGAGAAAACGTTTTAAGAAAAGAAACATCAGACTTAATGTGATTCTATGAGGTGCCGTCTGGCCGCCATTTTGATTTGGCAAAAGTAAAAGAAGTGATGGGATGTCACACCTTTAGGTCCCTTTGTTTCTGATGTCTTTTGACTCGCTCAATTTTAACGGCTACCATTCACTCCCACGACAAAACAAATCCCACCATTTGCGTCAAAACTCAACTTTATTACTATAAGTTTATCATTCTTCTATTATCCTGTTGGTAGTTTATCTTAAAAAACCCTGAAATGGCTGTGGCCAACCTTAATCTTGCATCTTGCCATGAAGTCTTATTAAGTCGCAGCTCCTGAGGAAGCTCCATCTGAATGGCATCAATTTTGCCCTCCTCTTTCGACCCATATTTCATCACCGTAGGGCCTCCAGAGAGGAAGATAGACGTTTTGCTGACCTTTGGTACTGGCTCTTGTGGCGAGGGAACCGCGCGCAAACCTTCCTCATTCATAAAATGACCAAGGCTCCAGCTGCCGCGGATCAGCTTCTTGGAGCAGGCATTGTCATTTCCACACCAGAAGTTGCTAAGGCTCTTGATAGAGGAATTATTCCCATCATAAGCACCACTGTCAAGTTCGACGCCGTGGATGAGGTAACCAAGCTCCGTCCTTTGCAGTTTATGACCATGGCCATGAATATCCAGGAGCAATCCGCGACCAGGAATGGCCGACACTGCCTTGGCGATGAATGTGGTGTAATTTCGATACGCTTTTACCGCGTCTGGGACACTGAGAGTTGCTGGTCCCATCGCTCTGTTGGCATCTAATTTGGACCTGCTCAGTCTGCAGTACACAACATGCGGTCGCAGTCCTGCAAGACATTTATTAGGGAGCTTAAGCTAAGGACGTTTTGAGCGACCCATGTCAACCGGAAGTGAGGTCTTTTCCATTTCAAAGCACCTTGACGCTACCAAATTTTCTATTTCTAAGTGTCTTTACTATTATAGAGACGATCTGTCAAAAAAGTGGGGCAAAAACATCGTCCAAAAATGAAAAAAGACCACTTCCGGTTGAAGTGCGTCGCTCAAAAACGTCTTGACGTAAGCTTACTATTGGTTTGTCAGGGTTAACGATTCGCCCCATGTAAGGGAATCCAAGACAGCCTAACATTCTGGATTCCACGCTGTGGATTCTGGATTCCACCCACTGGATTCCGGATTCCTTGTCAGTGGAAAATGGAATCCAGTTTCCTTGAGCTTGATTACGGATCTCACAAGCAAAAATTTCACGAACTTCCGGAGTCAGGATTACCTTTCGGCGACACGATTCCTCACTTTCCTTCTTCCGTCACCCTGCTTCAGTAGTGCTTATCACATGGCTAGCCCGACGTAAACCATAAGGAGGATCTCCGACTCTTTACTGATTGTTATCTCAAGTGTTAGGTGTGTCGTACCTGTTATTGTTTCAATTCCATCAGCCATCTCTCGAGCCACCGTTGCAGTAAATAAGTCGTTCTCTATTATTGCTGGGCACTTTTCGGCATCTACTTCACCACAGCTGTGCTTCCATATACAGCCGCTGCTTCCTAAACAGCCAGCCGTTCTATCTGGCCATGGATCTCCATTTTCTTGTTTTGAAGGTGTCAGCTCGCCTCCATGAGGAGCAGTTATAATGAGACCCATATTTCCAGGTTCGTATTCTGTATAGTCTTTGAAGCCGCGTTCCGTTCCTCCAAGAAGGCCAGACGGAAACGTGGTGAAGAGAAAAAAGCAATAGATCAACATAGCCTGTCGAAATTGTAATAAATAAACATTTCATCATACAAAGAAAACATGTATACAGTTGTATGGGCTGTCCGCCAAAAAAAGGCGGTTGTAGAGATGTTGAAACAAGAGTGACTGTATGGGCTGTCCGCCAAAAAAAAAGACGGTTGTAGAGATGTTGAAACAAGAGTGACTGTATGGGCTGTCCGCCAAAAAAAAAGGCGGTTGTAGAGACGTTGAAACAAGAGTGACTGTATGGGCTGTCCGCCAAAAAAAAGCCGTTGCAGAAAGGTGGCCGTTGTAGAGAAGTGGCCGTTAGTGGTGACTCGACTGTATCGGCAGAAGGCAAAGTTGTCAAATCTTACAATGAAGATCTTGAGAAAGAAGATTTATCAATCAGTAACACAGAAAGAAAAATCCAAATATTGAGCCTACGACCTTCTATTACGAGTCCAGATGCTCTACTACTGAGCCACAGGACACTCAATCTCGTTCCCAGGGTTCTCTCTCTTTCTCGAAGCATTTCTTATGCGCAATGTTGGAGATGATGGTGAATTTTGAGCCTGGTGAATACCTGAGAAAAATCAGAGGATCTTAGAGATGAACCTGGTGACCTCCGGCGCAACAAACTGTGTTGATCTATGCTTGAGGGTGTTACTAAGTCAATCCGTCAGTTAGACTTGGCATAGAGACTAAAGTAAACCATTGTAACTTTCTAGCTTCTTAAACTGAAGACGCTCTCCTCACACTCCCATAAAGTACTCTGAACACAACTATCAGGTTATTTCTAACTTTACTTGATTTGAGTACTAAACATGTCCGCGATAATACAACTGGCCTTAGTTGTTCAAACGTTGGATAGCGCTATCCACCGAATAAATCACTATTCGGCGGAAAAGTCTTAGGGAAGTCAATAGAGCGTTTTCACTCACGTGGCCAGCATTTATGCAAATTAATGGGAACAAAAGCATTTTTTTTACATAAGAAAAGAGTTCAACTCCCATAGGACTGGTTTGGAACACCAACATGGCCGCCGTTTCTTTGTTTTGGAACACCAATATGGCCGCCGTGACGTCATGTGAAAACGCTCTATTGCGTGGACAGAGATTTATCCTTTGGATAACTGGTACCAGCTTTATAACTATTTCACCACAAATCGTGTTGTCTGTTGTTTGTCTATTCATCACTATTTCTATCACAACCAAACAACTTAAGGCTGGTTTTCACTAGCGACGGAGTCTGAATCGTAATCAGAGGCGTAGAACTTTACGATCTAGTGAAAACAGCGTTCTGATTCCGCTTACAACTCCGTCGTTTACGATCAAGTGAAAACTAGGTTGTCGGAGTCGCAAGCAGAAGCAGAAGAACTAATAAAACCAATCACAAAGCGTGGGAACGTGCATTGTGATTGGTTTAGTTCTTCTGCTTCTGCTTCCGACTCCGACAAACTGGTTTTCGCTCGATCGTAAACGACGGAATCAAAACCGGATTCGGAAGAAAATGGAAACGTTCTGATCCTTCCGACTCTGATTCCGTCGCGTTTATGACTCTGATTACGACTCCGATTTTTGATTTTCACTGAGTGCGCTCTTACGACTCCGACTCCGTCGCTAGTGAAACCAGCTTTTAGAGTCATCTCCCGCAGCATTTGATAACAAACAATACAAACATTTCTCGTCTTTAACGCACGATTCTCAGGAATATTCTACGCCTATGAGCCACAATTCGTGGAGAGCTTGAGTTAAATATTAAGGCACCTACATTCCTATCAGCCTTTGGTACTTTCAGGCAATTTTCCTTGTTTTGACACAGTTTGGGTGATATGTTTCCTCCGACATGTTCACGATACCACCATGAACAGGTAAACTGAGGGTCGTATAAAGCACTAAACAGAACAAAGACGTCTTTATCGGCTTACGTCAAAAACTGAGATCCTAAGTGAACCGACGTCAATATTAGCACCGGAATCCGTTAATTTAAAAAAATAAATTATAAAGTATATTCCATTTTTTATATAAACATGCAACAATGAAATACCAGGTGGACTTTCGCGCGAAAACATATCTTTACACGTGAAAATAACATGTTATCTTCACAGTGACGAGTGAAAAGATCATCGTTGGCAAGGCAATAAATAGCGCCTTTCGAAACAAAACCTGTTTTAAAAAGTGAAAAGGTTTGGTATTTCATTGTTGGTGTTTATATAAAAAATACAACATTACATAACCAGTTGGAGATAAGAAATTTTTCTTCTCGTGTGCGCTCACTCGTGAAATTTTTTTCAACACTCGAAGAGTATAAAATACAGTCAAACCGTTTAATACAGGTTTGACAAACGTGAGAGTTATTTAAGAAAGTGAAGGTAGTCAAAGAGCGAAATATCTCGGTATCCTACGACAAATTGGCCTCCACCTGTTTCTACCTCTTCTTGAGCCAAAATAAAAAAGTTAAAGACCACTTGACGCCATACACAGTGCGACCTGTTGCACTAGTATGGTACGTCTTCTCCAAGTGACCGTTCAATAGAGGTGAAGACAATAATAAATAATTCGTTGGGACCTCGGAAAAGTTGATCGCGACCGCTTGATACAAGTGACCGCTTAATGAAAGTCAGTTTTCAAGTAATTAAGGGAAATGATTTCCGGGACTTTGGTAAGTGACCGCTTAATAGAGGTTTGACTATAGTCGCGCAGGTGGTCCTTCTGCGAGGTTAGCCCTCTAAGCCCCAGTATCCACATACAAATTCTCCCAACTGATCTCCATACATTTTTTTAAAGAATTAGTTGAGAGAATTCGACAATAACGTTATCGTACTAACCTTTCTTCCTGTTACACTGACAAGCTGTAACACCGCGGGGATTTATAAACATCATCAGGAAAACACATCGTTCTTCTTGTTCTTAAAAGTGTGTACGCTTTCTGGAACGTTTCTTTCGATAACTGCATTCCATCGTAAACTGTAGTCTTTTTCAGCAATGAATTCTGTGAATTCTTAACCACCTTGGCAGAGTCGGATCGTTTACAATCAAAGTCGATTCGAAGTTCATTTGCGCCCGTCAGATAGCAAAAGAAAAAAAACGGTTCTCCAGTAACACATCAGAAAACACAAGCTGGTAGGCCTTTTCAGTCAGCAGTTATCAGCTCAAATCAATACAGAGGTAATTAATACAATCAAAACAACAAACTAAAACATACACTTGAGTTGACTCGGATCGTTTCCAAGCCAAGACCACTCGCAGTCGGATCGCCATCTGACTAACCAACCATGAATAAGCGCTCTGACCTTGTTGTAACGGATCGAGAGGGCACATATTAGGGCCATTTATACAAGGAAAAATAAGACGCGTCTTAAGTAAGAAGCAAACTGCACTATTTATACCAGCATGTCTTATCTAAGACGAAAACAGCTCGTATAAATGGTTCGCTTATTTCTGTTCGTGACTCGTTTTCATGTAAATATTACCCGTAGCAACGGCAATCCAACATGGCGCGCGTTTCAAAGTTACGGCGTCATGTTGCGATTTGCCGCAGAGGCAATATTTTGAAGACCTTTTTAGTGAATGAAAATGGGGGAGTCTTCTCTTATGACAACAACCCTCATTTGCCGCAGAATTTAAAAAACAATGCTCTCTTTTTTTGTGTGTGTGTTTCATGGGTATAGTTCAGAAAAGACAATCAAATCAGTGATCACACAGCATTTCAATAACCACGCGAAAACACACACACACACACAAAAAAAAAAACTGCCAGTAGCCTGCCAATCCGCCGCGGGGCAAGCGAAAATTTTTCAGCCATAAATCAACGCATGCGTACTATGCGTCTTATCTAAGAACAGGTAGGGTCATTTATACGAGGAAAAATAAGACGCGAACTGCACCATTTATACGAGCATGTCTTATCTAAGACGAAAACAGCTCGTATAAATGGTTCGCGTCTTATTTCGGTTCTTACTCGTTTTCATGTGAATGTTGCCCGTAGCAACGGCAATCTTACATGGCACGCGTTTCAAAGGCGTCATGTTGCGATTTGCCGCAGAGACAATATTTAGAAGACCTTTTTCATGAAAATGGGGGGGGGGGTCTTCTCTTATAACAAAAACCCTGATTTGCCACAGAATTATAAAAAACAATGCTTTCTTGGAAAAGTTCAAAAGGAGCCCGAGAAAAACGGCGTGCTCATTATACTTGAGCGAAGAAACAAACAAAGCTTAAAAGTCTTAGAATAGATGGCAACCCAAGGAAACAAAAGCGCGTTTTAATTTGTAAACAGCTTTTCCCTGCCAGTAGCCTGCCAGTCCGCCGCGGGGCAAGCGAAAATTTTCCCGCCAAAAATTAACGCATGCGTACTATGAGTTCGCGTCTTATGTAAGACGCGAAGTTCATTTATACGAAGTTTTTCTCGTCTTAGCTAAGACGCGTCTTATCTAAGAACAGATTATAAGGGCTGTTCTAAAATAAGACGCTTCTTAGCTAAGTCGCGTCCAATTTTAGACGAAATGTGCCGTTTATAAGGAAAGTTCGCGTCTTATTTTTCCTCGTATAAATGGCCCTATTGAGCTAGTGGTCCGTTTCAATCAGCGATTAACAACTTTAAACGATAAAAATCAATAACACGAACCTAAAATGTAATTGAGTCGCCTCGGACCGTTTGTAGGCAAGACTGCTCGAACTGAAAGCGGAATATGCTCTCAACAAACAGAACAGCAAGTTTGGTGTTATGCGGCTACACTAGGACATTCAGTTTAAAGAAAACATGTGAACATCACAACTGAAGACTTTCAAAAACATAAAAAATCATTTATTACAACTTAGCGTGTCATCTTCTTAGCCTGTTCTAAGGACTATATGATATTTCCAGCAATTGATAGTTAACACCAATTAACAGTTTACATTTCCAAATAAAAAATACATCTTGTGTCTAATTACTAAATATTATTATTCATTCAAAATATTTCCCCAATTCTGATTGGCTAAAAGCACACGCAGAATTCACCATAACCAGTTACTAATTACCAAATTTGGACTGAAGAATTTTGTGTTTAACGAGGAAATGACGTCAAAAATGCAGCCCACTAGAGGTTAAGGCACCGTTAACCGAGAAGACCTGGGGACAAGCAGCCAGTCATAACCTCACTAACCAATCAACGGTCTTTCTACATCAGTGCTCCATTTTACGGTTATTTAAAGGAATCATTATAGGTTTCTGGGGAAACTGCCCACCTACCCCTCCCCAAAGCCAACATTAACACTTAGTTCTCACTTAGGGCAAAATGTTGGCTTTTTAAGGGGAGGGGTAGGTAAAAACAAAAGAAGTCGAAACAAGGATTACAGGACCTCTTGAACGGATGGCCGGAAAATACTGAAACAGTTGCGCAAATCATTACTTCTTAAGAAATCTTTCAAAATCTTATAACAAAAACTACTTACTAACAATTTTAATAACAATGTAGCACTGCTGCAGAAACCTTGAGAAATGAGCAGGGTAAGACGGTGTCAGAGACCTAAACATCATTCCCATAGTTCAGCCTAAAAAACTCTAAAATAGCTGTTGCTACCTTCTGTCTTGACTTTTCCCATGCAGCTTTTTTTCGCAGTTCCCTAGGAAATTCCATCTGAATGGCATCAATAACACCCTCATCTTTCGATCCATACTCTTTCACTGTGAAGCCTCCGGAAAAGTAGGCCCCAGTCAGGGGGCCTGGTTCTTGAGGAGAAGGAACCGCGCTTAAGCCTTCCTGATTCATAAAATGACCAAGGCTCCTATTGCCGCGGATTAGATTTTTGAAACAGGCGTTGTCGTTCCCACAGATAACATCACCAAGACTTCTAATGGAAGAATCGTTTAGGTCAAAATAACCGCTGTTAAGTCTTGAACCGTAGATGAGGTAACCAAGCTCCGTCCTTTGTATCTTATGACCATGGCCGTGAATGTCCAGAAGCAATCCGCGACCAGGAATAGCCGACAATGCCTTGTTGATGAAATTGGTGTAGTTGTGATACGCCTTTTTCGCGTCTGGGACATTGAATGTTGCTTGGTTGATCTCTCTATTGGTATCTAGTTTCGACCTCTTCAATCTATTGTACACCACGTGCGGTCGCAAACCTGTTACAACAATGCACTATATTTGAGTGTCAAAGTATTAAGCACGAAAGTACTATGTTTACGTCTCCTACTGGAGACGGGACCGCCATTTTACGAGGTCATCCTAGCCACGCGAAGGTCTAAGCTTTTTGCATGGCAATAATTTTCGAGCACTATTGTAAATATATATCTGTAATTTTTAGGTTAGTTAGTTTAGTTGAAGGGCCACTGGTTTATCAGCTCCTACTGTTATGTGTTTACCCTCATTTTTAAATAAAGTTGATTGATTGATTGAAAGGAAGTACCTTCACCTTATTTGAGTGCTAATGTGTTAAGCACGACAGTACTAATTGAGGATACCATGTTTACGTCGCCCACTGAGCCACGCGAAGGTCTAGCCGTTTGCAGGGCAAAATCCGTACCTTCACTTCTCACCGGTTATTTCAAGACCCTGATTATTGGCCCAGCCCCAGGGCTGAATCGAACTTACTACCTCCCTCTCTGCAGTCAAGTGCTCTATCGATTGAGCTAATCTCGCTGCGTAAAATAAATAAATGAATAAATAAATAATTTGTAGAATGGAAATGAGCTGAAAGATTTTTCAATATGATCTTCTTCTTTCAGGCTACGTTTGCACAAAAAAAACAGTTGGTGGATTCGATACAAATCGGTGTGAAAACACAAGAAACCCGCCTCCAAAA
>JBBMOI010000008.1:4802500-4927500 GCA_038088405.1 Porites divaricata
GGCAGCTGCTTCATAGTTCACCATAAATGAGAAATTTGTTGAGATGATAAATCAACTGCTAATATTTTAGGAAGTCAGAGCGTTCTGAAACGATAGGTCGAATATAAGGGGCCTACTTACAAGTGCAACCACTGGTGTAATTAGTGTGCGTTGATCTCGTCTGTCTCTGACTTCGCTTTGAAAGGAACGAAGCTGATAACCAACTGAGAATGCATGCGAGAATGTGATGCTTTTAATAGGTTTCTTCCGACCCCCAAAGGTCAACAAAAAGGTTGGTTACTAGGAGGGACGGTTTACGATAACCGGAAAACGATAGAGGGTAATTATAGTTGCACTCCAAATTGCACTTTTCCTTGACAACGCGTTGCTTAACCCTTTTAGTGCCAAATGTGGCCAAGGGCAAAATTCAACAAAAATTCCCAAATTTCGTTTTGTAAAATTTTGGAAACAAATAGCACCATTTAAAAGTACAGGCAGAGAAGTTTCATTTGAATGATAACATCATAGGATTTTGTCCACAGACTCAAAAGTTAGAACTACCTTAAGGGAATCCAACATTCACTCTGGCAGTGACAGGGTCAAAGGGGTATTTATAGAAGCAAAAATTCTCTCGTATTTTTATTTAAACCATGCTTGTTCCACAAAAAGAATCCAGACGAACATGAGCAATACATTAGCTCATTCACCTGATGAGCATAACACAATGGATAAAAAAGGCAGTACATAAAACTGATTTGCCGGCCAAATAACATGCAAACTTGAAGACTTGTTTCTCTTCCTTCCGTCCTCTTCCTTACTTACTTCTTAAACAGTTTTAGTAACTTTTAGCAAGACCAGATAGCCACTCTTTACATCTGTAATATATAACCACTGTTACAACTGAATTTTTCTGTCGAATTTTTTGAATACTATTAAAAACTTAAATGGTCACATGGCCGCTTTTTCAAGGACTGGAAATTAATGCGCCATGATGCTTACATGACTTTCGTACAATGCGGTTCTTCTCAAGAGTTGCTTTTCGCGAAGGCACAAAGAACATGCAGAGACCGCAAGATGCTGGTATGAGTTCAACAAATTTCCTCGATTGCCTTAAAAATTAGCAAACCAGTGTAATACTTACGAGCTTCAAGAAAACTAGAAATCTCGCAAGTATTAAGGATAAGAGGAGCTGACGTGGATCCCAAACGACAAGTTGAAAAATTTTGAATTTCAAGATTCAGACTTCTGATGCCGTGAAGTTGCCCCTCTAAGTCACCACTTTTTTCTATTTTCTTTCTTGTCGTCAATGAAACGTATAAAATAAAAATTCATTGCCTGTTCTTAAAGCGGAAAGATTATTTAACGATCCAGTGGAGTGTAACCGAGTATTGCAACCAAGGTTAGCGGTGTACAGTGCACGTAAATGGCCTTTGTCGGTTTCCAATTAAGCTACCCTTAGTAACAGACTATGTATATCTAACAGAGAAATATTTTTCATCGCCAACAATTTCTTGAAAGTTACATAGAGCGTTCGGAACCATCAGGGTCCCTTGTGACGTTTTCTGTTCAGTCGTCGATGAATATTTGTATGAGTATTTGTAAAATCATGTCTAAACAGCCGAATCTTAAAATTCTTTCGTTATGTTTATCTAGTAGACACGATTGGTTAAAAACTGTAAAATCATTTCACATTCTGGTGTAACGGTCAGTTGTTTCGGTTGTTTAAAGTGACACGTTCAATGTAAACCTCTTTTTTCTTCTGATCCTTCACCTAACTTGCCGTCAAGGAAACGCATAAAATCAATGCCGATTATAACCGGAAACGTCGTCGTTATAGAAGGACGATTCGGAGTGCATCTATTGCTACACAAAGAAGTGTCGAACTTTGTCGATTTTCCGTTCTCTTGAACTACCCTTAGTATAGCCGCTATACACTTCACATTTTCTAGGAGACAAGGTTGGTTCAAAACTGTAAAATCATTTCACACTCTGGTCTAACAATCAGTTGTTTCAATTGTTTACATTTTTCGTTACAAGAAAAGAAAAGTAACACGATCAATGCAAGCCCCCTCTTTCTTCTGATTGTTCGCCTTACTTGCCGTCAAGGAAACGCATAAATGCCCATTATAGCCGGAAACGTCGTCGTTATAGATAGACTATTCGGAATGCATCTATTGCTACACAAGGAAGTGTCGAATTTTGTCGATTTTCCGTTTTCTTGAATTACCCTTAGTAACCGCTATACCGTTTACATTTTTCGCATATGATGTTGTTTACATTTCTAATTAGTTCATTAATTTTTTTGACCAGTTTAATTTTTTTGTTACCCTTCGTTTTCGATTATTCCACTGGCCTCCTTCCATTTCAAGACAGTTCTGGACGAGAGAATTGATATAGTTTTTGAATTGATCAGCAACAGTATCCGCTATAACGGGTATGGCAGCTTGACTTGATTGTTTCCTTGACGGACGAAATAATGAAGGAATAAGGTAATCAGAAAGGCGGTGGTCTGTATCTAACACTTCTTTCCCTTGCAGTGAAACTTTTAAAAAACTGAGAAAGTATATGTTTATTTTTAGAGTAGCTTCCCACAACTCTGAGTCCACCTCTCATAATAGGGACCTTAAGCAAAGACGACGACGACGTCAGTGAAAACTTCACTAAAAAAATGAATTTGCGTTCTTTCAAACTTAATCGCGTCTATTTGGACCCGCTCAATATGTCAAATGCAGGCGACTTTTCCTGGAGTTGAATTGTTAAAGATTTTATTCAAGTTAAAAAGCAGAAGGAAAATTCGTCGTCGTATGTCCACGTCCTCCATATTGCGTCAAATTAGGAGGTTTCACGTCGTAGTCGTGCAGTGGACGTCAAAGAAATGTACTAAAAAGCATGATGCACGTGCAGAGCTGTTGTTTTGATCAATAAATCTATTGTTTTTTTAAGTTGTCGTCGTCGTAGTTGCTTAAGCTCCCTAATTTCTTAAAAGTGAGCGTAGCGAGTTTCAATGCATAAGGTGGCGCATAAGTATCCAGGAGAAAAAAGATAAAGGCCTTTTAGAAAGTATAAACAGGACTCTGTGACCATAACATACAAGGCTCTGCAGTCAGTTGACGACACTTTGATATAGACTACAAGTGGTTCTCTACCTTTCTCGGGGATATAGAAACGATAGCAAGTGTGCGCGCGTAAACTGAAATCACCATCCACGAATCACCCTCCTACTTCCGCTCGCGTTCGCGTGCTTCACTCGTTCTATTTTGCCAGTATTGGTAGTCTACTTTTGTTGGGTGAAAATTAAAAAAAAATAAGATAATTTTAAATGTTTCCGTTTTTTCAACTGTTGTCCCTGGAAAATTTGGAAATGTATCCCTAACAAACAGCCAAATCTAATGCTAGAAGGGCACGTAGATTCCATTCGCTTACTACTTTGTAGAATAAATATGAGACCATAAAACATGGCAGACTTTCAAGGCTAATAACTTGTGAACGATGAGAGCATTGTGCATTTATCGAATTTGCAACGTCTCTTCAAAAGAACTGTATACACAAACCCTTCAGCGTGCCGCAGCTCTTGCGAATCAAGCATGGGTAAAAAGATATTTTTAACCTAGCTACCATGTTTACTCTTGTAAATAACCTGCCAAATGAATTTTAACTTTTGAAAAGTCTGTCAATACCTCTCGAACGATAATGGCAACACGTCGGGTATTCCTCGGAAATCTTCGTGAGACTTCGGGAGTGTTCGGAAATCTTCAGAGTTGTTTTAAAGATCAGATGAAACGCTCGTCCGACTTTGGGAAAAGGTTGCGCAAATTTACATTCCTCGGAAAACTTTAGAAAAAAATGCTTAACATTGTTTAAACAGGGAATAAAATCATTTAAGTATGACTACTTGACGAGATGATTTGTTTGCCAGACGGTAAAAAAGAGAGTAGAATCAGTAATGATTGAAGTAAAGCAAACAATCAGCATCTGAACTGTACTACAAAATAAGCATCTCTGCAAAAAAGGCGATTTATGCTTTATTAAATATGTCCTAAACTATTTACTTCTCTTACCTTGTATTTTCCTTAACCATTATGGTTAGGTTGCGAAGACAAATTCTTTGAATCATCTCAATGTAGCCTTCACATTGCCTTCAGTTGTCTTCTAATTTGTGCTTGGGGATTGCCAGTCAAAAGGAAGATAAAGGCATCATTCCGATTGTAAATGAATGGTTAACGCATTAGTAGGAGTGACCAATCTCACATGTAAACAGACTTTCCAAAAAATCGCGTTCCAGCGAGACGCGAAACAAGAATTGTGGTCGTTTCACCCGAAGATGTTTTGCCCGGACTTAAGTCTATTCGCTCGATGACAAGCAATACTCTACAACACGAAATGACGGTGTTTAGTTAAGCTTGGATACTATTGCTGCGATTTCTAAAAAAGGTCCAGCGATCTGAAAGGTCTTAATGATCTCGATAATTACATTCCAGATACTAAAGACAGTACATAAAACTCGAGCTCGACGCGCGAAAACGAAGTATCGAAGGCAAGAACTGCGAGGAGCAGGAGTCCTGACATTTGCACCGAGACCCCTTCCCATATCCGCAAAAAATAAATTTAAATAACTGCTTGCCGCTATACAGATATTTCGCCTAAGATCTAGAACTACGAAACGTAGATAATTGAATTTGTCATAAATTCACCTTGCGCTTATGACTTTCCGTGATGCGGATAATAATGTATTAACCTCAAAGGAGTTTTGATGTTTTTCAAAATTCCAACTGACCTTTTTTAAATGACTTAACAGATTTTTTTATCATTTTTTCAACAAAAGGGACAGTCTTTAAGTGTTCCAAGACACTATGTAGAGTGTACTCATTGCACTTGTACTTTTTGTCAACAGATAACAATTAAATACTTGTAAAATACCCCTCCCGAAGTTCTGATTTGTCTGACCGGTATATTATCCCGCCAGGCTTGTGTTTGATCTTGTGGGTTAGCGTTAGATAACATCGACTGAAGCCAGATTGGACACCTTATGAATTTTACACAACGCATTATTTCCATAATGGAACGAATGAGGCTATAATAGCTGAAGAAACCAAAACTACAGAGCTCCAGTTATGGAGAGAACACAGTAGAGAGTTTTAAAAGCACTGATCTACAGTGATTAGGGTTAAGCACTGAACTGAAAACGGTTAGCTTTCAAATATTGTAATGGGACACGGCATATATAAGAACATGACTGTATATTTTAAAAATTACTGGATTTGGCAGCTAGTCCTCGATGGTGTAGTGGATATGGATGTAGGCTATAAAGCAGGAGACCCGGGTTCAAGGCATCACAGTGGAGTTTTTCTATTTCACTTTTATATTACACAGTAAAGTTGGACTTAAGTTGTTCTTCATGTAATTTTACTGAAAGAAACAATCTGGTTTCAGTCGATGTTATCTAATGCTAACCCATCTTGTCGGAGGGTGGATTTTCTGGCCAGACTAGAGGATTATCTTGCATAAGTACTATCCTATCCTCTCGAGCTTTTGGATTAGCAGTTTTTCAAACTGAATCACAGTATTAGTTGGGGCCCTCTCCACCTCCAATACTAATACATTTTGTACTTTTCACTGACTCAACAAATTTTGCAAATTTTACAATTTTTGCAATTTTTTCAGTTTTTGCATAACTTCCACTGCTTTTCATTTACTTGACAATTTTTTGCAAATTTTTTGCAAATTTAGCAATTTTTTGCAGCTGCATGAAAGCCTGGGCATATGTTAAGAAACATTGCTGCACATTCTTTCTCCACCCAGCTGTATAAATGGGCACCAGCAACATACTGCTGGAGATAACCCTGCGATGGAGTAGCAATCCATCCATAGGGGTGGGGGTTGGGGAGTCTTAATACTCCAAAGTGCTTCATGCCATTAAAATAGAATAAGCACGGGCCATATGGGTCTCAATGGCTTGAAACACTCCATAAACTTTGTTTGTGGATGATTCTGCCAGGGTGACTGATTGTTGCCCAGCTGGAAGATTATCCCTCAATGCTAACACACTATCCTGCCTAAAAATGAGGATAATTCTGGCAGGTTAGTGGATTATCCAGTAGTACAAGTATACATCAATAGTACAATGTTGAGTAAAGTTCAGTGTCAGATCAGGTACTTTTTGCTTGAAAGATCATTTGATTAAATTTTGTAGCACGGAAAAGTGAGAATGTTCCTAAGGTAGAAGTTCAAGTTACAGCGCACCTTATATGTAAGCCAGCTGAGAATTCTACCTTCTTTGCATCATGAAGGCATCCTCCATAACTACATTTACATTTTTCATTTTAGCATTTATAATGTTCAAATCACTTCTTAAAATATATTTCCAAACCTCCTTCACTGCAAGAGACAACTCACTGATGAGCTTTCTTTTTATCTCTGTGTTTCTTATCAAGTCTTCTTCAGTTTCTAAAAGAATTATTATTAATGTTAGAAAATTTTATTAGACACTAAGGAAATTTTAGGAATGAAGACAAAATTTATGAATGTTCTTTTTTTCTTCAATCAGTGACCTTGCAATTCTTCAGAAGCTCTTATTTAATTGGCCCCCTATGGGTCATAGCCCTTTTGATTTTTGGTTAGGGTCCATTGTTAACTTTGTTTATTCATTGTTTTCCCAACCAATCCCAAGAGGTCTTCCAAGAGCTACAAGGTCACCTTTTTTTTAAGTTTCTGTTCATGGCTACAAGGCTACCATTATTTTCAGATCTCTCACACAAACTCTTCACTTATCACATTCACAATTTTCAACTATATTCACTACATTCAAGAATGGCTGATGAAGAAGGTAACGCCACAGGATTACAAAGGTGTCAGCCTAGGAACTGACTTCCTGGATAAAAGAAAATTAAAAATTTTTCTGTGTTTTGTAGAAAAACTACAGAAAGACTCCCTATTTCCTTGCCTAAGAGTAGGTTGGAATCTCAGTATTTCCTGAAAATAACACTCACTGCTTTACAGAAGTGCGCAGTGAGTGATATGATCAACACATAGCATTTATTTCAAGGCCTCGGTTCTAAAGGCAAAGCCGAACTATGCAGTACGAATGAACTAACAAAATCCCACAGAGATTTTTTTAGCACTCTTCCAAATTAATGTAACTTAGGAATATCATACGATTCTTCACAAAGAATTGTTTGCAATGGAATTCCTTTTTTAACTTGTGGCTCAGTTTAGGCGTAAACAATTCTTAATAAACTTACCCGGAACGCCTCCTTTCTTCCACCCTGAAAACATGATTGACAAAATGAGTCACTTTACGCAGAGAAGAAGGTTAATCGTCCGCCATGTTGTTTTGACTTGAAATCAGCTGACCACTGCAATCGCCGTTGAGTTTACCGGAAACTAACGGGTGTAGACTCCCGGATGTAACCAGAAGGAAGTGACGTCAGTGGCATCTGCATAGCACAAGCTGCTAACTAGCTGCAGATGAGCGAGTTATCAAATGGAAGATGAAGTGTTCTATCGCGAGTTAGATTTAGTCATTTCATCCTCTCTAAATATGTAAACTAGCTTGAGATATCAGCAGTGTTTTCGATGACCTTTCTTGGAAGAAAATGACCACAAAGGTGGTTTATTTCACGGTGGGTGGAAAGCCCGAACAGGCTGAGTTCTCGTCGGATTTTCCAGTGGATGACATCAAAGGTGGGCTTTCGTTTTGTTTATTTGAGCACTTAGATCATATTCTGTTAAGTTCTTTTTGACCCAGCTTTGCTTCACTGAAAAGAAGCCTCCATTTAGTGGTTGTTTTACCGGCAGCGTGGCCAGCACGAAATGTTCTTTTGCTGTGGGCAATAATATAATATTTATACTACAAGCCTCTGTACTGTCTGTGTGCATCCACTTCACAATCTTTACATGTATAATGCTATCTTCCTTCGAGTATTTGCGATTTATTTGCCTGTTGATTCTTTTACAGAGTTGTTTCGCTGCGCGGCCGAAGCCGGGCCATATGACATTCTAAAACTCTACAACACGAAGGGAAATATTGTAAACATCTCTCCGACTATTCAAGAGAACACACCAGAAACAAGATATCAATTAGAAGTTGTCGCTGCGAATTGTGCAAGCTGTGGATTTTGTGGTAATTTTGATCTCGTCTTTTTTTAAATTACGAATAAAATTCTCTGCAGGTTAGTGACGTAATTGCTGGGTCATTATCCAGTTTTTATTTCCCGCTGTTTTGGCTGTAGATCTCGAACGCTTCTTGTTGTTTTGTTTTTATTGAGGTATAAACAACTTAGCTTCTGTAACGAACCCTGTAAAGCTACAATTGTTGGAAACTTTGTTTGGAAATAGCATAGCTTGAAAAAATATCCGTCATTCCTTATATTACAAGCATGTCTCACTTTTTAGTGATATTGAATTATGATTGATATAACAATGCCATCTGCCGGTACGAAAACTGAAGAATAAGAAAGCAGTTCAATATCCACAGTTATTATTTGTGTGCGACTGATTATCTCAAGTGGAATCTTTTCTCAAACTTGCACGAGCATGTGTGAGGAAAGTTGAAGTGGTGAGGAATTAAAAAATATCGCTCCCTAAGGTCGACTCTTCATTGATTAAGCTTATGGACTTCCCGTTTATTTAATTTTAGCGATAAAAAACACAGGTGTCTTTTGTCAAATATTCCATATCAGATTTCTGTAGGCCTAAATTCGACCTTGATACGTGTAGATGGAAGCACTCCACTGAAAGTCGTTCGTTTCATCGACTGATAAGATTAATTGAAAAAAATGTAAATAAACAGAAAACCGATGTTCGAGTGAGAAATTTCAAAGAACGCCGCGGCTAATATCTGTCAGATCAAGTCTCCTGATAATTGCACATACGATATATTTTGCTTCTATATTTAATTCCTGAAATGTATCATGCAGATGTAATCCTATTCAGAAGAATATGGGGTGCAGCGTTCGGGAAGGAATTCTTATTAAATATTATGAATGAGTGTGCACTAATGATACCAATTTTTTTAATTCCTCGACTTAGATTTTAATTGAACGTCGTTTTTTATTCAGTTGACGAAGCTTTGAGAATTTGCATGTCATTTCTCGCCAAAATTGTTCCAGGTGTAATTGATTAGAGTATGGTATAAAAGGTTTGTTGCCTGGGAAACAAATTATAAAGTCAACTTATTCTTTTAAAAGCCATGTGCAAATTGACAAGGGGCATGAAAATAATTGTCTTCTTTTGTTACCATTGATATTTTCTTCCTTTTTCAAGTAACCTTGTTTAATCAAGTGCCCACAGCAACCGATAAGAAAAATATGTTATTTTAAGGCAAAGAGCCTAATTACTCCATTTTGCCCCCAACTGGCCTCATTTCAATATGTGTTTTTTGTTTTTGCACTGATAATGAAAAATTATTGAAATGTGTAAATCCATGTACATCCCTTCTCATTAAAAATCTAATCTCATACCTTCTTGACATCTTTTGGCATGAGTGAGTGATTCTGGCATTTGTACAAAGATTGTACTGTCTGCCTCAAACATTGAAACAGGGCCAACCCCACTAAACTGGCATTTTTATTGTAATTGTCAGTATTTATGAACATTGATTCTTTAATATAGAAAACAGCTTGTCTTTAGCACAGTCTTTTAACAGGGTTACAATATAACATAAGAGCCTCTTGACATTCCTTTTACCTGTAATTAGGCAAATATGCACCCCTAGACATCAGCATTTTTGGAGTGATAACAGTAAGCCCATTTATATACATAGAACATAATTCCCTTAGGATTACAAATAGCTGTCAACAGGTCTGGCTATAGGCTACATCCCAGACAGTTTGAATCCCTGATATAGACAACAAGTTCTCTTTCTTGAGGTCCAGAGCAGGGTGCAAAGAATGAACATTTCATGCATCTTAATCTAACCAGCATTTTTTTGCCTCTAATTTTCCACTCAGATTCAGAAACAGGATGCACACTGGATGCAATAGAAACAAGGTGTCTATAACATGAAGTACCTTATCTGTTCTACCAATCTGCAGTGAGGCGTATCCCTGTGGCACAGGGTGCTCACAACTGAGTTAAAGAAAGAACTAGACTTGCCGAAAGGCAAATTTACATTATTTTGTAACTGGGCTGCCAGGGTGTTTTTTCCTGAGGGGAGACACTGGCTACAATAAAACCTTACTCAGTATAAACCCATCAATGCACGGGGTAGTGATGAACAATAGATGATAACCGTTAACTGATCTAACCGGAAATTCCAAACATCATTGTGGTTCCACACTTATAAAGTGTGATGGGGTCAATTTTGGTGTTTAAATACTTTTTAACAGTAATTTTCTGCTGCTTAAAAATCGCAAAGGAAATTAAGTTTCAGTTTTATGTCTGTCGGATATTTAAAGCCCATCCTTAATGTTTCTATTTGACATGGCAATCTACAAATAGCATATTCCTTTCTTTCAAGGAAAGACTTTTCACATACAGGAGTTAAAACCCTACATGTACTTTACCTCCTCACATTTACAGTGCACGTATTCAGAACACTTTCAGTAAAACACAGGTTGTGTAGATGAAGAGGTGTGCTAAAGCGAGCTGCGAACTTTCAAGGTTTATCAAAACTGGCTAATGCTACAGCTGAATGCTATCATCAGTTACTGTCCTTGTTAAATTGGTGATCATGCACAAATTTAATGATACAGATACAAACAAAAGCAAAACCTTTGGGCCACATTGAGAACAACTGTCAGCTCTAGGATGCTAAGTCACCAAATCTTGTACTAGTAACTTGGTATTTGAAGCTCCCTGTGAAGCTTTGGGTTCTCGAAGCTTTGCCACTTATATGTGCTCTTGCCAATGAGGCTATGAGGAGACCTTCTCAAAGTTCCTGTTTTGTCAGATGAGTCTTCTTAATCCTAATCCAAATTTTAGATCTCCAAGAAAGCATGTGTGTTGCATTAAACAGAAAGAAATCAATCTCTAAACGTACGCTTCAAAGATGCACAAACATGCTTTATGTATCAGGCAACGCACTCTGGGTTACTAAGTTAGTAATTGATACTGTTCGTTTTTTGACAGAGAAAATCCCTGGGGTTACTCCCCTTGAATTCCCAGGAATACCCCCTGGGGAGAAAGTTGAAGGTATTTTATAAACTGGGCCCACTGTGGGGAGCCCAGTTTAAATTATTTTCAGCTTTGTACCAATCCCAAAAACAACTTGTGTTATTTATAGACACTAATTTATTTTGGGGTGCAAGGAATGGCACAGTAGTGAGATCTTTCGCCTCCCACCACTGTGGCCCATGTTCAAATCCCTGCGTTGACACCATGTGAGGGTTGATTTTGTTGTTGGTTCTGATCTCCTTTGCTCCAAGAGGTTTTCCTCTGATACTCCAGTTCTCCCCTAACCTCAAGAACCAACAGTTCCAAACTTCAACTGGATCTGTAATGCACTGGCACTTTTTAACAAGTTATTCATAACTGGTCAGTACTTCGTGGGTGAACAAATTACAGCTGTAATATATTGAATTAGACTAATTCTCAGCTTATTAACTTTACAGGCTACAGGCTTTGGAGAGAAGCCTCATCATAGAGAATGGAGAAACCTCCTCTGTTGTACAAGATATAAAACTGAAAGTTGATTCTTTCAAACAGAAGTTAGAGGTTCGTGATTTAAGGTTGCAGTTTTTTCAAAGAATTGCGGGAAACATGTACATGTCAAACTATGTAAACAGCTGTACAGCGCTGAATTCCTTATTAAACCATAAGCTGGTTTGTGCCACAAAACAGGGTGCGGGTCTTGGGTCTTCCTTGTCAGGTGTCTCTTGCTTACAGGGTCTCTATAGAGACTTGAATTCTTGAAAAAAGTCTTGAAGTTTGTCCAGCAATTTTCCAGAACTGGAAAAAGTCTGTAAAATAGAGGTAAAGTCTTGAAAAAAATGGTAAAAAGACTGGATTTTTTTTGTTTGAAAGCTACAACAAGTGCTTCTCAAGTGAAACTTTTTTTGTGTTTGTGAAATCTTATTCAATCTTGCCTGCATGTCATGGAAAAGGCTTTGCTCCTGCGGGATTTTTTTTTTAAGCTCTCTATTGATCACCTATTTCATAACCTTGAGTCTGGAAAAAGAAATTATTGCTTTGGGAAAAGTCTAGAGAAAGTCGTGAATTTTGGATCAAAAATCCGCACCAACCCTGTGCTTACAATGTATGTTCCAGAGTAAGAAAGCCATGCATCTTAGCCCTTTTGGTCCCAAGAGTGACCAACACCAATTTTCTCCTAACAAAATCAATTCATAATCAAGAGAAAAGGTTATGAGAATTAATAAAGTGATCACTTGAGGAAAAATGCTTCAAATGATCCTTTAACAAATTTTCTCAACTAACTCTTAAAGGAAATGTATATAGATCAGTCTGGAGAATTTGTTTGTGGATATTGGGAGCTTAAAGGCTTTACACCATTTTTTTCATAGTCGTTACTGCAAATTACAGATACTAATTTTTTTTTTTATTTATGGCCAGCATGTTCATGCTTGGGCTATAAATTATAGTAAGAACGAAAACTTGGCCTGTACATGTAATTTTCACTTGGTTAATGAGAGTTATTGTGTATTTGTTCTTTTTATATAGAGTGTAGAACACCTAAGTTGGTTAGGCCTTTCTAAAGAAATGTCAAGGTATTGTATTGTACTGTTGTAAGATGGGGGATTTTAAAGTGATGTAATAACAAAAAGCCTGTGTTTTACTCTTAAACACGGGACATAACTATTCCTGGAGACATACACTGGACACTACACACTGGCAATCAAACAGCATACAATCGATTGAGCAAATGTAAAGTCATGTTCAATAGCCCATGGCTAGAGATTTAGTTATCAGGCTAGTGAACTTGTCCAACAGGTAAATGAAGTTTCCTCCAAGGGAATTCAAATAACAGAAAAACAGTAATCAATGTTCTTCAAAACATTTTTTGAGGCTAGTTGAAATGACTTTGTAGGCTGTACATGCTAGCTAGAGCTTGGCCGAATGGCAAGCAACTGACTTTCTTTGCACCCTGTCAAACCTATATATCGTTGTCTACACTGAACTTTTGTTTTGTCTGAAAAATTTTAATGATTTTTCCCATTTTTAGTGGTACATCTAAAAGACCATCTTCTGAAAAACAAAGTTTACGTAAAAGATCTTCAGAAGAACTCATTGTTGTACTTGACAAGTTCAAGAAGTTATCGTAAGTTAATTTTCTAGTGTGTAATTTAGAAAATGTTACCCTGTGAGCAGAGGCAGTTTCTTTCTGGGATGACTGTTTAAAGCGCTTTCTTATCCATCTACTTTTTAATATTGTATCTTTCTTTCCTCTTTAGGAATGCAGAACTCACTGAGCAGACCCGAAATCTGTTAAGAAAGCCATCATTTGATAACTGGTATAGAAAATTCATTTGTATTTTCAAGTTTTTCTTTTGGTATATCAGGCCTTAAAAAAGCTCCGTCCTCGTTTGGAACAAGTAAAATTTTCAGTGGAGTAAGTAACTTTTCCTGCTTACTTTACCAATGGTTAAAGACCCCAGGCAAATTATCTTCTAAACAAATTTGGACAAGGATGCAATGGCCTTGGCAAGCAAAATGTGAGCCCTTCCTTTTTAAGAACAAGCGAAAATTAAATTTTCTTCAAGCCCTGTATGTGGCAAAGTAGAGGAAATAATGTGACGGCTATGTTAAAAGAATTCCCAAGATAACAGTTTGAACCCAAGCACCATTTTGTAAGTAGGTGGAGTTCTAAATAGGATTGTTGTTGGCAGTTATTACGGACTTTAAGATCCATCGACGCGACGACAACGAGAACGGCGCTTAAAAAGTGAATTTGCGTTCCTTCAGTCTTGATCGCGATTATTCCTACCCACTTGCTTTGTGAAATGTAGGCGAATCCTCCGGAAGCTGAATTTCAAGGGACCATAGCCAAGCTCAGAAACAGAAAAAAAATTTCGTCGTTGCTTGTTTACGTCCTCCATAAAACACCAAATTAGGCATTTTCACGTCGTAGTCGTGCAAAAACAGGAAAGAAATGTACAAAAAGGCGTGATGCACGTGCAAAGCTGTTGTTTTGCTTATTAAACCGATAGTTTTTCTGACGTTTCTCATTGCCGTCCGCGTCGTTGGATCTTAAAGTCCGTATTGACATCTCGACAACTTGTGCAGTTAAGTCATCTCAAGAGTCAAAGTGAGTTGTATAATGTTAAACTTTGGTTATTGACCTGGTTAGTCAATTGAGTGGTGATGTTATTGGTCGTCTGTCAGTTAAGCCGGATTGTTATTGGCCATTAAGACTACAAATGTGATTGACAGGTCATGTTGACAATTTAGTCATCTTCAGAGTCAAAGATAGTTGTAACTCGTCTCTTGATGGTTTTAATATCTGGTTTAACCTACAATTGTAGGTGCGTGAGTTTCTTTTCTCTAGGTGTTTCACCTAAACATTATACACCTTGTGTTTTTTCAGGCAGTGGGAAGATGCAGAAATGCTGTATTTACTTCAGCAGATGTATATAGACTTAAACTTAATGGAGAAATTTCACATTGAGGTAATAAACTTGTGTAATATTATAAAACCTTTGCTCCTTTAGTTATTGTAAACGACTCGTTTGAATTTGAGTAGCAGAAAGTGAATGGCAATTTATTAAAGTCTTAATTGAGTGGAGAGTTTCCAAGTAATTCTTCCAGCTAAACACGTTGTCAGGTGTCACTACGTTCACACCGCACACGGAGCCACCTCAGCCGTACGAAAATTTGGACGTGTAGTCAATCAAATTTCCCTGTGAACAGAGCGAGAATATTGAACAGTCCCATGTAAACAAAGTGCCAACACTAGTCGAAAATCGCCCCGTGTCGTGTGAACGTGGCCTTCGTTCAATGAATAAAGCGATTTTCGTATGACCTTAAAATGAAAACGCGCGAACAAAACAGAAACAACAAGCGAACGGAAATATGCAATTTGATTGGTTTGTCGAACGGTAACAAACGCGCGTGGCTTTTGGTTGGTTTATCGAACGCTTGGGTGAAAAAAATTCAAAACTGATTATTCCTTATCTGTTTCTTTTGCAGAAACCTATCCTTCAAAACTTCTTGTTTGAAGTTTTTAGGAATTACAATGCAACTCCTTTCCATAATTTTAGACACGCATTCTGTGTAACACAAATGGTAAGAAACGTCGACATAGTTCTCGTGTGTGTCACTCCTTAATTCTCTATTGTGACCACCTTTCGTGACACTTCATTCGTGACTTTTGGCTGTAAAGGGACTGTGTCACGAAATTTATCGGTGCGATGAAATAAAAAACTACCGCTCAAAAGTTAAAGAAGGTATAAATACAATTGTAACAAAGCATACAGAAAAGAAGCCACGGATGGACAAACTTGAAAACGATTATTATAAAACCGACTGAAATTGTGGTTTTTGACAACTTGTCCGGCTAACTGTTTTTCAAAGTTCATTTTTTTTAGTTGTTTGTAATATTTAATATCTATTGGTTATTTATTGGCCAACGTTGCAAAAAAAATGTAAGTTCCATTGCGAATAAGGACTTGTAATTGACATTATTTAAAACTGAATCATTGGATAATGCAATCCTAGAACTCTGATTGGCTTGGCCATCATGGTATACGAGCCCTTCTACCCTTTTCTGCAAATATGGTAACTGTACGCGTCTGCTCAAAATTAAAGACAAGTTGAAAATCGGTTGTTTTTACAAATAAAGTCGGGAAGAACTCTCGATATTTTGTGGGCGTTTTAATAAAACAATAATATTATACGCGCCGAGTTGGCTATAATCATCTCATATCCCACAAGCGCGAGTGGAATAATTGTTTAAAATATCAACTAAATGACCTTGACAGTCTTGACACAGCCCCATTAAACTCTAATCATAATCATATCAGATGTATGGCTTGATATGGCTGACGCAAATTCCCAGCAAAGTGCAGGACTGTGATGTTTTGGTGATGCTGACGTCTGCTTTGTGTCATGACTTGGACCATCCTGGCTACAATAACGCCTACCAGGTAATTTGACTTCTTGACTTCTACACTGTTCAATAGCGCTTTGGTTTCTCATTAGCCTACGTGCGGAACGCGTGCAATAAAGAAAAAGCTGGCTAGTTTCTCGTAGGTTCTTCGATCGTAGAAAGCGCGAAAAGATCGGAGTCGCAAGGGCTAAAGCTAATGGCTCACAAAAGGTTTTCGATTTAGTTGAATTATATTCAACTACGATTCGGGATTCTCCGGGTAGCTAGCCGGATTCTGAATCATAATTGTGAACTGGACACGGTCAGTTTGGGACTCTGCAAGTGTTGTGTTAGTAAGCCCGTTATCCAACTCGTAAGGAGGGCTCCATTTGTTAAGTTAAAAAGGTGATTTGTCCCAAGAGGATGGTGGGTTTGTAAAGGGTAACAGTTAATGACAACAAAAATTGAACCTCGTAGAAAAAAACTGAAGTTTGAAATGTGGAAATCAGTTCAGCTCGTTTACAATTTTCTTTTTCTTTTAGGTAAATGCCAGAACAGAGCTTGCCATACGATACAACGACATCTCCCCTCTTGAAAATCACCATTGCGCCGTGGCATTTGACATCATCTCTCAGGTAAAAAAGTGGTGGATTTAGGTATTAAGCTTGGCCTTAACCAGTTAGACACAGCTTTGTGTGCCATGATGAAGTAAAATTGGCTTCAAAGTCTTTTAACATATTTTCACGAGAAATGGTTTAAAGGATGTTTTGTAATGTACTTACTTAGAGTTCTACGTATTCTTTTTCGCTCATTCCAGCCTCACTGTGACATCCTCAAAAATGTTAGCCAGGACGTATTCAGGACATTCCGCGAAGGAATGATCAAGTGAGTTCGCAAGAGCTGAGATTGAAAATTTAATTATTATAGAAAGCTGTAGGAGTTTTGCTGAGTCTTTTCTCTAATAGTTTTTTTTTTCTTGATGTTTGACAAAGTTACAAATGTTAGTTCAAATCATAGCTATTTTTAAATGTTACAAGTCAATCGAGGTGCGTGAGATTTGAAGCGGAGGATTAAATTTGAGTCCTAGACAGGTTGCTAGGTTTAGCCTGCGAATACCAGGCTGCCGTCCCTCCACGCTGCTCGCCTCTAGGGACGTTGTCTCCTGTGAAACGTTCCCAGTGGCGAGGATTGCTGAGGAGAGACGGCTGTATTCGCAGGCCGCTATAGATTAGATAATGACGTCATTTAATTTAGCTGATTACGTCATAAGCTGTTGACCCTGTCTCATTCATCCTTCTATGTGGATTCGAAACGCACCCAAAAAAAAACCTACCCCTATGGCGTGGTTTCTATACTTTTCATGGGATGTGTGGGAAAAGGAATTGATACGAGCCCACAGTCGCGAGTTGTTGTCCTGTCCTTGTCAAAGGACAGGACTAACGAAACTAACGAAGTTATGTTAAAATTATCTGTTAAAGAGAATTCAGTATTAATCTCTATTTGCAGATGTATTTTGTCCACTGATATGGCAAGACATAATGAGATCCTAAACAAGTTCAAGGACATTTTGGCCGACGGATTTAGCTTTGAAAACGAGGCACACAAGTCCATGGTAAGAAATCTTTTTGGTTGTCGTGGTTACATGGTGACATGAGGGAGTACTTGTAATGGCTTTAGCTGCTAACCGGTAAATTCGCGCGAAAGTCGTCTCGCCCGAAACCAGAGTTATGTCGCCCTAAATGTTTAGATAACTCGCCCGAAATTTTACTGAAGAGTGCATGCAATATATCTCGTTCTTTAAACGATAATGAGATGAAACAAGCGGGGTAACTGTGTAACATTACATATCTCGTTCTCCAAGCTTTGATGAAACGAAACAAGCGCGATAAATGAGTAATATATCTCGTTTTTTAAGATTTGATGAGACGAAACAACCGCGATGAGATGTTAGGATGTTGTTGAGAATGATAAGATTTTGGGCGACATAACTCAGCATTTCGGGCCAGATGACTTTCGCACGCCTTGACCGTAAACCCTTTGGCTGGAGTAAAAGAGAGTATATTTTGCAGTAAGGGTAGGGCCTGACTCTCATCTCTTGATTAATTTCTTTTTTGCAGTTAATGCAGATAATGATTAAAGTATCGGATGTGTCAAATGAAGCCCGGCCGATGGAAGTTGCTGAACCGTGGCTGGATTGTCTCTTACAAGAGTTCTTTATCCAGGTTTGTATTAGCTTTTAGTGGTAAACTTAAAGAAACAGTGTTATAAACGTAAACAGGTCTCTTTGGGGTCATTATAAGTTTCTGGGAAACTGCCCGCCTACCCCTCCCCTAAGTCAACATTTTGCCCAAAGTGAGAAGTAAGTGTTAATGTTGGCTTAGGGGAGGGGTAGGTGGGCAGTTTCTATTTGGTACAAATGAGGGAAACATTTGCACTTAGGCTACGTTGACTCGGTGCCGGACGGTATTTGGACTGGTTGAAAATTCATGTGTTTAGGTGTGTCTTTCAGACGGAACCACCTTAACCGTACGAAAATTCAGACGCATAGTCGATCAAAGTTCCGTGTGAACAGGGTGACGATCCCGTGTGAACGAAGTATACGGTCAAATATTCAGTTCAGCTGGTCGAAAATTCGTTCGGCGCCGTGTGGGTACTAAGCGCGGTCAAAATTTATACACCCTGTGCCAAACGCGCGAAAGCATTCGCATTCAATACCAAACGCGGGAAAATGTATGCTTTGCCTGCCGAGCGCAAGAAAATATATCCACCGTGTGCCAAGCACGGGAAAATCTATGCATTGTGTGCCGGGCGTGTGCCAAACGAAGACATGCACCCAGTGCCAAACGCTCGAAAGCATTCGCATTCAATATCAAACTTGAGAAAATATATGCAAGGTCTGCCGAGCGCGGGAAAATATATCCCGCACCGTGTTCCAAACGAAAACATATGCTCCCAGTAACTCCCAGTGCCAATCGCAGGAAAGCATTTAAACCCAGTGCCAAAATTGCTAAAGCGCGGGAAAACATCTGTGCCCGGTACGTTGTGTGGGAAAGCATGCATGCGGTCATATAAACTGTTTAAAAATACAAATGGCGCAAAAATCGCTGGGCAAAAAATTTAACGCATGCATCCGGGGCTAAGCGCTGGAAAAGCTATGATCAAAGACAACTGTGTCGGAAAATCATAATGCTCGTACCTGATTGTTGGAAAGTTTTTAAAATGAATACGAGGAAGTGTACATGAGCCTTGTATTTTGTACACGAGCCGCAAAATTTCAGCCCAAGTATGATTGTAGTTAAAAAAAAAGTCACAGTGGAAGTCTAATCTTGAATTAAAACACCAATAACGGTCTTCTAATAGGTATATTTTATCGTGTTTAGAGTGATGTGGAAAAGCTGGAAGGCTTACCAGTAGCGCCATTCATGGATAGAGATAAGGTTCGCAGTGTTTTTGTCCAATTCTCCACCAATCGATTTATTTGACTTTTGTATGTCCTTTATTTATTTGTTTGCCTGTTTGTTTGATTTTTTGCTTTGCCTTTTCGCCTCTTCCCTCTCGTCTTTATGTCTCTGTGTAAACGTTTATTGTTAAAAAAAGTTGAAAAACATGCATTTTCACTCAAAAATGGCTCGACCACGTGGTACTTATGACGTCATATTTCGTAACCACAGTAACTGACCATGTGTATTTTGTCCATCTCAGGTGACCAAACCGTCAGCCCAAATTGGTTTTATTCGATTTGTTTTGATCCCACTATTTGAAGCACTTGAACAACTCTTTCCAGTCATGGAGGTACTTGATACTCATTTATATAAGTTCTTTTCCACAACAATCCAGTTACTTACAAAATCTGGGGACAACTATATGATGGCTTGACATGAAGTACTTACCAAAATCTGTGTCTATTTAAGAAAAGCATCACTATAACAAAGTCTTGCAACCATACAGTGGTACATGACGTACTAATCGCGGTTGAGTTTTTCTTTAATACACCCATTCATTGATACTATCTCAGTAAACCCGGTGACCCACTAAAATATTTCTTTGCGTGATTAAGTTTTGAAACTCTGTTATTGCCGGATCTTGAAATGGTGTACAATTTGTTAGGTAAATTGGGCTCATGGGTTAGGCTTTGGTAGGTGGATTGGATTGATTCGCACCACATAGGCAAAAAAGCCTTACTGTACGGGCCTACTTTCAGTCGGGGATCTTCTCCCAAAGTAGAGGCAAGAAAATCCACACTATTTTATTTACTAATTCTAGCTGTCACAGGACTACAAACGAGACAGGCTTACAAAGCACTTGAGAAATATCTACTTAAGATCACAGCTCAACACAATCTCCATCGGTATGGTCCACCCTACCAAATAAGAGTTTGAATAGATAGCTAGTTACTCACAAATACTTAAGTTTCTTAGTTTTTACGTACAACAAATTGCAGTTTGAGTCTATAATCTGTAACGGAGTCGCCTTGTCCTAAAAAGAGCTGATTCGTGGACAATATATCTATTTTAAAAACACATTTCCTTTCCCCAACAGTAAAAGAACCATTCATTGGCGCCAACTCTTTCACAGAAGTATTCATAGCGTGCTTTTTGTTCTGTTTCCTCACCAGGAACATCTTGTGGAACCCGTTCGAAAAGCCTTGAATTACTACACTCACATGGGCAAAACAATGGAGGAAGAACTTAAGAAAGAGCAAGTGAAAAAACACTCGAGAGAGGAGAACGAAAAGGTTAGTACATTTTCTTTTCCAACTGATAATAACTCACCCTCTAATGTTGTTGTTCTTGCAGTTGAAAATGATTCGAATTTTAAACTCTTTAGACAAGCAACATAGTCTGTTTTTGTCGACGAGAAAAGTATATTTTCTTTGCTCTAAAGAGTGAACACAATAATGTAACATCGGGAGTTTAAACCAGTCAGGGTAGACAGCTTCGGAGAAGACTGTGGTACTATTAGGCAAATGAAAGATATTGAGCACTGAATACCTTTGAAATTCAGAGCTGTTTCTTACGCTGTGGACGTTCGTTCGAACTTCTGGTTTGTGCATGCAAACATCAGAATTAAAAACCACACACCCTACCGTATTTAACCTCAGTTTTTGAAACTGACATCATCCACTAACATTTCTTGATTATTCAGGTAGAGGTGCAAGAAGATAAACAAGATCTGAAAAATGAGCATGAAGATGGAGACTCGAGAGAGGAGAAGACAGAAACAATTGAAGCCTTGCAAGAGAAACCAGAACTGTTAATATCAATAAAAGAAAAAGAGGACTTACAAACCACCGAAAAGGAAAACGTAGGAGTTGTAGAGACGACGAAAGCAAAACAAGAAGAAAAACTAGACAACAAGGAGGCCACGAAAGACTGAGCAATGGGCCTTTTTTGAGCCAGAAAACGGCATTTTTGGCCTCTTCACCAGAGCATATTTTTTATGGCTCCTGTTTACGTAGCAGCAATTTTCTGGTGTAAAGTTTTTCCCCTACTCGTCAGGGATGACTCTGAAAGGCGAAAACATTTTCTCAAATTCACGGGCATGATTTAAGAATTGTAACCTTAAATTTGCTCATCGCTACGGGTCTTAAGTAACGTTCTATACCTGATTTTCTTCATTGTCCGAAAATACTCCATGCGGAGTTTACAGCGTGGATAGTCATTTACCACTAAAGCGCATTACAGCACCTTTGTTACTTCCCGTCGCCGGGCGGGGAGGGAGGGGTTGTACCAGGACGCCTGTTAAAATGGTCAAAGCATTCTTTACTATATTTGCCTATTTATTGTTAGATTATGGAAAACGAATTCATATTTTCATACTCCTGTACAATGTTGAGAAAAATGGAGAAGTATTGTATTTACCACATCTTGCATGAGCTGGCTTGTTAATAGAGTGATACGCAAAGAAACGTTATTATCAAAGAGTACGCTTTGTGGTAGTTTCGATTGTAGTTTGCAGAAGCGGTCAGGCGTGGGGGAGGGGGGGCTGGGGGCGTGTCCACGAGTGCCCGTGCACCGCCTCCACTTCTCACCCCAGATGTACTCCATCCCCCTCTCTACCTTAAATATCCCTTCTTCACCTCAGGTAAAATTTGGCAGCTAAGGTCGTTTCCCCAATTAATATCCTAAGGGAAATCTTTGGGTGCCCGTATACCTCCGCTACTTTTTATCCCAGATACTACCCCTTTCTTATTCCCAATACCTCTTCCTCACCTCAAATACAAACGATTCTCTTGACGTTAGCCGCCGCCCCAACCGCAGTCATTAGGGAGGTTACGCATCACGTTCACGTCTAACAGCAAACGCAAATTTGTACCAAGTGATCAAGTTTCCCCTTTACTTGTCGTTCACTGTTCATTATTTCAACACATAAATTAGTGGTTTCACACAATTTTTTATCCATAAGAATTGTTTTGAGCTATTTTTATCTGTTCATTTTCTTTTTGAGAAATTCTCCACTTGAATCTGACGTTTGCCATATACGCGATTCTTAAATTCTCCATGTGTAAATTTAAAATACATTCAACTGTCTCTTAAGACAGACACCTCTGGGACCGGCAATGTGTCCGTCTTGAAAAGATGTCCGTTTAAAAGAGAGTCAACTAAAAAGGGTAAAGAAAAGCAGGGACCAACTCTGGGTGTCTGTTTTAGCGAGGTGTCCGTCTTATAGTGTCCTTTAAGAGAGAATTAACCGTATGAGCAAAATTTTAACTTAAAATGGAGATAAAATTGAAAAGCAATCGACCATGCGCTGGACTTCAATTGAGGTGGATTTCAATTTTATCTCCATTTTAAGTTGAAATGTGCTCGCAGTTATCTCTTCTCGTCCCTGTTTTATACAGAATCCCTTACAATGTTTGGAAGACAAGTCAGTTAACACGGAAATATGCAACGTAGAAGATTTTTCTCATTTCTCTTGCCGTTAAGCTTCGTCTTTGACATGCTTTGCCACTCCGTTAAAGTCATGACAACATTTCGAATAAATTACACGCATTGATTAACTTTTTGACTTCGGATGGATTATCCCAGACATAACAGGGCAATCTTTCACCTGATGTCAGGCGCCGCGGGAAACATTCTTCAATCGTAATTGGCTGAGAAATAAAACGGCTATTATTATTATTTAATTTTTTTTTGGAGAGAGAGTGGATGGGAAAGGATTTTTTAAGTTACACAGAAGTGACGACCGGAAATACACCTTTTTTCGTTGGCTACAGGACCGCCTGTCCTGCAGGGTATCTTGCGGCCGGTCCCTGCTTTAGAAAACAGTCATCTTACTATATGTGACAAGATCGCGTTAGATGTGAGAAAGCAACAAAAAGGGAGGAATTGAATGGGCCACTTTTTCAATTCTGTTTCAAATAACCTAACTCAAACCCGACTGCGAGGTGAGACCACGTGAGCGAACATGCCAGCTACCGTAAACTTCACGGCGTGAAAGCCCACCCCAGTTATAGACCCATCGGGTTATAAACCCTACCCCCCCCCCCCCCCCCGCCCTACGTTTTGAAGCTCAAAAATGAAAGTGAGTAAATTCAAACAACTATTTTGATCAGAACAGCTATGCAGCTTGTTTTGAAACGCGTTTTCTAGTCCGGTTATAAACCCCACCCCCGTAAGTTTATATAAGCCCTTCTAAATCCTCATACGAAAATTTTTTGATGCCTAGCGGGCTAGGTTATATAAGGGCAAAAGTTTATGAGGTATCCGCTTAGTTCAGCACGTGTTGTTGGTATGCCGAGGTGTCGTGGGAAGAATGACATGTACACTAATACAGGGTTCATACAAAAAATTGCAACCATTTTTCAAGGACCAAATTACTGAGATTTTCAAGTACCACCTACTAAATGCAACTACACAGATTGTACCACAAATCCACATTTCCAGTCTATTCTAACAAGACTGTATGCCTTGAACTGTTTGCTCCACCAACTTCTCTACATTTTTCAGTTCACTTTTCTTAAATTGATACGAAATTATTTCATAAAAGATAGAGCAATTTATATAAATAACCTTTAAATTCTCTGAGCCATTATTTTTATTGCCTTGGACGACCAAGAAGTACCAAAAAATTCTTTCCAGGCCACTACATTCAAAGTTGAAGAAAATTCAAGGACTTTTCAAGGACTTGCAAAGAAATTTTTAAAAGAACTTTTCAAGGAAAAATGGAATTCAAGGACTTTTCAAGACTGTGCGAACTCTGTAATAACTTAGTTGGGTGCAAAAAATAGAACTTCTAATAAATATGAGTATTTCATCTTTCAATCTCGATGTCTTAAGAGCGGCTGTCTGTAAATATCGACCAGGGGTGGGAAAAATAAAAATTCCGAAAAATCCAAAAAACTTCGGTGGACTACCCTAGGTACCTTAGTAATGAAAATATAAATTTTACTTTCATCGGTTAAATATTTTGGCAATACAGCGAGTGTAAAGATTGACCGCTTCACGGCCTCCACCGGGCCGATACCACCACCGATTCTTCCTGCACATAGACCTTACGAGGGAACGTGCGCCGTGTTTCTCTGTAACAGGTGGTGGCAATTTCCTCTGGTGGTTGAGGCTTTGCCTCCTCCGTCAGCGACCCACGACACGCCCTACATATTGCTGACAAAGAAAATAAAAAAGCTATTATAATGGGGGAAGGTAGTCTTCCATTTATAGCGCTGGATTTTCTTTTACAGGAAGGCGAGTTTATGCTTAGTCTGGTCCTCTATTTAAATTAATTTGTGGCTTGCCAAGTGTCATAAGGTAGCCTGAATTTCATCCGATTACTTCGAGTCGTTGTTGAGAGGAGAAAACGACTCGAAGCAATCGGATGAATTTCAGGCTAGTCATAAGGCTGCAGATCAAATTTGACTGCGCAAAAGAAAGCGTCCTTTCTTTCCTCCTTCTCTTTTTAACATGATGGGGGGCCAGAGCCAGGGGAACTTTACATCATATTCGTCACAGTGCTTCGGCCAAATCGTCATTTGAAATTTTGAGTGATCAAATTCAAATCACCTGGGACAAAAGTGAAAATGACGATAAAACAAGGAATTTTTATTTCCTATTCCCTTAAGATTGAGAGCAAACTGTGCTTGGTCTGCCGAGTTCTGTTGTGGACTGGGGATAGCCATTAGATTTTTAGGGAAGATTTGAGGATCGGAGAAATCCCAAAAACCTTTCACGCCAAAATTCCAAGAAAAAAGTTCTTGCGAGGAAAAGACAAAGAAGAGAGTGATGGAAATCATAACTAACAATATCAAACAAAAAAAAAAAAACGGAAAAGTGAGTTTTTAAAAGATACATATGTATAATCATGTCTCAAACTTACCCGCCCTGGCTAATAACAGCTCTGCTTCAGTGTTTAACCACAGTTGGCAAAACTGGTTTGCAGTGTTTCTGTAATGTGGCGCTCAATTGATCGGCTACATTCCCTGACGGGTAGTTTCTCTGTGCTCAAGTATCTGGTACTTGAACCACACTCAACCCCAACCAGCGCTCCATATTCACATTCTGTGTGGTCGCACATCAGCGAGTAGTAGACGTCTGCTATAGCCGAGCTCTCGCTACCGAAAACTTTATTTCTAAAGAAAACCGCACTATCAAGAAATCGATGAAGGTATGTAAGGTATTGGGAAAGCGGTCTCCGTGACCCGCTTCTACACAACGTGTTAGGATATTTCGCAATCGTTATAAATTAGAACTAATTAATATGGGAATGGAAAAGTAACATTTGACTTAAAGCAAACAAACAAAAAAACATGTATTTACATAATGCTAATGAATACTATTTGACACGTTTCATGACGTTTGGGTTCACATGTTTCCGATCGTAAAGCTGCGAGGTAAATGGGGAGAAAAAAATAGTATAGTTATAACATGTTCATAAAAAATGGCATTTTTTTTAAGACGAAAGAAAAACTCTCTTGGTGAATGTCACGTTATGTAACGCATTCTAGACTCACGTAACAGCATTCCTTGACATACATCGAGTGCGCGGGGGTTTTGCTGCAGTTTGCCTCAGTTTTTGCGGTCATGAAGACAAGCAAGGACATAAGGTACAAACAAAAATATTGCCGACCTCATATTTACTACAAAAGATACATATTTGGTGTAAAGTTTGAACACTTTGCTGTGTCGTGATACGAGTACTTGACCTTCAAGTTTACGTTAGTGTTAAGCTACAGGTTACGATAAAAAGCCGGGATTTGACCTTCTTTTTGGCTAAACATTGAGGTACAATTTTCCATCTTACTTTTTTTCAATTACGTGTGTATCACTGTGGGACTTGGAATCGCCTGAATTAAATGTACCTGGGCTGAACGATTTGTTTTCGAATTCACCGTGTCGCGCCGAAACTCGTAACTGTCAAGTCAGAGAGGTCAAATTTCGCTTAAGTGCTCCCTGAATTTCGCTTTCCCAAAAATTCATTTCACATGTTGCCCAAAGCTTTGAACCCATATTTCGAAAGCTTAAAGATTGCTTTTTAATGTCAGATATCTATTTCTTCTTAAAACGATGTATCGGGTTGAATTTTAAGCCTTCGAATTTCGACAAAATTTTGCTCGGGTGAAATCCTCAAAATTATTCAAGTATCTTAAAATCCGTAAAACATTCTGGTTGCAATCAATTGAAGCATATTACCACTCAAAATGTATTTAGAAATCCCTTTAATACGATGAGAAGCATTGTGAATTGAATGATGTTTGAATTAGACTAAAATCGAGCTTTTTTCGTTACCCTGTCGCGCGTCCCGAAAAAGCGGTCAATCTTTACACTCGCTGTATTGCCAAAATATTTAACCGATGAAAGTAAAATTTATATTTTCATTACTAAGGTACCTAGGGTTGTCCACTGAATTTTTTTGGGATTTTTCGAAATTTTTATTTTTCACGATCGTTCTTCGAGTCCCCGGTCCGAATCAAACCAAACCCAAGTCGCAAACCTACAGTATTAGTTCTAGTCTAAACGCATTCTGATGTTGGCCACTGACTTCAGACAGATGTGGTGGCTCCTAATAGAGCCGTTGTTTTTAGAACTGTCCCGAAGATTACTTCACTTTTTATTACTGGTGTACTTGGTAACAGCCTTGGTTCCTTCACTGACAGCGTGTTTGGCCAACTCACCCGGTAAAAGCAGCCGGATAGCGGTCTGTATCTCACGCGAGCTCATGGTCCTGTTCTTGCCGTACTTGGTCAGGCGAGAGGCTTCGCAGGCAATTCGCTCCAGGAGGTCGTTCACGAACGAGTTCATGATGCTCATGCCTTTTTTACTGATGCTAGTGTCTGGGTGAACTTGCTTCAGAACTTTGATGAATAAAGCAAAACTGTTATAACTTCTCTTTGCTCGTCGTTTCTTGACAACACTAGTCTTGCTGACCTTCGCGGCTCTTTCCCTATAACCAACACTTCGCGCCATAGCTTTCAATTCAATAGACGATAAGAAGTCTTCCCTTCACAAAAATACACCCTCGCACAAGGAAAAGCTACAATTTTGTCGGGCGTAAAAGTCATCCCTCCTTGTAAATAGCTTTCAAGGCGATATATCAAATTTCGTTAGGATCGAAATTCTGGCTTTCTGATTGGTCGTTTGCAAAATTGGATACATTCTAATTTTTATAGGTCAAAGTGCACCATGTAGGTTTCTATTGGTGGCTTTCGATCCGTTCGGAAGTGGAGATACAACTTGATCGGTCCACCACAGCGAGAGGACAATTACATAAAAACAATCCAGTACATTTAAAAAAGATAGCAGTTAGCCTTTTGGCATTGGCAGATATATTTGAACGGTAATTTCAGTTGTGATTTTGTTTGGAGTGACTTCTCCCATGGAAAGTAGCCGATTCCAGGCGTTTAAAGTCTTCAAATAGTGGGGAGCGGTGCGAACTTCAAGTAAAGAAAGCGATGAAAAGTTTCGCATGCAGTCCTTTTTACTTCGCACCGCCCCTCACTATCGGAACGTCTGGAACAGGCTACCTGGAAAAGGGAGACGAAATTTGGCTGGCTGCCATGGGAAGCCTTGGGGACTACTACACAACGATTTGTAAGGTCCCCTGAAACGGCCCAAGCTTGCCTGTCCTATCAGTAACTCTCACCATCCCTCATTCGCACAGTAAAATTTCCAGCTTTTCGCGCTAGCAACAAATTTTACAAATTTGAGAAATCCAGGGCATTGACACTTTTATGGCTCAGTCAATTAAAAGCGTGTCCATCCCCCCGGGCATTTGTCGGGCATCTGTCATTTTGTTTTGGAAAAGCTGCAAATGCCTTACGGTGGGGTTTAAAAATAGGGTGCAAATGCCCCGCCCCTGGACAACACCAAAATTGCATTTTCCAGTAAGCAAGCTGCAAATGCCATATTTATAAGAAATCTGTAATAATCCGAAGCACCCTTAGAAAATCGCTCCTGGTCGCTAGTTATAATTATTGCAAAGAGACCACATTGATCTGATTAATATCAATGACAGAACCTTAAACTATTTTCCAAAAGGGTTTTATATCGTGAATGATAAACAACAACCGACGAGCTTAACATGAGTATTTTCTCATCACGACGGAACCTTTTCGTCGGTGTATTTTATCGTACAATACACGAATATCTCGCAGAGTTTTCTAGGCGTTCCAGCCTTAACCATTCACGCACAAAGAAAGTGTCTTTTCCTTTAAACTCTTCAAACGACACCTTAATTGTTTTTCCTCCATGAGCGAACTGATCACGATGGCGGGAAGCAATTTCTTCGACGGATACAAAAAATACTGTGGGGGTAGAGAATTGATTCGGGGAAAACCACACATATATTTTTAAAGCATAAGTATTAAAAATATTCTTTATAGAAATATCTAAATCTATCTAAATAGGCATATTTTTAAGCAAAAATTTGAAAAAGGAACGACGTTGTCCGCTTATTGAAGAATTGCCCCGGGCAGAGGTTCTGACCAATCCCAACCACCGGGACCGACAAGGTGACAAATGCCCGGGGGGATATGCACGAACTTTCTAACTTCGTATAAATTCGAGCGCAAAGAATCTCGGAAAGATGAAAAAGAAATCCCATAACGCCCCGCGGTCTCAACTTTCCCACCAGTACCAAAGGGGGTGTTTACATGAGAAAACTCGCACCGACGCGAGTTTCATACCGACATGACTTTTTGATTTCGTATCGCGTTTACATGATAACTTGGTTATTTCACATCTCGTTATTTGAAGGTACACTTCATGTTGATAAAATGCACGTGTGATTCAAAATCGCGAACATTACGCATGCACTACCCGTTCCAGTCTACCGGCAGACCGATTTCACACCGAAACGGGTGGTCGTTTCGTGTTTACATGATACCGTTGCGAGATTTCGTACCGGAGTGAAATTCTCACCCCGGTACAAGAACCGGGGTGAACTCACGACGGGGTGACTCGCGCCAGCATGAAATTTGTGGTGGTATCATGTAAACAAATATAGAGCCATGAGAGGGAACCGGAGTGAACTCGCTCCGGGGCGAAAGTCGCCCCGGTGCCATGTAAACACTCCCTTAGACGATAACTTCCAGTGTCAATGTTAGATGACATCGGTGTTCTCCTAGTAATAATAACGATAACGACTGTAATTCCTTGTAAGGGTTTACATAACAAAGAAAAATTAACTGACTAAGGGCCTGTTTACATGGAGCTATTTACATGGAGATGGGGGACCCCAGGTTGGTGAGGCAGCACGCTTAGGTGGGGTAATCCGCGTGTCCATATAATCTCTCATTTTAATTTGATCATGTTTACATGAAATGTGGGATGACCCGCCACATGTTACCTCACCGATCTGGGGTCCCCCACCTCCATGTAAACAGGTCCTAAAAACGCATATCGATGACATCGATAGAGAGTTTGGATGAATGCTCAGTCTCTCCTGGTAACACCTTGAGACTGAGATTCAATTCAGGGGAGGACAATGAGCTCATGAGAGTTGCTTAGGCGTGGTTCACGGTCTCTTTTCGACATTTTGAAAATTTAATAAAATCTACAGATCTGAAGTTAAACATGTTAAAAGAACGCTCCGGCTGAGGACGAATCATTAATCCTGTGTCCTGAAAAAAATCTTCAGGACAATAATCTCGATGTTGGTTCCTTGAATAATGGAAACTTTTTTTTCTTTTGCTTTTTTGCGCTCTTTTTCCACTTATATCTCGGTAGTAATAGTAGTCCTATACTCCTTCGCAATACCAAAACCTCGCTCTGAAGTCGTCGCTACAAGAGACAAAAGCAGCGCCCGTCGGGGAGTGGGTGATACAACGAATGTGTCCGTTGTGACCTGAAAGTTCATAAAAAAGAAGCAAGAAATGTCAGATGACTCTTCTTTTTTGTTTCTTAGAGTTGGTGTCAGACACGCATGCGTGGAGAAAATCGCCTTCTGCAAGGAGACATCATCCGCAAGCCAAAGAAAGCATTAGTTATATTTCCCACGCGTTGTCTCATCGCGTTGACCTTTGTGCTTCGCCCCCTCTAGTATTAATACATGTCTAAACGATGTTGCAGCCTCTAACATTTTTTTCTTCCGCTGCTTTTGTCACAAAATCTTATATACTTAATGTTAGATATTTTTCGGGTGATTGTCGAGGTTGATCACCAAGTTCGAGAGGCCGCATAAAATTCGCCACCCCTCCCCTCTACATCGTCTCAATGTCCCAATTGTTGATACTCATCCCAGTTTTCGCTCACGAAAGGAATCAAGATAGCAGCCTATCGACCTGGACAATCAAGCGAAAACATAGGCGACTATGAACATTTTCAGAAATTTCCTTCTCGTTTAGTTTGTTCCTTGCAACTAATTTCTACAACAGTTGCCATAACCAAAAAGTTGCTTACGTATTTTATTCTTCATATTAAACCTTACGTGGAAACGAGGACGACAATTTACCTGAAGTAAGTGTTTTCTGCTTCTCCGTAGTTCTTGTGTCCCAGCAAGCTATACTGTTGTTCGATTCATCCGCAACGATCACTATCCAAAACAAGAAAAAAGATTTACAATGGCAAAAAGACTTATTTCAAAACTTAACTACTTTGTTAACGTCAGAGACACAGTACACTCAGTTCAATAGTAAGTTACTTCGTTTTTCTTTTTAAAAAAAACGCTTTCCAACGCGAAGCTCGAGTCAGTGGTAACCTCTAGACTTCAGCACGAAGACAAAAAAAGCCATCAAGGATCGTAGAAACTTATGTAACGTGAGTGGATTTCCACATCGCTGTGATTGCTTATTTTTTGCTCTTTACTATTCATGAAGCCATTCAGTCCCAGAACTCTCAGTCTATGCTGTTGTTCAAGTCATTTGTTCGGCATCAATTCTGATCCAGTCTCTTACGAGAGTTTTCATGAAATGCAGACAGACGTTCCAGAAAAAGAATTTTCATGAACTTTGTAGGAGAGAACATCATTTCTTTAGCACTCTCCCAAAACAGTTGCCCTCATACACACGTAAACTACCCTTCTTCAAATCATTGACTCACTGAAATCCTCTGTGTGGTTGAAGACAATCTGTGACTTGTAATTCGACATCGAGGCCCCCGTATACATGCTGAGCGCTCTTCCTGGGAGGAACAAACGAACAAAATTTTTAAAATGCCACCTGAAATTAGTGGAGTAGATATTGCTTTGTAACACTCCCTGTACATGTCTTTGCGCATGGCAATGTGGGCTGAAGAAAACGCGTCATTACATATTAATCAGAACAGCCGTTTTACGAAAATTACTCGACATTAGATTCTCATACAAACACTGTAATTTCTCACGCGGTTGCTAACTCGTCAAGATGGCTTCCAAAACCGTGATAACCGATAACCGCTCAACTCGCTTCCCTGTTTTTTGCTCTGTACTCCGTCGTTTACATGAAATCACTACATCTCTTCAGTGTCTCTTACTGATACGAGTTTCCAACACAATTTATAGAGGTATCACGCAAACACTTCCCGACATATTATGAATAAATGACGAAAATATAAATAAGGGAATCCGAGTTTGAAAAGGTGATACCTGTCGCGAGTTCCCATAAGAATACCAGAGAATCCTTCGCACTGGATACGACATACTGTAGAAAACAACAGAGGTAAGTTAAAGATAATTAGGAAAATCCAACTAGTGGTTTATTATCAATGCAGCGTTCTGATTGGTTGAGCTACTACTAGGCTATATGTTATAGCCCACAAGTAGAGAAAAGCGCGGGCTTTTTGGCGGCAAAAAAGGATTAAAGTCTAGCTTTAACTAGCTAATTTTTTTATTCTCGATATTTTTTACCAACTTGTTGGATTTTACTAAAAAAATTATTCCTCTCGCACTCAAAGCCTCTGAGTCAATAGCCCATTCGGGCTCGAGGAATAATTGCTAAATAACCGGTAATAAATAAATTGAGTATATCAAAATATCTTACAAGGGACAGAAAACTATTATCACAACTATTTACACAAAATGAAAGTTTAACCAGTGACTATTTACAGGACAAAAAGCTTTCTATAAGAGGAAAAACTGATCAGAATAATTAACGATAATCCTCATGACGCGAAGATTAAGGAGAGAGGGAAAAATAACTCAGAGAAACCCCAAAAGTAGTTTTACTCACAACATATAGGCGCCGAAATTACAGCCTGGGTAAACAAAGCTGTTCTGAGACTTTAAGTCAACTTAATCGCCACAGAAAACAGAACGTAGCGAGGATAAACTGAACCGCACCACACCACACATAGATTAGATTGGCCCTGGCGTCCCAGTACCACAAGCTCGTCATTAGATTCATCAAATTCATCCCTCCCGAAGAATTATTAAAAATTCTTGTTATTTAGAATCAGCTTCTTAATGACATACCTTTGAGTTCTGAGAGAAGCAAACGGAATACACCTGCAAATAACAATTAACACTCTAATATCATGGGAGACGAACGACTCCTTAATTTTGGCGCGAAATTTCCGCGTTTACACTACTACATGAGAAATTTCTGCAATTTGATTGGTTTAGAGCAGTGGTATTTCAGCTTAATTTGAAATACCTACATGTGAAATTACAAACCTTTTGCAGGTAGTAGTACAAACAAATAATAGCATGATTTGTACATGACATTTGGCATAAATACCACTCGCCTAACGGCTCGTGAAATTACGTATAACAATTTCGAAACATCACTCGTGGTATTTATGCCAAATATCACTACAAATCATGCTATCATCACTACAAATCATGCTAATTTATAATTTCACAAGTGAAATTACAAACTGGCCATGGCAACCTTCGGTAGTCTCAGTGTCAAGATGGCAACGAAGTTTGAAAATGTTATGAATGAAGATGTCAGGGCATTAAAAGACGTGGAAAGACGCTTTAGAAAACCTGAACACACGAAACAGCACATCAAGGAGGACTCTGACAGGTATATTGTCGAAAAAATTCTGAACCTGAGCCAAATTTAAGCTCTAAACTTTTGAGGGAGAGGAGTTCTTGATCGATATCGTCGATAAAACCGTAATTCGTTACCCATGATATTAATAGGTAATCAAATGGTATACTCGTGAAATTAAGGAATAATTTCACTAGTCACAATTTGATTGGACATTCTAATAACTACTACGCAGAGAAGGGGAACCAAGAGAGAACACTGTATTCTCTGCGTGGCTTATGTTGCATGAAAATTCGCCATTTCGCCGCTTTCAAAACATAAAGGAAACTAGGGCCGAGTTAACATTCGCAAAGACTTCTGGGACTGTTGCTAGAGACAGGGAAAATAACTATGATCCCAGAAACAACTGCGGGACGCATTTCGGCACAAGTCCTCTTCTCGTTTCTAGGATGCCGAATAAAAATTACAATAGATGCAAAAATTTCAAGAGCAGACCTTTCTTTTCGGTTCATGCAAACACCGACAGAAAAGTAGAGCATAGTTTGGCGAACCTGTGGGATAATGGACTCTGTAAGAAACGGAACTAGCGGGAGCGACAGGTCTCTGAGGTGAGAATATTTTTTATTCTTTTGAAAGAGTACCCCAACGAAAAAATCACACGTACTAAATCCAGGAACACGGAACATTCGGAACACTCTGGAACGACACACAAGAAAAATCAAACAACCAGGGTTAGGGTTAGCTTTTCTGTTAGTCGTTTGCATTTTCATCTTACCTTTTGTTCCGGTTTCCGGAAAGTTCCGGGGTGTCCCGACGTGTCCCGGTGTTCTGAGTTTTAGTACATACCATGCGAAACTACCTGTAAGCTTCTCTGAAACCTACCTCCGCTCCATTATGAGCTTGTGGAAATGTTTGTACACATTTGTTACTGACTCCGTCCCAGATCTAAAGAAAGAGGAGATACAACAAGCTTATTTACTGTAACAACAGACTATCTTAGACATCTTACACAGCGCGTTTCAGTTCAAACACGAGAACGAGTGCTTGACCGCTATACAAACAACCACCATAAAGTGTTTATGAAAAAAGGGAAAAACGACACGTGGCCGAGTTTTATCAACAGACCTAGAGAAGATAGGTTCGTTTATGGTTTGTCTCACGTTAGTCACTTGGTTATTAGACAGATTTTAGAATTGCGTTTACGGCAAACGGCAAACGTCACATTCAAGTTGAGAATATATATTATGGATAAAACTAATGTGAAACTACTACTTTTTGTGTAGAAGTAATGAACAGTACACGACAAGAAAATAGAGACAACTTGGTCACGTGGTACAAATTCAAGTTTGCCTTTTGCCGTAAACGGAACTCCAAATCTCTCTAATGACTGCGACGTTCTAACTTCAACCTTGATGTCATCTAATTCAAAAGGGACGGACAGACGTCACGCAGAGGAAATGAGGGAAGATTTCACACCAAGGCGAGGACGAAATGGCCGAACTACCGCCTAAAAAACATAGCGGGGATAAACAAAAATACCGCTCTGCTATATGAAGAACGTTTGCGAGACCCCTACGGGGGGTGCTCAACAAAAGTTTTATACGGGGAGGCTCCGTATCTCTTTCACATAACTAGTTTCGAACTTTCCACCCCTTGTAACTGCTGTAAAAGCACTATCTTTAAAGTATAAATAAATCACAAAACCAGAACGTCTTCTCGACTTTTTCACACCCACTAAATGCATCTGTTGGCGATTTGGCGCCTTTCTGCCGACCGAAATGACAGATTATCCTACCCTTTTATACACTTCAACAAGTGGAATCACTACCCTTTCATACAACTAAAACCTGAAAAAGGTCCCCCTTCCGAGCGGAGCCTCCCTGTATAGGCCATCACAGGGAGTACCTCCCTCTCCCCCGGGGAATAAACATTAGGGACCTTAAGATCCGAGGACGGCGACGGCAGAGAAAACGTCGCTGAAAAAGTGAATTCGCATTCTTTCAATCTTCATTGCGATTACTCTAAGTCACTAACTTCGTCAAATGTAGGCGAACCCTCCAAAAGTTGAATTCCTAAGAACCACATCCAAGTTCAGAAAGAGAGAGGAAATTTCGTCGTCGCTTGTGTACGTCCTCTGTACATCGTGTAATTAGGCATTTTCACGTCGTAGTCGTGCAGTGACGGCAAAGGAATGTACAAAAAAGCGTGATGCACGTGCAAAATTGTTGTTTTGCTAATTAAACCTATTGTTTTTGCGGCGTTCCCGTTTCCGTCGCCGTCGTCGTATCTTAAGGTCCCTATTCCCTCCTATCCTGAAACTGCCGACGAACAGGTAAATGTTTTGGCGACAGGAACTTTACATTAAGATAAGCATGCTTTAAGCTTCGAAATATTTTGAATGAATAATAAAACAAAAACTGATCAGAATAATCTTTCGAATGATATCAGGAATTACGCAGATCTGCAGATGTTATCCATAATTTTCTTCATATCATACTCAGCCTCACCTTATAACTGTTAATTATATCACACTGTTACTTACCTTTATCGAACCATCTTTGCTACAAGATGCGTACAGATTAGCTGACGGCGAATATTTCACCTAAACACGACATAGTAAACAAATAAAAGGTCATACATGCAGTAAATGTTATTAGCCAAACAAAATTAGAAAAACATGAAACGGCAAACTGATCCTTACAGCAAGGGGATGAAGCGGTAAAGAAAAGAATAAAACAAAAATATATATATATTTAAACAAATTGCCCAATATTTCGGTTTGAAAACAAACCTTCAGGGGCTAAATTTTTCCTTTTCCTAAAGAAGGTTTGTTTTCAAACCGAAATATTGGGCAATTTGTTTAAACACACTTTTTTTTGTTTTATTATTTTGTTTACTTCTTCATCGCCTTGCCGTAAGGATCAGTTTGCCGTTTCATATTTTTTTACAAGTTTAATTGTACTGATCCAGGTCAACAACTGGGAGATCCGGCACAACTCATTGGTTTGTTGCTGTGGACTTACTGATATTTTATAAAATTAGAAAAAACCTGGATTACACGCAAAGCAGGAAGTAATTCCTTACTGGACCAGAAAATTCACTCGATAGAAGGGTGAATGTTGTGCGAAAGCTGTTTTTTTCGCTATTGTAATATCAGTACGACTGACTATCAAACTTCGCGCCATATTCTCAGCCAATTGGTTGTAAAACCCCACTCAAGTGTGTTTTCCCGCGCAATTCTCTCGCGCTTGACACCAGCAACACGTTTTTCTTTTCACGTTCTGATTGGTTCATCAGCAAGATTTTTGTACGCTGTGATTGGCCAATACAACTACCTTGGTTTGGCTGTTACGAAAATGTAAATTGCAAGCCCCTTTGTGTGTCAGCCTGCATGACATTTCAGTTCAGGGGTTTCAGTACATTCGATACACATATCCTAGGCTGACGTGGTTAGGGTCGATCGGGCGCACGAGGGCGCTACACTAAACGTTTGGAAAACTGGCACTCTAAAACCCGTTTTCAAGTTTTCACGTGTTCCAGATCGAACTGAGGTTTCGAATTACTGCTTTTGAAGAGACTGAGGGCAAAACCAGAGCACCGGGAGAAAACCTCGCTCAGCAAGGAAGAGACCAACAAAAAAGCAGACCCCACTCGGCGTCGACACTGGCACTTAAACCCAGACCACACCGGTGGGGGGAGAGTGCTGTGCTCCCCTACCCCCTACCCCCACCACTTACTTTTCCACTCCTTTAAAGAGACATTTACACAGGCTAACATATCTCCGCAGTCACCCCACTCACCATATTAATGGGTCCCGTGTGGTATTCCCGAGGATTTGACGAGACGAAACATTGCCCAGTGATGGTGTCATAAAGTCGAACTAAAATAACAGAGAAAGGAGAAAATTAACCACAAAATTTAAGACCAAGATATTGACATACAATTAGCCACGACTTCCATACGTCGTTACATTCGCTAAGCGCGTTACTGAGATCGATTTACTGCTCCTCTGTAATACTGATCACAGTGCTGTAGAAGACGGGGGAGCAGAAACTGTTAAGGTGGCTGAACACAGTTTTGCGGGTGGTCAGCGGTAACTCGCGTGACGGCAAGTGTTTTAACTCAGACAAACAAACATGGCGGCGAAAAAGCAATTGTAAAAAGAAGACGATTTCTCAAAATCTACTCATTAAAATTTTGTGATATTTGGAGGAATTTTTACTTTTGTAGTATTTTAGATAATGAGAACTTTAAAATGGAAGTTGAACAGACGATTTTTGTGACACATTTAATAATTACAGTACAATTATATTATTGATTATCTAAAAACCCCTCTGTTAAAATTTGGTCAAATAAGTTTCAAATGGTTATGATTAATTATAGTAAGCTATGTGCAAGTTTATAGGAAAATCTAATGAGTGAATTTTCTGTAAACTGAGCAAAAGTGAAATTTTAAGGTTGTATTCAATCGTTCATGTTGCCATGGAAACTACGTAAATGTCAAATTTTACCTGTCAATCAAAATCTTTCATCAGTATATTTTTCATATGCCAAGTTTCAGCTTGTGAGCTGCGACCCTTCTCTTGCTATAATTTGGCAAATGACATACACTCACAAACTGCCAAAACTGTGTTCAGCCACCTTAATGCAAAACTGCAGTATTTAATTGTTATAAGGTGGTTCTGGCTTTTGAGGCTGTTGGTGTCAACAAACTCACTTGTTGGGTGCTCTGTGCCAACAAGGATGAAGTCCCCTGTGGGATGAAAAGACATTGACGTGACGACCTCTGCTTCCTGAAAAGATTAAAAAAGCTCACAATGAATTTAATTTGTTTAAATTAATCTCGCGAAATCTCAAAAAAACTGGCCTGCTAACAGTCAAATCTAAATATTGGTTCCTGACTGAACACTAGTTTAACGACAACTGAAGTTTTCGAGAATCCAGCTGTGGTCGAGTATCAATTTTTTAGTTTCAGGATTGAAACTAACTGTCACAAATTAATAATCGACAAAAAGCGAGTGGTTTTTGGAAGTTGCAAGGATTCCTTAAGCAAACGTTTGCTAATAAGCATTTCTTCTCCAAGAAATTTGAAACCACCAACAACAATAGATTTCTTTCCATAACCGAAGGTAAACCTTTTTGCAGAATTCTGAAGAAAAGAAGCTACCCATGCATTGAATATTGCAAGAAAAAGAATAAAGAACTCATGGCAGCCACCGACCAATACCCTTATTAGACTTGCCACAAGTCGACCGCGTGAGCGCCAAAGGCGCGAAGGACGCTAGCAAAGCGAGCGAACGCGAGCGTCGTAAGTCTCCCGACTGACCACCTAAACAGCAGGAAACGGGCTTTGAGAAAGTATATAGAGCCTTTTGTGAGCTTCCTTTTCAAGTTTTTGTTTAAAGATATGGCAGAACTTTTCGAGAGGCCCAAGACCTCAACTGGCAAAAAATAGCCACTCAATTAACTTTTTCACTAGCAAAAAATCCTGTCTCTAGTGGAGTAAAGAATGAGTTCAAGCCCTACCACTGAAACATATATATTTTTTTGTAGTCTCAAAACAGTTAGTTTACGAAATCGAGTCGAAAGGAGTCCACTTTCCCTGCCGACCGAAAATGCCCATGAAAAAAATCACTGGGGGCCGCTAATCGGCAGTCGCTCCTCATACCTCGAACATTTGTGGCTTTGTACCACAGGAACACCAAGATTAGGATGCGTCTGACGAACGCGATAATTTCATACCTGTATAGAGCGGTATGCTTTTTTTACTGAAGGTTTTGATATGTCAAAAAGTTTGACCGTACAGTCTTTACTTCCTGATGCCAACACCAGGGCAGTGGGGTGAAATTCAACAGCAGTCACTTCCTGAGGAAATAAAAATGCATCATACCGCTCATTAACTAACTAACAAGAAAGAAATGCTAGATGATTATGCCTAAAAATTCAGCAGTTGAATGTGACTTTGTGGGAGAGGGAACCACTAAAATAGCCTCACACGCCTCGTTCTTGCTTGCGCCTGCTACGCAGGATACCACTAAAAAGTATGTCTAAATGAACTGGAGAGGCTAAAATGAAAAACAAACGGCAGAAACACCTCTTGGAGCAAGGGCGAGAACCACTACGCCATCACTGCTCCCTCAGTAAAGGCCTGGGGGATTAAACTCGAAACAGTGCTGGTCAGCGGGTTCGTTTGTAGCAACTCACGTTCTGCGGGGGAACCCGAAGAAAGTTGAAGGGCTTGGCGACTTTACAAGGAGCAAATTACTGAGCTTCATTGCACAATTGAGCGTGTTTTGCGTCTAAGCCCCCTTGTGCTGATTTCTTTCCTGTCCCTCCCTCCCATTTAAATAAGTATGTACTGTTTTACTACGCAAGTACTGTAATTTAGGCGTAGTTAAACTCAAAACAATGCTGGCCAGCAGGTTCGTTTGAAGCAGTTCACATGCTGCGGGGGAACCCCAGGGAAGTTGAAGGTGCTTGGTAACTCAACAGGGATCAAATTGCTGGGTTTCACGGCACAATTAAGCATGTTTTGCGTCTAGCTGCCTAGTGCCGATTTCTTCCCCGTACCTCCCTCCCCTTTAGTTAAGTATATACTGCGTTTTATTTCCACTGATCTAGTTGGTCAGTTTGACGGTGTCGGTGGTGGTTACCGCCAACTGGTTGCCACGGATACGTTATGTTGTTTCTTTTTAGCGCTTGACACCATCATCCTCTAGCGCACCTACACCCAACCTCATCCATTGCTAATGAGTTTAAAAACCAAAAGAAACCTCAAGGAGAAAACTGTAAAATGCATGAATTTCTACCAGTTCCTGCCTCCCTTCCCACACCACCACCCCCATAACAACGACTTGTACACATTTACGTTCCCATCTCCCACGCTAATCGCCACATACATTCCCCCCACCCTCTCCCCCCCTCCTCCTCCACTAACTTACATCACTGTGATCGTATAGTGTCCGTATAACAGGATGATTCTCTAGATTTGTTCCTGTTCCTTGGTCTTGTGACTGGGGCATTGTGTTCTTCGCTACCATTCTCTCAACATCTAACACCTAAAACACACATAATATGGTTTCTTTTTATTATTTTGGGATTTAGAGAGAGATCAACTGATAGTTTTATTTCTACCTAAAGATAGCTTCTTACGAATACAAACTTGTGTGGTTTTTGATCGAGTCAGCTAAAATAATTCACAGAACGTGAATGGATTCAAGAAGAATGACAGATATTGGCATTACCTTTGGCTCTGGAGTCCAGGGTGTGCACACTAAAAATATATAATATTCAAGCTCCTTTTATTGTGAAAAGACTTCTATAAAAAATGGAAACTAGCCGAGATCTGTGCCTACACTAGGAGCTAGTTGTAAGTTGCGGAAGTAATCTTGACAGAGTCACATCTACAATGTTACTTATTTTGAAGACAAGGAAACTGAGTTATGGACAGTAAAAAAAAGTAAACGTGGTTAAAAACTAAAAAATAGATTCTTTAAAAGCTTTCTACTTTTAACAGGTTTTAACACAGGGAACATAAACATGTTTTAAATTACCTTAATTGAAGCATCAACAGAGCCAGTTGATATCAGCCGCCCTAAAAGAGAAAAACAGTTAGAAGTCATTGGGGACCTTAAGCAAAGACGACAACGACGGCAGTGAAAACGTCGCTAAGACAATGAATTTGCGTTCTTTCAAACTTAATCGCGTCTGTTCGGACCCCCTCCATATTTCACATGCAGGCGACTTTTCCTGGAGTTGAATTCTTTAAAAGCATTTTATTCAAGTTCAAAAAGAGGAAGGAAAATTCGTCGTCGTATGTCCACGTCCTCCTTAATAACGTCAAATTAGGAGGTTTCACGTCGTAGTCGTGCAGTGGACGTCAAAGAAATGTACTAAAAAGCGTGATGCACGTGCAAAGCTGTTGTTTTGATCATTAAATTTATTGTTTTATGAAGTTGTCGTCATCGTTGTCATCGTCGTCATCGTCGTCGTAGTTGCTTAAGCTCCCTGTTATGATAATCGCTGTCGTCATAGAATAGAATAGTTAATTATTGATTTTTATTATATACACGCGAGTGTTTTACTGGAAAATATACCACTCGTAAAATTCATAAAAACTACATCCGGGACTCGAGTGGTTTATTTTCCATAATCTCACACGTGAGATTATCGAAGACGTAATTTCGGTCATTTCCCTCTATTACTTTATCGATGTCTTTTTGTCTGTATAATAAAAAGAACATTACACGGCGGCTTGAAGATATGAATTTTATTTTCTCGTGGCAAAAACAATATTTTACTCACTCGCTGCGCTCGTTCGTAAAATATTGTTTTGCCACTCGAAAATAAAATTCATATCTTCGCACCACCGTGTAATATCCTCTATAAACACGGCAAAATTCATCAGGAGTATTAAAAATTTTAAGTAAAGCTAACTACCCCAAACAATATGCAAAACTTCCTACAACTAACCTAACTAAGACCTGTTTTTCATGAATGCCGTGTTCATGCCGTGTTCAAGCCATCATAGTTAGGGACTTTAACGATTCAACGCCGCGAACGGCAACGAGAACGTCACTTAAAAAGTGAATTATCGTTCTTTCAGTCTTTATAGCGATTATTCCTACCCACTTACTCTGTAAATTGTCGGCGAAACCGACTGGGGTTGAATTACTAAGGACCATATCCAATTTTCGTATTTTTCTTGGGAGTCAAAAATTGCCTTTTTTAAAAACTTATTGCCCGTACGCCGTGCCCGCCCCCAAAAATTGTGTGATTTTAATTGGCTGCAACTTCGAATTACGTGCAAGTTAAGTTAGATTGCATAAGCTGAAAAAAAAATACTGCGTCAGCAAAGGAGGGAAAAGTAAGCTTACTGCGTAGAGGAGGGCAAAGAAAAAAACCCTAACTTACGGCGCCCGGTCGCCTGAGGCGACAAAGACTTGGCCTCGGACGACTGAAAATATTAGGGACTTTAAGCAACGACTACGACAACAACCTCAAAAAACAATTGGTTTTATGAGCAAAACAACTGCTCTGCACGGGCATCACGCTTTTCAGTGCATTTCTTTGACGTCCACTGTATCACTACGACGTAAAACCTCGCAATGTGACGTTTTAAGAAGGACGTGGACATACTACTACATGCTACCCTGTGTCCCTTGTGTCCCTTGTGTCCCCTGTGTCCTGTGTCCCCCCTGTGTCTCTTGTGTCCCCTGTGTCCCCTGTGTCCCTTGTCTCCCTTGTGTCCCCTGTGTCCCCTGTGTCCCCTGTGTCCCCTGTGTCCCTTGTGTCCCCTGTGTCCCCTGTGTCCCCTTGTGTCCCCTGTGTCCCCTGTGTCCCTTGTGTCCCCTTGTGTCCCCTTGTGTCCCCTGTGTCCCCTTGTGTCCCCTATGTCCCCTGTGTCCCTTGTGTCCCCTTGTGTCCCCTGTGTCCCCCCTGTGTCTCCCCTGTGTCCCCTCTGTCCCCCTGTGTCCCTTGCGTCCCTTGTGTCCCCTTGTGTCCCCTGTGTCCTTGTGTCTCCAGTATTCCCTCTGTTCCCTGTGTCCCTTGTGTCCCCTGTGTCCCTTGTGTCCCCTTGTGTCCCTTGTGTCCCCTGTGTCCCCTTGTGTCCCCTGTGTCCCTTGTGTCTCCAGTATTCCCTCTGTTCCCTGTGTCCCTTGTGTCCCCTTGTGTCCCCTGTGTCCCCTGTGTCCCTTATGTCCCCTTGTGTCCCCTGTGTCCCCTGTGTCCCTTGTGTCCCCTTGTGTCCCTTGTGTCCCCTGTGTCCCCTTGTGTCCCCTGTGTCCCTTGTGTCTCCAGTATTCCCTCTGTTCCCTGTGTCCCTTGTGTCCCCTTGTGTCCCCTGTGTCCCCCCTGTGTCTCCCCTGTGTCCCCTCTGTCCCCCTGTGTCCCTTGCGTCCCTTGTGTCCCCTTGTGTCCCCTGTGTCCTTGTGTCTCCAGTATTCCCTCTGTTCCCTGTGTCCCTTGTGTCCCCTGTGTCCCCTGTGTTCCCTGTGTCCCTTGTGTCTCCAGTATTCCCTCTGTTCCCTGTGTCCCTTGTGTCCCCTGTGTCCCTTGTGTCCCCTGTGTCCCTTGTGTCCCCTGTGTCCCCTGTGTCCCCTGTGTCCCTTGTGTCCCCTGTGTCCCTTGTGTCCCCTGTGTCCCCTGTGTCCCTTGTGTCCCTTGTGTCCCCTGTGTCCCCTGTGTCCCCTGTGTCCCTTGTGTCCCCTGTGTCCCTTGTGTCCCTTGTGTCCCCTGTGTCCCCTTGTGTCCCCTGTGTCCCCCCTGTGTCTCCCCTGTGTCCCCTCTGTCCCCCTGTGTCCGTTGCGTCCCTTGTGTCCCCTTGTGTCCCCTGTGTCCCTTGTGTCTCCAGTATTCCCTCTGTTCCCTGTGTCCCTTGTGTCCCCTTGTGTCCCCTGTGTCCCCTGTGTCCCTTTTGTCCCCTGTGTCCCTTGTGTCCCCTTGTGTCCCTTGTGTCCCCTGTGTCCCCTTGTGTCCCCTGTGTCCCTTGTGTCTCCAGTATTCCCTCTGTTCCCTGTGTCCCTTGTGTCCCCTTGTGTCCCCTGTGTCCCCTGTGTCCCTTATGTCCCCTTGTGTCCCCTGTGTCCCCTGTGTCCCTTGTGTCCCCTTGTGTCCCTTGTGTCCCCTGTGTCCCCTTGTGTCCCCTGTGTCCCTTGTGTCTCCAGTATTCCCTCTGTTCCCTGTGTCCCTTGTGTCCCCTTGTGTCCCCTGTGTCCCCTGTGTCCCTTATGTCCCCTTGTGTCCCCTGTGTCCCCTGTGTCCCTTGTGTCCCCTTGTGTCCCTTGTGTCCCCTGTGTCCCCTTGTGTCCCCTGTGTCCCTTGTGTCTCCAGTATTCCCTCTGTTCCCTGTGTCCCTTGTGTCCCCTTGTGTCCCCTGTGTCCCCTGTGTCCCTTGTGTCCCCTGTGTCCCTTGTGTTCCCTTGTGTCCCCTTGTGTCCCCTTGTGTCCCCTGTGTCCCCTGTGTCCCTTGTGTCCCCTTCTGTCCCCTGTGTCCCCCCTGTGTCTCCCCTGTGTCCCCTTTGTCGCCCTGTGTCCCTTGCGTCCCTTGTGTCCCCTATGTCCCTTGTGTCCCCTGTGTCCCCCTGTGTCTCCCCTGTGTCCCTTGTGTCCCTTGTGTCCCCTGTGTCCCTTGTGTCTCCAGTGTTCCCTCTGTTCCCTGTGTCCCTTGTGTCCCCTGTGTCCCCTGTGTCCCTTGTGTCCCCTTGTGTCCCCTGTGTCCCATGTGTCCCCTGTGTCCCCTGTGTCCCTTGTGTCCCCTTCTGTCCCCTGTGTCCCCTGTGTCCCCCCTGTGTCTCCCCTGTGTCTCCTCTGTCCCCCTGTGTCCCTTGCGTCCCTTGTGTCCCCTGTGTCCCTTGTGTCCCCTTGTGTCCCCTGTGTCCCTTGTGTCCCCTTGTGTCCCCTGTGTCCCCCTGTGTCCCTTGCATCACCTTGTGTCCCCTTTTCCATTTATCAAATATTCGGCAGCAATGCCCTTGTTTCTCATATGGCGCGAAAACTTTGATGGGTTTTATTGCTTTCATATCACTACATGCTGGGTTTTTTTGCACAATCATGAGGTCAAAATGTGATTGTTCACAAAAATAAAAAATTAGAACAAAAAAGTTCTGCTTGACTTGTTAGAAAATAATTTGTTTAATTTCTAATAACCAACTAACAGCTCACTGATTTATTAATTTGGGTGACCAACTTGCAGGCCCGGGCACCCTAGCTAAAATGTTTGGGAGTCCAAAGGGTTTGACGAAAATTTTATTTCAGCGACCATCTTTTAGGCCTGGGCACCCCAGCTAAAATGCTTGGTAGCCCAACGGGCTCCCTTAAAATTTCTTTAGAGCACAGCCTTGCGCTCTGTAGTGATTGGACGCCTTACACATTACATGCTATTGTTGAATGCGGAAGTGCATTTAATTAGGATATTAGTAAAGCCAGAATGCAAATTTTATTGAACTACCCCAAACTCTTAACATATATGCTGGTAATGTTAAGGCGAGTTTTGTTTTGAGGAGCAAAGGAACCCTAGCTTATGTGTAACTCATCTTCTAGTGTATTCAACAGAACGTCTCTGTCTCTCTTGCACACATATGTTGTTGATACATTGCTCAACTTTCCAATGCCATTCAACATAGTTCTTACTTACACCAACACACATGATCCCACATAAACACCTTCAGGCGTCTTCCTTTTATACCTATTAGGTCAGTTATTTACTAAACAAATTCTAATTTAGACTGTGGTTTAGGAAATCTTTGGACCTCCAGACCTCTTCTTTGGTGGGTTATTTTAAGAAGACAAATGCTTTTCTGCTCTACTTAATATATGCTTTAATTAAACTGGTCATAATAAATGGTGCTGACACAAAAGCATTCACCAAACTGAAAATGGCTTACAATGCAGTTTTGTTAAAAACTGGCTAAACTCCATTTAAATGACTGGCCCATTGTTTTTGTATTTGTTTGTTGCTGTTGTTGTTTTTTTGGCATTCTCGTTGCCATCATGCGTTGGATATTAAAGTCTCTATTATGGTCACCATGGTCACCATAGTTATTGTGGTAACTGTGGTCACCATGGCTACTGCTTAAAAAATTCGCCTTAACGTTAGTAAACTTGACAAGTTAAAAAAAAATATGTCTAAACCAACATTTGTATTTAGAGCTATTTAAGTGGTGGGGACATGTTGATACCCCCCGGCATAAAAAAAAAATGTGTATGATGTTGCAACTTTGAGGAGCAATATCTGTGTTCACTCTCAAACTTGGCAATTTCACTTTTTTTAGACTCTCTTTTCCGCAGTGTTGACAGATTTTTTTTACTATTATACTGGTCAATGTCAAAAGTTGAAAAAAAACTGTTAAAGGGGCTATTCAGCTACTGTATTAGCAAGCTTGAGCAATAAGAAAGCTGACGTCCTGGATGTCATGATTAGCAACCGGAAGTTTGATATCTTACTTGATGGAACGCTTCAATCTGTCTCACACAACAAATCTGAATAGTAATCTTTGGTTTAATTAAGTCTCACTGTACAAATTTGTCGAGTCAGAGCACTAAAAGAGAGAAAATATCAACTTCCGGTTGCCATTTTTGATGTCCCGGACATCACAATCTTGTTCCTTAAGGTCCTAGTTACTAATCATCTTACCATTTTGACTAAAGCTGGCTGCTCTACAAGGTGCCTTATGTGCTGTGACATAGTATGTTTCATACATAGCTGCCGGAGGGCTGGTACCATGATCTGCAATTTTAAGAGGAAAGGAAGTTAATGGAGTAAACGAAGTAGTCAATAAGGAAACACAGCTGTTTCACTTGTGAGCCAAGAAGAAAGCTGGTAAACAGGTATGGTAAGTATAATAATAGAGATTGTGAGAACATCTCATTTTCTGAGTTCACTTTGTTAAAGCATGATAGTCAAGTGGTTTAGGGTACTGGTTCAATCCCTCCCTCTGGCCACAAGATGGACTTTTTTCGTGATAGTCCCGGGTTGAACTCCTTGGCCAGCAGCCCCCAAATAACAAAAAACATTATTTGCAGAATGTAACTCTTGACAGCTCTTAAAAATAATTAAGCTATGGACCTCTAAGTGTCCTCCAACTAAATGTCCCCAAGTTATCAATACTTTCCAGATCAAATAGTACATCTAGATCTGAACAGTGGGTTTTGAGGGAAGGGGAAAACTGGAACACACAGAAAAAAACCTCTTGGAGCAAAGAAGAGAACCAACAACGAACTCAACCCACAAATGGTGTAGACAAATAGTCACATGTTTATTCTGAGATTAAATGTTAAAGCAGCCAGTTTTTAAAAAAACTGAGCTATTGTTAGTTACCTTAATAACTTCAATAAATAGCCAAATGTTGTGGGTGTCTGAGCAATAATCAGGAGAGGTACATAGAGAAGGAACTCTTGATTGGCACTCTATACATATCATTTTTCACTTATTTGCATATTCACGATCAACATTTTCCAATGGGCGCGTTTCTGTAATGAAGCTCCCTTAAGCGACCACCCAAGATAATTTTAGTGATCATTCATGCTTACGTATACAGGAGGTGGTTGCTTATGAGAATCGGACCACAAGGGGTCTTTTCCTAGAAGAGGACGGAAAACACATCTACATTTCATAACAGAATTCACTGCATGCAGTTTCCAAGTTACGGTATGTGTAGTTTTATGTTATCGCATTCTTTTCTAAGTGAAGTACATAAAACAAGCATAAAAATCAAACCATGCCTTAAGTGATCGTTTACAGGAAGATAAAACAATGGAAAATTCTAAGGCCATCAACGTGGTCGCAGTCAATTACGACAGGTTTTCATGTGGCATTTTCGATAGCTGGTCGCTTACAAGAGGTGGCATTACTATCAAGACCTTTATGCAGTGATGCCAACTCTCCCGCTTTTGGTGGGAGACTTGCGCTTTTTTGCCTCGTCTCCCACTCTCCCGCTTTGGTACATAAATCTCCCGCTTTTTACGTCCACTATAAATGTTGAATACTAAAGTAAAAAATAAAACAGACTTAGTTTGAGATTTAGCCCATTTTTAGCTCAAAACTTGAATTTTTCTTATTCGTAGCACGTTACGTTTCTGGGGCATTTTTGTCATTGACAAAGTTCGAATTTTGATAGTATGTACATCGTGTAAGACGTCATATAATGTCCTAGCTCATTCCCATTTGGGGCTGGGTCAATTTTTCGGGGGGGGGGGGGGGGTGGGGAGGTTCGTTGAAATTTCCGGGGGGAAGTAAAAAAAGAAAGCCTCTCGATTTTAGGTCTCCAGAGATTGGCATCTCTGTTTATGAGTCCAGCAGGCACTTTGAGTTCTAGAGCCAGCACCACTGGCTAGTTTTGAACCAATCAGGTTTGTTTGAGTTCACTGGAAAAAGTTCTCTAAGTTTAAGTCTAGGCAGCTAAAGGGTAGCATCTTACAGTCAACAACCCACTGAGAGTTTATAGGAGTACTGCTGCAGTGAACTTCACAGGGTGAATGTGGAGCAGAGGGGGAGAGTCAGTGTAGTTCTCTAAGCTCTTTCAGTATGTTCCTTCTTCTATCAATTTCTATGTTCATTTCTATTTCCATTTCCTATTGATTCAATTGGCCACTTTAGAAATGAGCAGGAGACTGGAGCCAAAATGCGTCTTGCAATATTGTTTCTGGGATCATTACTGGGGACACGCCAGTCAGCTATTGGCCATTTTTTTCCCTTGTTCCTAGCAACAGTCCCAGAATGCTTTGTGAACGTTAGCTCGGCCCAGTGCCCATCTCGTTTCTAAGGTGGTGAATGATAAGGATATTGTCATCAACTCTATTGACTTTAGCTTCCAATGGTTTATCACTCAAAGGCCAGATCTTTTTTAACAATTTCAGCAGTGGGGGGAGGGTTCAATAAAATTACAAGAAAAAAGGACTTCAAATACTCTTCTACATATGCTTAATCTCTTTCTTAAATTTCTTGATTTTTTTCTTAGGTTAAATAGCACATTTCAATTTGTAGAGTGTTATGTTATAACAAGATTACAACAATATATTACATAATTATTACTAAATTAAATTTACATAAAAATGAACATTTATAATACACTGAAAACTGCTCCGTTATAGTTACTCAAGACAGTCATTTCACTTTAGTGCTCTTACAAAAGCATCATTTCGCTATAGTTACTCATAAGCTTTCCTTTCCTCCCATTCTGAGGGAGAAGGAAAACATGAGCAGCTACAAGGGGCATGGTTTGCAAGTAACTTGGTCTGAGCAAGAATTCAGAGAGTTTGACATTGCCTGCGTAGCACGGCTTTTGTTGGGGCAAAGAAACAAATTTCACAGATGAGTGCACACACCGAGAGGGGAGAAATGGAGAAGAGGCCTCCTCTTCCCTTCTCTCCTTCCCCTCGCATGCTACATCAAACCCAACCTAAAAATAAACTGTTACCTGCCAAACAGGCTAGGTTTGACTTAGAAGAAGGTACATGTACAAGGAACAAAAAAACTATTCAGGGGTAGTAAATACAGTCTATATGGGAATTAAAAAATCGAATTGGAAGGATCCTTAGTGGTTAGCCATGGAGTGGGATTCCAGTGACCTGGTAAAAGATAACAGGTTTCAGAGTCCTAACAGCACACCTCCATACCCCTACACTATAAGGTTTCAAAGACCCTTTAGGAAAACTGTTACTGACGTAGGAGGCATCATCAACAAGGGACAGTATGTCTGACCAGCAACCCAGTAGTCCCAGATAACAAGTCCCGCCCTGACCAGTCACTGGGTTTGTTTTTCAGGCAGTCCGAGTTTGAATACTCAGCCACTCTTGCAAATTGCCCTTTGGTTGCTTCACACAAGTTAAATAGGTTGTTGATTTTTTTTTTTTTCAAATAAATTGGGTGGAGTACCTGTTAACTAGCTAGAGCAAGTCAGCACACTTCCACAACAACCAAAGCATTTCTCATCAATGAAAAACAAACAACTAATTTAAATCTTCTAGTTAACAATAGTAAGTAATGATGCCTTGGTAAAAAAGAGCCACTTTATGTACTCAGAGGCACTTTTCAGCTAGTCTCTCACACAGTACAAAAGGGCCTCGCGACGGAGCAATGGATGTACTGGGAAAACACAAATAAAGAGCTCACATGATCTAAAATGGTATTATTTCCTTTGTTTTCTCCAACTGGCTGCAAAGGGCCTATTTCATAGTACCTGTACATAAGTTGCATAGAAGCTCTTACGGAAAAGGAAAAGCCTTGCTTCAACTGATGCAAGAAATCTAAGAAATTTTCAAATAATTATTATTTGTCACACCTGGCCCCCGTTGCAGGAGTAGTCAAACCCGGTTAATACAGACACCCAGGGGACCATACAAAGTGTCTGTTTTAACGGGGTGTCTGTATTTAGCGAATTGAATTTAGAGAAAATGTAAGGAAAAAACAAAGCAAGCTGTCCATAATAAACGAGATGTCCACATTAACCCTTTAAGCCCCAGTATCCACCTACAAATTCTCCAAACTGATCTCCATACATTTCCTTAAAGAATTAGTTGAGAGAATTTGTTCAGAGATCAAAGTATTTTCTCTTAGGTGATCATTTATTGATTCTCAAAACTTATCTCTTTACAGTGTATGGATAATTGTAAGGAGAAAATTGATCTTGGACACTATTGGGACTTTAAGGGTTAAGTGGGTGTCCATAAAGGGGAGTTTGACTGAACTTGTCATTTTTGAAGTTAGCTACTTTCAGGATTTATTTGAATGTTTATATCATTTCTTGACTTTACTTTCTAAGGCATATTTTTAGGCAGTTGTTATAATATGTACTTTTAGAACTTTACAGTACCGATCATAAAAGATTGTTTATTTGTGGTATTTCTTTTTTGTTTGTTTGTTTTTTCAATATTATTCACATTGTACTTATTGTGCTATATAAGATGTACCTGACTTTCTAATCTGCGAACTAAATTCATTAGTATGGTGTGATTTTTTTTTTGCCATAACATTAGTCTCTTAATGTTAACTTCCTTTAGCCATTATTATACTTTACAAATATTTACACTTGCATCTTATGTTTTCCAGTTTTGAACTTCATAATAGTGAGCTTACAGGATGGCACAAAGAAGAGGACTCAGGAAAATTGTGTGCGACAAATGTGACAGGCCTATTACCTGCGTGTTTGTTGTGATGTTCATTAATTTAACTGTGTTTTAATCTTTAAAAAAAGAAGGTGAAGTTTAGCAGAAATGGTTTTGGAACAAATTATCATCATGCCTGTCATACAAGGTTTCCAGTCTTCTTCACTCTGCTGTCCCTTTTGCATAAGTCCACTAATAAGAGACAAAGCTTTAGAATATTACAGCTTTAGTTCTGGATACTTGCTTGTACATGGTTGTTTAAATGCACTACATAAATCTGTTGTCCAACCTCCAGAGTTTCTCTCCCTGTGGTCCCACCTTGAGGCTCCATCACGGACCCATTAAACAAACTATCAAGTGAGAACCTCTCTTCCGCATCAACACCAGAGGAAGACAGCCGAGGTGGGGGACAGTCAGAGGCTTCACGTCTGGAATCTTCACGACTAGGGAAATGATCAAGCGCAGTCACTCGCTGATGAGCATCGGAATCTCTTCTAGCCAACACCTGCACAGTTTCTGGATCTTTGTGCGGAGACTTTTGACTTTGCGTAAGAGCTGCAATTTTTGATGCCACTAAATCTGTCTCAGATACAATCTTACAGGTAGCAGCTGGTGGATCTTGAAAAGGGGCAACATTATACCTTCTTCCAGACTGTTTTATTTGACTTTTAGGCCGGACTTGAGGAGAAGGTTCTTCTCTTATGGCTGAAGCTGAAAGATTCTGAGAGCACGATGGAAGCTGATCATCTATTTCATCTTCAAGACTACCCTCAGCAGCATCAGAATCAACTTGGTCGAGTTGTTTGTGGCCATTTTCAAGGTCTTGAAGCAAATTCTTCATGCGCTCCTCATGTTTCTTCCTAGACCTTAGATTCTTAAAGTAGTCACTAATGCATTGTTCTGGGATAGCCAGCTGATTAGCTAAGCACTGACGTTTATCTGTGGAAAGGTATTTGTCGCGGTGATAATAATCTTCCATGACGGCTTTTGCCTCCATTGGGATAAGGCGTCTTTTCTTCTTTGAAGGATCTTCAGTTAAACCCTAAAAAACATTAATAAAATGAAGTCAAACAAAAGAGTACCAGTAGATGAGTTGTACAAGGTCAATGCATCAACAGTGTTTACGTTTTGAACAAATTAAATATAATTTCTACAAACTCTCCAGAAGAAGAATGTATTTCCCACTACTTGAAAGAATTTGCTGAATAATAGGTGTCATTATTTCAAAATGCAAAAAAAAAAAACCAAAAAGAAATATAAAGTGGGAAAAGGTAAAGCAACCATTACTTTATGTTGATAATTCGTGACAGTAATAAATGATAAACTTGAGGTCAACAGTGTGCTCATTATTTTAACCCCATGGCCTCCCTCCATCCGCTTCTCTATCAGTGCTCTGTTTTAAGGGTATTTAAAGCTAGTCAAAGCTACACAGAAAGGAGAGAAGTTGAAACAAGGATGTGATGTCACCAAGGATCGAACTCGGGACCTCGCGCACAGAAGGCTGTGTAATAACCAACTGTGCCACATTGCTCCTTCTAGAGTTTGAACTGACATGCAATTTTGCTTGCTGCTTAACTGAAATAACAAATCTCTGCCGTCATAAAATCCCCTTTATTAGGGTTAGGGGTATGTAACAGGTTTTGGGGACAATTTGATTTACCAGAATGAATCCAAAAACATAGAGAACGTTCGAGAAAGTCATGCAACGCATGAAAGCAATTTTAGTACGTATAAACACTCAACACAGACAAAAATGTCTTTGTGCAGCATCTTGTAACTTTAAATTCATCATAAAACAGTTTGAAAGGAGGGCTCACTCGTGAAATGTTTTTCAACACTCGAAGAGAAATTTCGTGTCGCTGCGCGGCCACATAATATCCTCAATTTATTCCTCAAGTAAATTAAAGACTGAACTCGACGTGATCTCCGAGTCAAGATATCACGAAGTAGTCCGGTCTCGAAAAGTCACGAACTTGCACGCCCAATTTTGTCCCAAAACTAGTGCATCATTTCATAACTATTTTTCATAAGCCAAACTACAGTGCAGTGCAGAGATAAGCAACCGACGCACACGCAACTCACATGCACCATTTCTGCATATACGTGTCAGGCACGCACACCCCCTGCACCCTCCTCCTAGATCTGCCCCTGTGAATTCTGTTATGCATCCTGCCATAACTGAAAACAATGTACAATGTACATGTATCTGGTTTTGAAAAAGTACATACATGTGTACAAGGTTTCTCAAACTACTAAAGAAAGTGTACGAATAAAACCAAATCAGAACAAGCATTCCCGCCTCAAGCCCTACTTTTAAACATTTTTTAATGATCATTAAAATACAACTTACAATTTCAATCTGCCTTCGTTTCAGTCTCTCCATCTTCAGCTCCTCTCCTTTGCTGTGATAAATCCCCAGCCGTTCCTCTTCGGGCTTGAGAAGGAACCGCCGCATGGTCTCAAAATTCAACCATCCCTTGTAATGAGAACTATCATGTGGACGGAAGAAACTTTCGCCATGTTTGAGCATTTCAGAGAGATACCCCTGTGATTTTCCAAGCACAGCTTTTGCAAACACCTCTTGGGATACATTGTACTTAACAAGCTCAATTTTAACTTGTTCACAGATGCTCTCTGCATCAAGGACATCACCATTGGGGGTCAAAGGTTTGGAGTCTGTGGCTGCTTTTTCATTTTGCAGAGGCTCAGACGAAAGTTTCTTATCAGACGTGATTCTTAAAATGTGATGCAGAACTGTGTTCACAGAGGGCGCGTCATCTGCTTTGCTATTACGCTCACCCCCAGATTCTTGATCTACTTTTTGAAGTTTAAGATTGTTCATGAATGACTCGTCACTGGTGGAGCTGGAATACCATTCTCCAGTCAGATCATTCCCTAAACAAGTAATGAAATGGAATAACTTAGTCTGGGTATACTGAATCAACCACTTTAATCAGTGTTATTTCCCTCTCATTCACACAATTTACAGCTGTAGTACATATGTACAAACCACACAGAACAGCTACAGTACCACTCAAAAGTAAGTTGACCGTCAGTCACATCTTGATTCTCAAGACTCCATTGTCGATACTTTTGAGGATGGAGTCTCGCGCCTCGAGAATCGAATCTTGATGATAAAGGATCTAGGATCGAGTTTCAAATTTTCATTGTTCACTACTGGGCAACTGCTTAATGTAGGCAAAGTAGTTTCATGCAATATCTACCGTATTTACCCGTGTATAATACGCACCCTAATTTTTGACCACTTTATTCTAAAAAAAATGATTTCAAGATGAACACCAAGAATTCAAACTTCCATTTTTCCATTTAATTAACAAGAGCTGGGAGTTCATTAATGACATGTTTACAACAAACTACAAATATCGCATGCACCAAGCACTTATTTACACGCCTTTCTATTCAATAAAAGTCAAACGTTTTACAAATCGTGTAACTTGAAGTCCCTATTCATAACTTGAATTATTAACATAACAGCAATTCATAAACATTACCGGTATTTCTACTCACTGCACTGCTGGTAGCTTAAGTATCACTACTGTATTGCGTTCGATTCAAGTAAAATGCTCAGTGTCTTTAAACAACGCATTCCTAAACAATGAAACCTTCAAATTCTGACTCAGGGTCTGATTCAAATAGGTTTTCGATGCTTGAATGATCAAGTTCATGAGTGTTCTCGGTTGAATTGTAAACCAGTTCATCTTCTGATCCAAATTGTTTGTGATGCCACACTTCAGAAAAGAGGCAGCGATCATTTCTGATGTCTCTGATGGAATGGCATTCCACGCTTGCGAAATCTACGAACGGTAAATTCGTGAATTCCATCAGCCATCCACTGCATCCACAGCTTTCAGACTCCATCTTTAAACGGTTTGTTTAAAGATACATCGAGCGGTTGGAGAAGGGAAGTTAAACCACCAGGAATAGTTCTCACGTTTGAAGGGACGCTTTCACAGTATCTGTCACGTGAGCTTCGAATGAGTCGTAAACAAGCAAGCTCTTTCTTCTCCCCACGCCACCGATCCATGCACGCCATACTTTTTCGATCCACACTTTCATCTGCTCTGAATCCATCCATCCTTTCTCTTGGGCTAAGACAACGACTCCATGTTTGTTGTTGATCTTAGGGATGGTTTTCCTCTTGAAGATTAACATCAGTTTCAGTTTTAATCCATTGCCGCAGCGCGCCAACACAACTGTTACTTGATTCTTCTCATTCCCCGTGGTACGTATTTTGATGGTTTTCTTGAAAACAGTTCATTGGTAGTTTACTTTGCTGAGTTTATTAACACCAATTACTACAAAGCTTTTGTCTTCTTTTGTTTTCTTGGCCAAACAATGGAATCCGTGTATAATACACATCGTAAATTTGAAGGTCGATTTTATGGGGAAAAAGTGCGCATTATACATGGGTAAATACGGTATACCACTTGTACACTATCCACTTTAAAATTATTTTTCATTAACAAGTGACAATACCACCATTCACTTAAGCCTTTTTTGAACATGGAGGTATTTACCACACTCTGTACAGCTTAGTGAATAACCACAACTGTTTAGTCTACCATCACTTCAGTCAGTTTAATGATAAAGTTATTACATACATGTACAGTTAATTGTTTGACCACCTGTATTTTAAGGCACATTCTTAAAATCTTTCACCACAACAAATACCCCAAATAATTATTAAGTTATGCATGAACAAGTAGTGTATATTCTTGATATTTAAACCAAGTTACATTTAAATATTCCAGACAGAATCTTTAAAACTTTCTAATGGGACCTTTTATTTCTAGACTTTACCTTTTTAATTTAAAATCAAATGTTCCTGGTTACTTGAAGAATTTTTTAAAATAATGTTGTAGGTCAAATCCTTGCTCAGGATAAACCTAATAATGGTACATCCTCTGTTTTCTGACCCTAATAACATTATTCATTTGAGACAAAGAAAATGTTGGTTTAATATGTGAAAAGATATCATCTAAAACATGAACAACTACGACTTTCAAGCCTGAACAAACTTACAGTTGCAAAACACAAATTAATTAAGTTGTACAAAGCGATATTTTGGCATTATATAATGCACCCACTGTAAGAAAAGGTGGCAAAAAAAAACTCAAATGTTTATGCATGTACATTTATTAGTTAGAATATTATTACATTGTTAAGTCAGCATAAAGATTTTTCATTTGTTTTTTCCTTATATGAACTTGTATTATTAATTTTTACACCATGGTCATCATGAAACAGGGAACTCAGTTTAAAAGTATTAACCCACACTTTGGGAGATGTTGTATCACATAGTTATGGCATGTCATGTAAAGGTGGTAATTAATCGTATACTTGCTGAACATGTAAGTGGACAAATCAAAGCACGAAACCGGGCAACTTAAAAAACTACACTGTTGCAAAACTGTGCTCACCAATGCAACAACCCCTTGTTCATATGAAACAATAAATCAAACAAAAAAAACATTAATTTGTATGCTTAAGGTATTAGAACTGCTGTAAGGTCAAAAATTGACCATGCTTATAAAATCACTCATTTGAAATGTACTCTAACCTGAATTTGTTCAATAGAAGCTGAGAGAATGAAGGCCAAAGTTGGTATAGATCTAAGGGCGCAATTTTGGAAATAATAATAATCACAGGGCTGAAATCCGACATGTTACTTTCTGTCATTGACAGAAATGATGCAATTTGCACAACCTGACACGCGATATTGTGCTGTGAGTTTTAAGTAAGCTAGTTCAAATTATAGCCAATTCACTTACATTCTGATTTCCCAAATAAAGTAAGATTGTTCTTATCTTTCTTAAACACTACTATGGCTGAAAAAAGCCTCTGAAGACACAATGGATAAATGATCCTTGCAAGGTCGGTGACAGATAAGGCAAATTATCACGTTGTTAAGGCAAAATATTATTAATGACACCATATTGACAGCACATCACAAAATGAGTTCAAACGCAGATTTTTGCATTTTCTCGCTACGTTCTGTGATACAATCAGGTCAGTGTCACAACAAACATTAAGGACAGCAGTTTACTCATAAGAATTCAAGATAACAACAAAGAAAACAGCATAGCACAACGAAAATTAAGGGCAAATTAAAGGCAATTTTGTGGCTGTGTTAGATTACACTGAAAACAAATTGATGTAAAAAGTAAAAAAAGATGAGGATTTAAAATACTGCACTGAAACTTTCCAGGTTTATTCATGTGATGTTTAGGGAAAATTTATTAAATTCCCCGCAAAAAGGGAACGTTCTGGAATTCTTGACGACTGCCTGAAGTTGCAGGGCATTACAAAAAGATTCCACCTCTATATCCCAGGAAAAAATTACCGGGCACCGCCGGGAATTTAAAGGTAAATGAAAAATCTAAGTGTAATTCAGTTCCAATTTATTTTTTATTCCTAGCTTTTGAGGGAAAGCATTAAATATACAATTCTTGAATTTTTGAGCCTGTGATATAAATCAGAAATCACATCAGGTGTGAAAATTGACATTTGGGATAATTATCAATTTTCTGAAAACCCAGCTCTCACTTGATAGACTTATTTTCATTCTTTATTGTTTGAGAAATACGATAATTTTTCAACTTGAAAGGTTTATAGCAGATCTAATACCTTAAAAAATGGCATCTAAAACTAAGATACATGTAGATGTACATATACTGTATTTTACACTCTAACTATTCTTTGCTCTGCAAATCCTTGAAGAGCAAGTTGGGATTGAGTATCATGGTGTAGTTAGTAATGTGCTACAGATTAAATGAAGAATTGATTCAGTATACGTAATGACAAGCATTCCATTTCATTTGCTTGTATCCTTACCCCCACTGATCTAAAATAATAAATGATAGATTCATGCTAAATGCAGTTTATCTGGAAGGGTGCATTTCTAAACCATAATCTACAAAAACCCACCATCATAGAATGATTCTCCCCTAAATGCTTCTGAGGGTTGTCTTAGCTACAGAGGTCCATCCGCTACCAGTCAAAATTAAATTCAGGTTAATTTTCTTCTCAATTTCCTTTGTCTTCTAGCCCTAATTCATGAATAATTAGGGCTAGGAGACAATAGAAATTGAGAATCAACCTAAGTTAATAAAAATTAACCTGAAATAATTTTGACTTGTAACACATCCACAGTTGTAGCAAAGTCATGTATTAACCATTTAAATTCCCAAGCTGCAATTCAACTTTTTTTTTTTGCCCTGTTACAATGGAACCTCGATTTAACAAAGGGCCAAGGGACCGGCAAAATGTGTTGGCTATAGAGAGGTTTCATGGTAGAGCGATTTTCGTATGACCTTGAAAAATGGTTTCGGTAAGTGTTCGTCATCTGTTTCATAAGCCAATGGATGAAAAGATCAAAACATGGACTCTTCGTTTTCCCGCCAAAGAAAACCCTAATATAGAGAGGGCATTGTTCAATTGGCCAATTGTGTTGCAGTATGACGTCAAAGCGAAGGATCCATTGACTTCTAGAAAGTTCTCGGGCATGAAGTTTTTTTACGCGAGCGTTCGCTTAACCGACCAAAAGCCAGGCACGTTTGTATCCGTTCGATAAACCAATCAAATCACTCTATTTCCATTCGTTTGTTGTTTCTGTTTTGTTCGCGCGTTTTCATTTCAAGGTCATATGAAAATCGCTCTATCATGGTTCTTTTCCAAAATAATATTTTACTACATGTATTACTGGACTAAAGAGAATCATTCGTTATGGACAGTAATTGACGTTAGCCACTCTTGGAAATTCTTCTAGTCATTTCTTAACTTGAATAGTTACATGTAACAATGAATGAACTCTGTAGTACCTCTAGAAATTGGCTGCTTCTTTAAAAGGCAGAACTGGAAATATTCTAAACATAAAATTAATTTCCTCCCTCACCTTCCGGTTCATATTCCAAATCAATTCCTCGCTTTGTTTCTACTGATGGTGTTAGACCAGGGATGACTGGTTGTTCTGGCTTCACTCCTAACAAAACAAATCAATTACCAAATTATTGTGAAACTCACAAAACCATGAACTCCCAAAATATTTATGGAATGTTACTGTGTTTGAGAAATAAGCCAATAAGGCGCAAGATCACTAGACCGCAAACAGCAACAGTAATTAGATTGTGGTTTGTGGTTTGCTCACGTGTCCTGAACTTTATTGTGATTTGCCAGTGCACAATCAACATCCCTGAAATTTTTCAGGTGTTCACAGTTTTCTGAATTTGACAGTAACAATATCAGGAATATTTATTTTGTTATGACCAATCACAGAAAAATTCAGGATGTGTACACAAGCTAGCAACAAAAACCATGAACTAATTTATGAATACTGTTGCTAGCAGTTTAGTTTTCTACAGCTTTCTCAAGCTCAGTTTTCTCTCTTTTCTAATTTTTAGTGTTCAAGGCTGTGCCACTTGTAATAAATTACATTGAACTCTAACCACACCTTCCGTTTCAGCCTGAATTCCAAGATTAACTACTTGGTGCAGGCGTGCCATTGGAGGACACGCACTGATGATATTGACAACTTTAGCCAAGTTCGAAGCAATTGCTTCAAATCCATCATATCTAAGTTGGCTGAAAAAAGAAACAATTCAAAATTAATGAAGTCAACACCAATATATTCAACCTCACAAGTACACAAACACTAAAATGTAGCCCATAGCAACAATGTTTGCTGATAGCTATTAAAGAATCAGCTGAAAAAATAGCTGTTTCCCTTACAAAGTCATTTAGAGAAAAAACTAGGAAATAATCGAAAATTTGAGCTTATTGAATAACTAAGGACTCCCAGCACCAACGCATTGTACAGTCTACCTTATGCAGATGTTTGCACAACAAGAAAACAAAAACATTGCATTTTACAATATCTTCAAGTAACACTTTTTTGTAACTTTTCTCAGATTTACAAAATCCATCGAAATCACCTTGATGGTGTTTAAAGTAACTTTGAGAGAAGAGGGGAATCGAAGATCAGTAGTCAATTAACCAAGGCGTAAGCCATCAATTCATCATAACGGGTTAATACTGCACAAAACTATCGACCATGTGATGGAAATACCACCAGGTCCAATGGTAAATGTTAAAAAACATGATACTTTAAATTTTTGAGGTATACAGGTAGGGAAAAAAACAACAAAGATAAATAAACGTCTTTGATATCGACCCTGCCGTTTCTTCTGTCGGGTCCAAACAAAAAGCCGCCATCTTGCTTTTTTCACCTTCCACTGTTAATTGCTCCTATAAGATCTTTTAGTAACGTTTTCTACGTTACGTTTTAGAGAAAACTGCGAACAACACATTTAGTCATTTAACTCTACCTTATCATCAGCTTGTAAAGGTTTTCTCTTTCTTTTAATCCGTCTGCCATGGTGGCCATCATGACGGAGATGTCAAATAGAAAGCGTGCTTCAAGCGACCAATTACCGACGATTTTCCGACTTGAACCGATTCGTCCCGAACTGGCCCGAAGATATCTTAAGAAATAACAGGTAAAATAATATAGAGAATAAAAGTGAGAGAAAAAAATGGTCATCTCATGTTTTTTCGCCTTCCCAAGTCGTTCATAGCGTTATTTTGCGAGATGATAATTTCACTGGTAGCAAAGAGAACTAAGAAGGAGCTCGAGTTTCCTTTTGGTTCTAAACCGTCCGACAAATTATCATCTCGCAAAATGACACTTTATCAAAACAGCTCGGGAAGGCCAAAAATCATGTCAGATCACTAAGTTCAAAATTCTGACTGGAACTGTTTATTACCTGAAACCAGAGCACTTAATTATTCAGCATTTTGTAGTGCAAAATTATCCTAAGTTTTGTTTTAAGTATTGCAATTTCTTAGTTTTTTACTTTTAATTTTTTATTTATATTTATACTTTTATTTCTTAACTCTTCTCCATGTGTAAAACATTGCAGAGTAATTAAGTAGAAGTAGATATAGATGTCAGTAACAACAACGGCCACAATAACAGAGGGCGGTCTCGCCTCCAGCAATCCTAGCAGGCATAATACGCTCAGGCAATCTAGAACGATGCCGCGATGCCGGTTACATGAAGAAGTGGGGAAAAAAGTGAGAATTTTGAAAATGGTCTAGTGATCCGAAAATTATAGGGATAAAAACTTACCTTTTCGAAAATTTACGCCAAAAAAAGGCTCCCGAAAATTCTAGGTGGCCTTTTTAGGGTGGAACTCCATTAAAAATGGGCAATTATACCGTTTTTTAGATTTCGAAAATCTTAGGAGAGGCAGGAAAGCAAGAAATTTTACAACAAATGTTCAGAAAATTCTAGATCTCAAATCGTCTTCCGAACAGATATTTTCCAAAAATTGACGTTGGGTGTCCCAGTACCTTCACATAGGGATGGCCTGGCGTGCAATTTCTACGCTTTCTGATAGGCTAGATATATTGGCTGGCTGCTTGCGAGCACAATTTCTCTCATCACCAAGGATTGCATGGATAAAACATGCTCCTATATAAAAATGACATATCCGGCTTATCCTGGTCGAATCTGCTCAGACAATTCAGTAAAGTAGTGAACAATGCAAAGCTGAAATTTGTCAGGACCTCTTAAGGGAAACCAAGAGACAGGCCGTTGTCATTTAAAACCCAAGAAACAAAACATAATATAACAAACCTGCAATAAATAGAAGCTGTGTATAAGGAACTAATAACTTAGGATTACAATAAAATTAAAAGTGAAATAAAACAGCGGCGACCTAGAAACGTTTACATCATTCAGCTTTGTTTTAGTTTACATCATACCTTTGAACCCAGACGTGTCAATATACATAAAGAATTGGAAACCTTATCTAGTTCGCAACTAACAGTCTACTGTTTTCACTTTTATTGCATGTAAACTCGGTTGGTAAATCAAATGGAACAGACCATTTTGGTTTCGTCCGGCCGCAATATTCTGGACCGAAACCTCCCTTTCATTGGATAAAATTATTGTCCCCAGCTGCCCAGTGCCGCTCGTTTGTATCCTTCTTACAACTCCGGTGAATTAGCGAATGGGACACTGCAAATTTGGAGGGGGGTGATCTGTTTTAGTAGAGATTTTACCTTTCGCACAAATATTTTAAATTAAATATCTACTTCCCATAAGCACTAATTTTTCATTATTTTTAATGTATTATCTTTGTCACGTTACTTGCCACACCCATTTTTGACTTCTTATTTCAATCCGAATTTACACCACCTTATAATTTACGCTTCTAATTCAATGTAATTCAATGTCAACACACTTGTAACACAATGACTATCGAAACATAATTCAAGTTGTGGAATTTTAAATCGGGTTTTCTTTAACTATCTATGTTTTGTACACTATAACGTTTCTTGTTCTCGTAAGAGGGAGACTGGGACGTGAGAAAAAAATCTCATAATTACGAAGGAATGGATCATTTCACAAATCCCCGATGAAAATATCACGGAAGGAAAAACGATCGTGGTCACATTCGTTAAAGTAGTGTAATCTGCAAAGTCCAAATTTTGGGCGTCGCTGGTAAGGTGATCTAAAACAGTATCGCTTAAGGTCCAAAGTGGTTAAGGTCTTAAACAGAGTACTCTAAGGATCAAATGAAGGAAGATAAGTAATGGTAACAGGACTGAGTGGAGTCCAATTCGGTCTGTAATCATACAAGTGATTAACAAAATCGGACGACCGCGTAGCGGGAGTCCGATTTGTTTAATCACGAGTATGATTACAGACCGAATTGGACGACACGAAGTTCTGTTACCAATTAATCATAACATTAACAAAATTTGTGATATAATAGGCTATCTTTTAAATCAAAACACAAGAAATTCGAAATTTTGTTTTGCTAGCAGTGAAAAAAAAAAAAGCCATTTAAGCGCGCGCGTGATGGCGCGTACTGTCAATTACTTAGGCATGACGCGTACTGCCCTATTAAACTGTCCAATTAAGGCTGAAATCAGGGCAGTTGATAGCCAATCAGATTTGACAATTTTGTTATAGTTATGATTATGGAAAAAAACAGGATTAAATCATAAAACCGAGCATGTAATGAGGACCCATGCCCTAATGCACCTGAGAACAACGACAACCATAATCCCGTGGCTTCAATCGGTGCCGGGGCGTTCCATTGGGTACGTGAAAATTCCAATATTTCAAACAAGACTTATAGTCCATTAAACTCGACCAGGGGTCATGTACCCACAGTTATTACAACCAGGGATTCCTACAACCAAGGGTCTTACAAAAAGGGGCTCCTAAAACCAGGGGTCTTACCACAAGAGGTTCTTACAACCAGGGGTTCTTATTCCCTGCTAGCAGAGGTCTCTCACGACGAGGCAAAAATGAGAGAAAGGAGAGAGACAACTAAATGCGAGAAATCAGAAAATTTGCCTGAAATTATGCAAACTAGTTTTAGCTTTTCTCTGCTTATATTTTCTCTGAGGGCTGGTTATTTAAAAATCCCTAATAAGAAGAGTCTTCTTGATTTTACGATGGGTATCTGATTTTCCTCTTGCAAAAATGTCAAAATTGTCCCATATAAAATTATTACCAGTGTAAATCACGTTTTCTGCAATAGCTGTCGAATGACCATTACTGGTGATTGCCTTGAAGCGTTCAGTTTTTCGGTCATGCAATCTCCGTTTGGTTTTGCCAATGTAGAAATCCTGACAGTCCCAACAACTAGCTTTAGATATACAACTTAGGCAATTTGAGAACGGTTGAGTTTATCATTGTAGGGGAAAAGAGAACTTGATGCGACGTGTGTTTTGGAAAATAACCTAAGGTCAATGCATCCATAAAATTTATCATGATACAAGCCTTGAGTTTATTGGTAAGGATTTCCTTTTTGGGTACCGTGGCTGTTGGGTTCCTTGTTTTTGTTTTTTTTTTGTTGTTGTTGTTGTTGTTGTTTTTTTGTTTTGTCTACTCAAGACGTCATTAATATTGTAGTTAACAACGCCACTGGCGCCACTGGAGTAGCCGTTTTTTGACACTACCATTTTCAGTTCAACCAAGGAGGATGCAACAACAAAGGCGACGACCCAAAGCGGAAACAACGAAAGGCGAGCGTTCGAATAATACCTTGCAACCAGGGTCTTACAACCGGGGTCTTACTTCTCTTGATGCTTGTGTGTAGTTTTTCGCGTCTTTCGCTTTTTTTTCTTGTCTATTCTTGCACTATTTTTCTCACTTTTTCTTTTTCGTTTTTGCACTTGCACGTTCAGCCTTGTATATTTTTATGCTATTTAATAACTATTTTCTATGTTGTAAAGAAATTGTTTGTCCTTAGTTAAATTGTCTTGCCGATGCCAGTATATTATTGGCTTCCTTGGGCGCCCTTGCTTCATCTTTTTTTAAATTCTATGCATATATCTAACTTAAATGGCAAAATAAAAATAAAGATATTCCGGATTCCAAAGCCCAGAATTCTAGATTTCACAAGCAAAACTTACCCTGGATTCCGGGTTCAAATTTCTTCGGCTTCCGGAATCCGATTGGTGAAACTGATTGAAATCCTCTGTTTCACACCGCAGTCGAATAAAAAACCAATCGATCGTGATTTGCGCGCACGCTTGCAGCACGTCATATGCGTTTGCTTTGAGACCCGATTGGCTCTTTTGATTTTCTGTGTCTATTCTGATTCGTCATATCACTTTAAAAACCACTAAAAGATGAAGGCAAGGCTGATCAGACATTCAGCTATGGATGGGTTTTATTTGCCCAAAACAAAAACTAACCTTCATCAGGGGCTAGAGAAGCTAAGAAAACCATTGTAATAAGTATCCTTACATGTACACCTTATCGACCTTCTTTTGTCAGTAATACACGGGGTAAAACTCGGGTTGAGCGCGCGAAGTGAGCGTTATGAGCGATCCAAGCGAGCGACGCGAGAGGTCTTCTTCGTACGTGACAAAGCAAGAGGTATTTGTGAAGTCTAAAATGTATGCTGTACAAAAATAGTGTAACATGGCTTCGATGTGTCTGGTGTCGAAGGGCAAATAAGCTATGATGTGGCGTGATAAATTATTGCCTTAGCGTCTCTTTGATATGTGATTTGTCAAAACATCTCGCGCCACTTTCCCTGGTTCGAGGCTTGGGGTCATTATCAGGTCAATATTATAAGTGATTCGTGACTTAAATTGATTGAACGCTATGGACGCCGGCTAAAGATATCAAGGGTTCGAGTTTTGATTGGTTCTCATGACCGTCTCCATTTGTTTGGTTGTCAGTTATGCCAAGGCTCTCACTAGCCTAAGTAACTACTTTAGATGAGGCGTTGTCTGGAAGCATTTTTGACTTGAAGCCAGACGGAGAAAACAAATATCGTTATCACTGAATTGAATTTTGTCATCTTTGAGGCTTTTTCTAAGGTACAGTAAGTTGTAGAGTTAAGAATGACAAAGTCCGCGGAAGAAACAGATGCATTTAGCAGGCTTTATAAAAAGACAGAATTTGATAACTTACTTTTAAAACTTGGAGGATGGTCACGATTTCAACAAATACAGTGGGTCCTTCTCTTCCTCGCCGCCGTTCCCCAAGCATGGTATACTTACGCCCCGGCTTTTGCCGCTGCAAAACCAAAGGAAGACCAGATTTACTGCATTGGAAAGCCGGAGATAAAAGGGAAATCATTTTGCGCTGCGTGGGAAAACAAAACTTGCACAAACGCTGGATACAGGACGCCTTACAATTCCATTGTTACTGACGTAAGAATTTGCTTGCTTTAACCTGATTTTGAAAAATTTGGGATACTAAGAGAAAAAGACGTGAGGGATGACCGATTTTGCATGGCAGCTAGAAACAAAAAAAAAAGAGTTTTTCAAAGTGAAGACCGGCATGTATCGCGTGATTTCACCCCGCCATATAAGTTGAGTAGATTATCCATCAGATCACGTAAGTTATTATCCTTCCATAATTTGACAACATCCCAGAAGAAGTATGTATTTTTTCCCCAATGCCTTCTTATTCAAGTAAGCTCAACTCCCTCAATAGCTTTAATTTTTAGCGTTGTCTCTTCACAGAATTAGGTAGAAATTATGAAAATCCCCACTAAGGTGAATTCCGTCCGTTGCTCTGTCTTATAATTAACGCTGTGGCTATATAGCCGGTAACCGGTCAAGGTTTGTAAAACACTAAATGACCGGCAGTCCTATATTCTCAATAAATTTGACAAATCGAAAAAATCCATCCAATCTAAACAATCATATGTCGATTAAGAAAAGTCAAGCGATCCTAAAACGCTTTATTGATCTCGAGTCTAGCGTTTGGTTTACGCTGGGCGAAACCATGTTTTGTGACACTTAAAACTTTTTTCGGCTTCCTCTTTCCTCTTTCCTCTTTCCGCTTTCCTCTTCCTTCTTTCCTCTTTGATTTCTCTTTCCGCTTTCCTCTTTCCTCTTTCCTATCTCCCGACTAATTTAGGAAAAATCGAAGCGACTCTGCTAGCAGGGTAGACTGCCGGTCATTTAGTGTTTTGACAATCTTGACCGGCTGTCGACCTGAAAGAAGTTCCAAGTGTCACAAAACAAGGTTTCGCATTCTGAGCACAGCGTAAACCAAACGCTAAACTTGAGATCTATAAAGCGTTTCAGGATCGCTTGACTCTTCTTAATGTTAACGACATATGATAATTTAGATAAGCTGGAATTTTCCGATTTTGTGAAATTTACTGAGAATATAGGACTGCCGGTCATTTAGTGTTTTGAAAACCTTGACCGGTTACCGGCCATATAGCCACAGCGTATAATTAATTCCCCCCACTTTTTACGAATCTTACTTTTATAGACAAACTTTCCACATCGCCCTAATGCTTTGTAAATGCTTAGTTTCTGACTCAAAGTAAAACTCTTCTCATGTCACATCCACTGTTTGCATGTTTTAGAACAAACAAGCAAATTATTACGTGCAAATCTTTGCTTAAAAGTAAGAATATGCTGTATGGCCAGAAGTTGTGCCCTTAATTGATTTGTTTAGATTATACGGTTGTCGTGATATTGGTGAATTACCCGCGGTATCGTGCAGTAGTCGAGTGAGATTTAATTTGGCGGCGAAGCCGTCACGAGCGACGTAAGCCGCGAGAAATAGGTATTTCAAACGCCTCGTCCCTACTCCCCTTTTGGGATCACGGCTCCGTCCCAAAAAACCTAAATCGCGCACCGAGACAGTACCGCCAGCTATGCAGGCTGTTGGTGAATGGACGTGAAAAATATGAAAGATGATACTTGGTAAATGTTAATCTGGTTTCTATGTCACTTTTAAAGACAAGGAAAAAATTACTCGCAATAAAGTCGATCGCACGGTATTTGTTACCGGGATATTTTCATACTTGAAGGGAAATTTTTAGCCTGCGAAAACTAGGAAATTTTTAACTATTTTGTCCAAGATTGTAGATCTGAGAGCCCTCAATAAACACTTAACCCCTAAACGCTTGCGCGTATTAAACAGTCATGAAAATATAGCCGGGAAATATAGGAATGTAAGTAAGCAAGGACTGCTAAAACTCTTCTCTTGTAGTATTATTTCCACACATCAGCAACGCGGGAAATGTACGTAGAACCGTGAGTAGAATTGCAGGTAAATAAATTATGTTTTTTTATTTTCCTTTCAGTGGGATATCTTATGTGACGACGCAAAGAAATATGTGCCACTCACGAAGACCATATTCTACGCTGGCAAACTGTTCGGCGCTTACTTTTTCGGCTGGGTATCCGACAGATATGGGCGCAGAATGACCTTACTTATTACTATGCTTGTGCAGTTCATCGCCTCCTTGATAGAAAGCTTCTCCGTGAACTTCACCATGTATGTTGTGCTTAGGGTTCCTCTTGGGATATGTAGTGGAGGTAAGATCTAATACTTACATGAATTAGTCTCCTTTGACTTTAGTCAAACGTTTATTTAAGGAAATGTTGCCCCTGCAAACAACTCATTCATCACCAGGCCCCGGTTGTTCGAAAGTTGGATAGCGCTATCCACCGGATAAATCGCTATCCAGAGGATAAGAATTACGACATCCAATTGCGCTATCCAGTGGATAGCGCTATCCATCTTTCGAACAACTGGGCCCAGGCTTTTATTTCTCTTGCCAGCACTTAGATTTCTCCTTCATTTGAGGACAGCTAGCACGCTAGGACACCCTGTCTTTCTATCAAACGAAACACCAACTACGACAAATCATTGCTGAAAACTCCGTAATTATTAATAATTATCACCAGAATGAATCATTAATGCCTTGTACCTCTTTGTTGAATTTCCTCTTATAGGATGCCTAATCGCTGGTTTCCTGCTCATGACCGAGATGGCGACTCCTAAATGGCGGCGCTGGGCTAACTGTTTATCGCAAGTTGCCTACGGTGTTGGGATTGCTGTGCAAGCCTTGATTGCGTACTTCATCAGAGACTGGAAACCCTTCAGCTTAGTGACCACTCTTCTTAACTTGCCATTCATTGCCTACTACTGGTAAGGGAAGACCCTCATACTCTGTAGCCTCTCCGCAGACGTCCTGTGGGGTTTGTTTTTGTTCGTCACGCATTCATTTCTCCCCACGGCGTGACGAACAAAAACAAACCCCACAGGACGTCTGCGGGGAGGCTACATACTCTGTTGATCATGCTTATACCCTCCATCCTCCCACCCCACCCCCGAGCAAAGAAAAACCTGATCTCAAAGCCCGTTCTAAAACGGCGTCGGTTTTCGAATGTCCCAACCCGTAACTTCATTTTATGGCTGTCACCTTGAAGAGAGAACCAGAGTCAATGTGAATCGGAGACCTATAATTAAATGTACACGAACACGAACACGAACTACAAATTAACCTTCTGTACAAATGACTATTTTTTTAGTTCATAATATCAACGTTTCTAAATTTTAACGCATTGGAGTGTGTTGCAAATTCAGAGGAAACGCAATTATTATAGCTCGAATCTACAAAACTAGACAACGTACGTTTTTCGGCCACTTTAAGTTGGTTATTTAAGACAAGAGAGTACGAAGGAGCCCTTTTAACGCTTGATTACCATAGGTTTATTCCTGAGTCACCTCGCTGGCTTTCGGCCAGAGGAAGAGTGGAAGAAGCTGAAGCAATCTTGCGTAAAATGGCAAAAACAAATGGTATGGAGTATCCAGAAGGAGCTGTACAAGGGATGCAGACAGAAGGAAATCCTGAGGAAAGAAAAAAGACTTATCACCTGTGGCACCTGTTTAGCAATCGATACTTGATAAGAATCACTCTTATCGAGGCTTGGTCTTGGTAAGTAGAAAAGGGACCCCCTGTCTACACTAGTAATGAGACAGTAAATCGAGAGACAGTAAAGAGATAGGTTTGTATACGATATCAGTCTTGACGCACCGCATATCTTAACCAGAAGCCGGCTAGCCCGCAGATCCACAGCCTACCAATGTCTGAGGGTTTTTCTTTTTATTCAGTGAGTTTCGTCGACAGATGAGAGGAAGCATAGGAAACGATGTAAAAATCTTTAGGAAACGTAACAATTATTTCAAGTTTTCTCAACAAGTGCTCTTGTGCAAGCAAGACATAATAGTTGGTCCTTTGAGGCTTGCAAACGCCGAATTGCGCATAGCTACTATAACAGACTACATGAAGTGTTATAAAATAACTGAGATAGTACGCGTGATCTGATTGGTCAAAAACCTATGGTTTATTTTTCCGGTAAACCCATAGAAAAAGGCATCCGGACCACGAGCCATAAACGAAACCGGCTATTGATCCGCAAACAATGGTTTTAGAAAGGCTAAAAAACAGCACCAGTTACTTACCCAGCCCTTCTTAATATCAAAAGCGTTCGTCTCCACATTTTATTACTGCCATCTGGAGCTTTAAAAGTAATAAAGTACAAAGCTGGAAAGCGGTTTACATTTCACGACGATGCCAAATCGCAGAGAAAGACAACAACTGTGTGAATTTCTGGTGTAGAAAGTCTCCAGGAAAACTTAACCACGTGCCAACCATCAACAAAACGGATAGTTTTAGCCTTCTTGATTTATTTTATGTCAAAAAAAAAATTCCTTAATGAAAGAAATTGTTCCAAAAAGAGATCTCTGATCAAGGTATGGTACAAAATCGGCCGCTGGAGGTTGTAAACAAGCTGCCAACGATGATGAAAGATGTCAGAGTTTCGGGCTGGTTTTTTCCAACATTTGCACAAATCATGCGGTGATATCGACATCATAACCTACCTCAAACCACCTGACTTTACAAATCGACAAATATTAACGCGAATATGTGGCTACGGCAAAGAAACTTTTCTCCACCACTGACATATTTTCATCGGTCGCTGTACGTGCATACAAAGTTACATGCGACAACTTCGCAAACGCAGCCACGTCGTTACCGAGGCATTTCTTAATTATAATAAAGTCCAGAAAACAGATCTTAAACCACTGCGGCTTGTAAAATGTGAATGAAGTCCTCCGTTACAATAGCTGCCAGTTCCGTATGTAAGCACGAAATTCCTAAGGATCGACTCAACAAAATACAGCTGCGTACAGTCTGATGTTCAATTAATTTCTACTTCTGTAGTAAACAAACCATGAACTTACTCTTTCATTGTACGTTCACATGAATGAATGTCGACTTTTCCTGTAAAACAGCTTTCATAAGTTATCATATAATGAGTACAAAAACTCGTTTTTTGAAGTGCTGCTGTTTGTTGTTTGACTGAACTGAGTTTTGAGAAAGTTCAGCGCTATTAAATCGTGAGTCATGATTGGCTTATGATGACTTTAGAGAGAAGACATGACTTGATCACGGTACTAAAACCATATTTTTTACCTAAAAGACTCCATTCTACTAAAAGTTTTTTTATAAAAGCAATAGACCACACTTTCTATGGGTTTACCGGCGTGATAACCCACTTGGGATGTTGGGAGAACACTCGAAAAGCTTGTAAATCACTCGCCTTCGGCTCGTGATTTACAAGTTTTCCTCGTGTTCTCCCAACATCCCGCGTGGGTTATCACGCCGGTAAACTCATAGAAAGTGTGGTCTATTGCTTAAATGAACCATGGTCGTTGCGGCTGAGCGGGAAATATTCTCTCGTTTCATCTCTCTTTTCTGTACAGGTGCGTGACCAGCATGGTGTATTACGGGCTCGGTTTCAACTCGGGCAATTTGGCGGGAAATTTTTACTTGAACTTTGCTGCATCCGGATTGGTGGAAATTCCTGCGTACCTGCTCGCCACATATCTCGTAGAGAAGTAAGAAAAAACTCTCAGTGGGATTCTCTTTTTGTTAATATAGTCAGTAAGGTAACTCGCACTGGTGCAGTTTAGTTTTTTACAATCATTTAATTGTTTTTGTCGTGTGTGAAGAAGATCTATACGACAATTTAAAATTTCTGGTCTCTTATTTGATTAAATGGTTTGTTGAGGTAGACACAGGTGTGGTAGAATAGCAGGGCAGTGCAGCTCGAGGGGCCGCGAGCGCATCTTTCTCGCCCTTTTTTAACGCTAAAAGCCTCCCGTGGATTAAAAAAAATAGGAGAAGACTGGAACGGACCAGGATGCATCTGTCAACTCGATCATATCAGAATTAAAACACAAACAGCGGTGATAAACATTGTGAGCTTTCGCATTTTCATATAAACTTGACGTTTCGAATGCTAGTCAATATGCATTATCACTTTCTCTTTGGCGATTTGAAATGCTGCTTAAATACGCGTTTTCTGTTAGAGAGAATCACGAGTAATCACGTGAGTCTTTGATATTTACTGTGGTTGTGTCAGTTTTGTTCAACTTGAAGGTGGCGACGGAGTCGGATTCCAAATCGGAGTCGTAAGAGCACTCGAAAATAAAAAAAAAATCAGATCCTAAGTGGAGTTAAAAGCCTGAGAATCAATACGTTTCCACTATTCGTAGACCGCTAGTGACACCGTCGTTTACGACCTCGTGAAAACCAGAGAGTGAAAATCAGATTGTCATAGAAACAGACGCCGAAGAATAACCCAATGACAATGCTCATACCCAGACTCCTAGGCGTTCTCGGCTCGGTCAATCCTAGACTCCACCGTGAGCTGTGACGTCACTGAGAGAGACTCGCCCCCTCTTTCCCAGACTTCGCGCTGACAAAGGGGCAAGAGAGGGATTAGGCTAGCTCATACCCTCATCATGCGACGGATTTATTTTTTTCATTTCTGTGTGCGATTCTGATTAACCAGATAGTAAACGGTGAAGTCGTAAGTGGGATCCGATCCATCGACTTGATCATAGCGCTCTAGATGTGTTGTGGTCGCCTTTTGTAAAGGGTCTTACTATCAAAGTTATCACTGGTCCTCCTCACTAGAATTTAGTTGCTTTCCTTTCTCATATCGTCCTGTTTAATTTTTTTCTGACAGAGTAAACCGCCGTTTTCCTTTGGTGGCCTATTACATTATTGGAGGAGTGGCTTTGATTTGTGTTTTCTTCATACAACTATCAGGTAGAATGCTCCACTCACTGCAGTCACTCTAGTTAGACTAGCCTGCAGTGCAGGCGTATTTTGGGTGGGCGAAACCTTGTTCGTGTTCGTAATATTGTTGTAGCCGCCATCTTTGAAGATTGGGGAGAGTAAGAATAGTAACCCTTACGGAAGGTGCGAGGGCGAAAGAAGGAAAGGGGGGAGGGGGAGGGTTTTCTCTTCTCTCTCCCCACCCCTTCCCCGCTCCCTTTGACTCGCCCCATTTACTCCTCTCTTCGGGAAGTTTCAACATGGCGCTTTCGCGAGCAAATTGCGCACCCAAAGAAAACGCCTGCACTGCAGGCTATAGTCAGACCGTCTTCGCCATGCTTATAATCTTTTCCGTGGGAAAGAAAATGTTAGTTTAATGGGTGGAAACAATCTAAACACAGTCGAACCCGTGCCTTCGAATATAAATTCTGCATAACGGCCATAGCTACCGAGCATACTCTTCATTTGGGGGACATTACAAGAAGTCATGCGCAAGTGGCACATGAAAGCATGCGTCATCCCCGGCTCGTTTTGTTCGCCAATCGGATTAGAGAGCTTGCTCGCAGAGTACAACGGCCACTTAGAAGCGGATGATGTGCAAACAATTTTCTAACGATCGCTCCAAAATGTGATGTCGCATTACGCCTCTAGCCACAGCGGTCAAACCCTCTCCCCCCCCCCCCCCCCTCCCACCCACTACTGCCGAACCATACTTCGTACATGGCGGAAGTGAAATTAAGATTGCAGCATAGTTTTGACTACAAAAAGAGGCAAATGTCAACACGCTATTACCTCTTTCAATAAATAAAACAGACAATATACAATATTGCCCTTGTAGTACTTGCATCGGAATGAATTTACGATCTTTTTCCTCAGGAAAGCAAGATGATCATAAAGTTCTTGTCATCGCACTGGCCTTGATTGGAAAGTTTACTATCTCTGCTGCCTATTACCAGATTTACATACACACCGCGGAACTGTACCCAACAGTCATAAGGTAATAACACAACATGAAATGGAAATCACTGGGCTGTGTACAGTCCCCCGTTTTTCCTTTAATTAAGATCAGCGTTGAAATCCAGCTCAATTTTTAAAGCAAGGACCAGCTTACAAAAAAAAAGAAATGGATCCTAATAAAGGATCTAATCAGCAATAAGTGAAAATATAGGACAAAAAAGCAAGGCTGGTTTTACAGTCGGGAATATATTATCTTTCAACCAATATTTCGGAAGGCACGGCCTTCCTTCTTCAGGGTCTTACATATAATGAGACGTTACAATTTGAAATCGAGCAATTACTGTAACGGGCAACCTTATTTTGATTTGATTGAAGGGATTAGGCGCAACGGGTTGGAAGTGAAGAAGATTTTCGTAATTTTCTAGTCAACTTAACATGCCTTTTTGCGTTTTTTTTTTCACCCTGTTTGAATGATTCGCGCTCATTCGGGTATGATTTGAAAGATCCCCCCACCTGGCTCAAGATAAGTTAAATGTCAGAATTGTCTGTAACCATTAAAACTAATAACGTCACAAAAGGTAGAAGGGACGAGGATCCAACTGGCGGTTGACGTGTAAATAGGTTAACTCTTTAAGGCCCAATTATGATCAACATCATTTTTTTCCAGAAAATATTTATGCATTGTTAAGAGAAAAGATTTCGAAAATCAATGAAATGGTTACCAAAAGGCAAATGTTTTGGTCTTTTATCTAATTCTCTCGTCTAATTCTTTAGAACTTTTCAAGGGACAAGCAATTAATTAGTGCCATGACGTTTAAAGGCTTTCTTCTATTCTCTTAGGCGGTCTGTATCTGCGCGCATGACAACACTTTTCCTGCCAATATAGGTTACCAACCACGTTCTTCGGTTTTCATCCTACTCGTCCCCGGGAGCGAGGTTTTACTGACGAAGAGGAGGGTTTATTGTTTCGTCTTGTTTCTTTAACAGAACCATTGGAGTCGGCTTCTCTTCCTTGTGCGCCCGAATTGGAGGAATGGCGGCTCCTTACATAGTGGTAAGCAAACAAACCGCTTAGAACTGTCCTGCACTAGGACCTAGAAAGAAACTACAATCATGGACAAAAGTGTTGGGGCAGTTGTTCAGTTCCTCCCCTCCCCCACCCCCCACCCCACGGACAGTGTTGAAACCGTCAAGGCACAATTTCTTTGATCTTTCAACATTGTATTGGGTGGGGAAGGGGGAGGGGTTATGGATTTGTAAATAGCAGCACTGCTTTTTACGACACTACTTGTGATACACAGGATGTGTAGTTTGCGTCCTGTGACAAAGGTGGCATGAAAATTTGTACTGGCCTCTAGCAACCAATTCAAAAACTGATCTGTAGCCCTTCTCTTGTCTCGATGTTGTTTTGTAAGAGAGTGAAATCAAATTACCCTCTTTAAATAATGGCATTTATTTCAAAACCGAAACTCGCTTTTCCACGGAACAAGTTTCTTGAAGGTATTATAAAACCTGCATCATAAGCCCTGGGCATATACAATGTTATAAGGGGTTAAGGCTAGGCTAGTACCCGAAGGTTATATCTGGATGGTCTTTACTAACCTGAGTAAGATGTTAGTCTCGAAATAGATGATAAGCCTGCAATCAGGGAATGGTGCAGGGGCTTAAAACCGCGGTTTTTTGTGATGATATCGTTTGTTACCTTCCCATTGCAGGACAGTACGCCGTTAGTCGCCCCTGCAATTGTGTTTGGCGCTACGTCGTTTTCAGCTGGTCTCACTGCCATGCTGCTACCAGAGACACGTGGAAAACCACTCCCAAATTTTGTAGGAGAAGCAACTTCAGATGACAAAGATCTTATACCACTGGTAGAAAGGAAAGAACCAGCTGGGGGCGACGCGTCTGTTTAGAGGACAGTTAACTCTTCTTCTTGACGAACACCATTCTGTCTGAAAAAGGGGAACAAGGGACACCTAGACTTCCAGCGCGGTCAAACGTTTGAGTCGTCTTCTTTTCGTTTAGTGGAATTTCATTTACCATTAAGTCAAAACATAAGCATGGATGTATAATATCCGGGGGGGTACTCGATATATCCTTGGGTGGGGAGGTGCGGCCGGCCCCTCATACCCTGACCCTGTTTAAGACAAAGATCGCTGATTTTCCTACCCTGTTTAAGACAGAATTCCTATTTTTGATACCCTGTTTAAGACATTCGTAGAACGTACGCGCAGGCTGTTTATCGTCCAAGAAAAGATACCCTCTCTAAGACAAAAATTGATAAAATCGATACCCTGATTAAGACAAAAAAAAAATGATAAAATCGATACCTTGTTTAAGACAAAAATCCCGAAAAACATACCCTGGCTGGCCGCACGTCCCCATTAAGCCCTTATAAGGGAGTACCCCCCCGGTATAAGATACAGTGGAAGCTCTCGTAAGCGGAAATCCTCGGGACGCGAAGAACGTGTCCATAACTGGAGCTGGCCGCTTACTGGGGAATGTAAAAATAGTCAAACCCCGCTCTACGGACACCCGCTTAATGCGGACATCTCATTATTACGGACAGTTTGCTTTGTCCCCAGGGAAGGAAAGCCCTTACATTTTCTCTTGATTCAACCCGCCTAATACGGACACTTTCTATGACTCCCTCAGTGTCCGTAGTAACGGGGTTTGACTTCACAGAGTGTGTGCAGGAGTTGAGAAAGGCGGAGTTTTGTGAAGGTCGCCTTAATTATAGCTGTCCGCTTACGAGAGTGTCCGTTAGGATAGCTTCCACCGTAATCGCGTTTGTTAGAACGCATCTTTATCTTGGTGTTCCTGTGGTACAATGCCACAAATTTTCGAGGTTCTCGGCCGAGAAACTGGATTCCTTTCGACTTGAGTTCGTTTCAGGTGACGAAAGCGGATCCGTAATAAATGATTACCTCTAGTTAGTTAATGTTACTATCTTTTCATTTTGCCTAAAGTGAAAAAGGTTTTTGCGCTGAAAGTACTTTGCAGTATGATCATCTTGCAAAATGGCGGCGACAGAAAATAAGTTAAGCTCGAGCTAATCTTTCTAAAAGGGCAATGAACAGCGATTGAAATATGTAAGTAGGCGGTTTCTTATAGAAAGCGAGGAAGCTTGTTAAGTTAAAGAGATACATGAAGAAAAGATTAATATATATAATCATGTTAGCCTTGATATAAAAAAGGTCGGGCCAGATAGCGTTCTTTCCAAAATTCATAGGCGCCTTGCAAGGCAGTTCAAAGTGATTAACAGAAATTACAGATTTTACCATTTACAGTCAATTTTCACTCAGTTTTAGCGGACACTGTGGGACCTCGAGTTAGTGTCATCATTAGCGAGAGTCCGTAATAGCGGGAGTTCATTTCAGTGAAACGTCTGTTTATTTTTTGCCTGGAATTTAGCCGCTGTCCTTATTACCGGGGTTTGCGTAGGCGAATCTTTGCTGACGTCGTTGTTTACATTTTTCCTCATTAGCATACCACATAGAAGCTGTGGCCGTATACAGCTGTTTCGAGAAAGGTTGTCGGAAAAAGTACACGCGACAATCCCGAAAGGTATTGTGGGTGGTTTTGTCTCCCCTGTTCTCCAAAGAAATTTGAAAGAATGGCACGAGAGGCCACGGACATATGTTTGCGAGTGCTAATGGAAAGCAACAAAAGTAGGTTCGACAGCTACAGTCGTTAGGAACAGTGTATTGATCATATCCCATATTGCCTTTCGGGTTTGTCGCGTGCACATTTTTCCGACAACCTTTCTCGAAATAGCTGTATATGAACTAAATGTAAAAGTTGAAAGGGCTGGTTAAGATGAGCAATTTGTGCAATTTTCAGCTCTTTGCAAGCAATATTGAAGGAAATATCAGCCATCAACAACTGCGAAATTGCTAGGTGGCAAAAAAGTTAATGAGACTAATGAGCCATACATTCTCTGTAGTGTTCGAGTTTTTAGAAGAGAATTTCTCCGAAACCATTCGTTGTATTAGGCTCAAATTTTCAGAGGTAAGCTGAAAGTCACAAGTTTTATGCCCTTTCAATATCAGAGTCCTTATTTTATTAGCGTCATCAGATAGTGATAAGCGAGGCAAAACTATAGCGCGCGGGGTGTCCACAAGAGGAAGTCTGACTGTTCTTTGATGATGCCGGTTAGCTTCAAGTCTTACAATAACGCACCGACAAGGAAATACATTGAAGTACTTTTTGTACACGAATGTCTCAATATTAGCCTTTAAGTCAGTAGTCAAGCATTTTGGCTAGATTTTAAGCTTTCTACTGGAAGTGCATGAACTATATTTTTGGGATGCTACGTGTAGTGGAAAATAGTCGAGATGCACGGAAGGTAAAAGTCAATACCCCCTTCAGTGTGACCAAGTTATGGCGGGATGATTAAATCGGTGAATGAATCCTTTGGTGTTACCATTCAAATGGCATGGTGCTCAAGTCAAGTTGTTTCTTAGGATTTTGCCGAAACAACTTTGGAAATTTCGTTAATTTTTTGAATTGGCCCTGTGGATTGCATTGGCGAAGGGAAACGATTAACAAACAATAACGAAGTCGCCGGTTTTCTCCTCTTTGTGCCGTGGGGAGACTGGAGAGAAAGAAAAAGAAAGCGCGCGGGACACAATGGGAAGGGGAAAGAGAAGAGACAGGTTTTTTACCGCCTTTTCCCTCTTCCCATCGTCCCCCGCGCACTTCCCAGCGGGAGCCTCTGTGCGGAGGAGAGAGACGGCGAGTTGTAAGGGGATGCTGGGAGAGGGGGAGAAAGGAAGCGGGCGGGGGAAGACCGGAAAGGAAAAAGAGAAGGAGAGAGGCCTTTTCGTCTTCCCATCGTCTCCAGTGCGATCAGAATTTTTTCTTTTCTGTTTTTTCATTGGAATCGCAGCGGGGTCTTCTGCAGGAACTGGAGAAAAAGAGAGTTGCGTGTACCGTAAATCCTCTATTAAGCCTCCCGGGGGACTTATTTTTTTCAAGCACTTTTGAGGGGGGGGCTTATTTAATTTAGCGAAACGCATCACCCTAGCAAAAATACCGTGGTATGAGACAGAGTAGACTTGCGCGTTGTACAATTAAACTTGTGGTTCCCGGGCGGTACACTGCTTTGTCTAACGACAAGAAAATGGTGGCAATTCTCCACAGAGAGCTACAGCGCAAAATTGAGAAAGTTAAGGATATGAAGTTGGAGGTCATGCCGCCGAAGACCAAAAACAATATGAACTTCCAGCCTGAATAAATCATAACTGATCAGTCCACGTTAATCGTTAATTTTTTTATGAAGAATAAGGATTGGGGGAGGGGGAGGGGGGGGAGCTTAATAGAGAGGGGGGGCTTATTAACTTTCCTCCTCTGAAAAGGGGGGGCTTATTAGAGAGGAGGGGCTTAATAGAGGATTTACGGTATATTGATTGCAGCAGAAATCCCCGTGATTCATTCTCGAATCACTCGTCGGCTGAATGTTGATCTGCACGATTATTGGGATTTTTATTGGCATCAACCCGAATCAGTATTAAGAAATCCAGTTCAAATCATAAGACTTATTAAATACTAATTAGATACATCTCTATCACACTTGTCAATTACTGTATGTGTAGACAGTACAATGAAATGTAGATTCTGTCAGTGATAAGTGCTTCATTCGATGATTTATTTCGAACTTGTTTATCGTTGGCAATTAAAACTTATTTTCTGCCCACTGACCCCTCTTGTCTTTTAATTGATGTCTTAGAAGTCATTCCCAATTTCCCTTTCCAGCGGGTTTGATTGACTAACTTTCCTTTCAGTGTTCGATGCAATATTCTATCCTGAAACTCTAACCCTCCTTTTCGTCACCATGAATTTTTACAAGTCTGAGCGTGCAGTTGAATTGTCGGAACTTGTTGTACAAAAGCCGATTAAGGGTATTATATAAAGGTCTATGAGAAAGGTGTCGATTGGATCATGGAGAGTGTCCGTTTTAGTACAGAACGACTGTTTTCCTTAGCATGCCCAGCCTTATTGTCGCAATAGCGGTCAAGAGGTGGTGATAGTGATGTGATAGTGATGATATGAAGTAGTAAAAATAAGTAGAGCTTTTCCTCTGGTGATGGTAACCAACCTTTGTCTGTGATACTGGCCCTCCCTTAACACAAAACACGTCCGTAACGCCTTTAGTCCCCGGGGGGAGGTACTTTAGCAATTTTTGGGTGGGGATCTGCCGCTGGGACGCTAGAACCCTTAGCCTATACCAGAGTTAGTTCAAGTGAATTTTGCTACCCTATACCAGACTAAACTCCACAAATCTTCGCTATCCTAGAGTAGCTGTTCTTCAGCAACTACTGAGGTCACTAGCATAGTCTAGCCAACTGAACAAAACCGATTTGATTTTTTTTTTTATATTTTTGAGTGGCAATTCCCGGTTTCCCTAGTCTAGACTAAAGTCTTCAACCAACTGATCAGTTTCCTGGAAAATGATACCCTATTCTAGACCTAAACTCTCTGATTTATATACCCTATCCCAGAGTAAACTGCTTGAAAACCATACCCTTCACAGCTGCACATACCCATACAGCCCACATATGGCAGTACCCCGCCCCCCTGGGCTTAGTCCGAGACATCGTATGATTCTTTACCAGTAGACAGGTTGACCTGAATGGTAGATATGTGAAATATTTGAACTACTCAATCTTCAGTTTCCTTTTCAAAGCCTACATCTTTGTTACTTATTAACACCCCAAGAAGTTTTTTGCCTTCTTTACTGAGGGGGCTATTTTGTTCGTGTTGGGTGTGTCAAAAGAGGTATTGAAAAAGCGTGATTATGTCATCCTCCCTTCATCCTTCACACGCATGAATGACGATTCATTCAGCAATACGGTTATCGTCATTTTCAGCAAAAAGAAATTCTATTCTCAGTTAAATTTGCGAATTTAACAACCACGGAGGTCATCAACATTTTTCCTTTTCGAGTACATATGTTATTTAGAATCGATAAAATTATTAAAATAATATTTTCCCGTATTTCTGTACCGTGGGGTAAACAAACAACATGAAAGATCACTACTTCCGGTCGCTGCCGATTTGTCTTTCAATACCGGGATAATATCTTTACACTCTCAAACTTTCTTAACAACTTTCGTTAATCTGGGAACATCTTTGATTCCATAATCAGCCCTATTAAAAATTTCAGTATCACGTCGAGAAATCAAATCGAAAATTTTATTTCCCACTGTATTATCGCCTAAGGAGATTAATGGTTTTGCACACGGAATTTTTTTCAACTGATCGCAATTTTGTAGTCTTAAACGTTATTAATTGACGAAAGTGTTTGTAAAATATATTTTTTTTGGCACGTTTATCGTAGCAATTAAATGGTGCAATGGAGCGAGTACTTATTTTCTTTGCGCTTCGCAAACCGTGTTTGGATTTCCGCCACTTCGGAGATATGTCTTCGATGTGCATAGCAATTGTTTTCCCATCCAATCAAAAACCTTTATTTGCTGAACTACCGAAGCCCCGGATGACAACAGGAAACGGCCTCTGAGTAAACCGATTGATATTGATCGCAATGGCCTAAATTTGATCCAATTTTCTGCCAGTGTATACCTGTCTTTAAAAGTATGGCTGATATAGACGAATCGAAAATTCCTTCTGTACGTCAAGGTAAGATGTTGCTGTGAATATAGGCTGAAATACTCTTTAAAACGTTGTTTAACTCACATGACCAAGGGTAGCGATCGCTTATTTGGCTTGTCAAGGGCGATTTGTTCCACCAGGTTTTTCTTCTATTTTGTACAGAGTGGAGGAAAGAACACATTAAATAAAAAAATCCTGTCGTATCTACTGTTAAAGTGTTTCCACTGAAAACGCCATAATATTATACACACTTTGAGCATCGAATCATTTGAATCATCGGCAAATTTACCATATAAATCGAAATGTGAGGGGGATCGAAGTTTAGACAGTTACCTGCGTTGAGTTTACTGCTATTCATATTAAAATCGTGCATCACAGAACCGATATAAACTGTATTTGAGTGGCTCTTAGAAGCTTCAGGCGTGTGTATCGCATTTTTGAAACAGTTATGTTTTATGGAAGAAGAGACGAGATCCCATTGTGTTCTCAAATGTCAGCTAGCGGCCGCCATCTTTGACTGATCACATCTTTTAAATATAATTTCATCGCTTCGCTTTAATCTCTATTGTTAAACAAATTGTGTTAAGATCATTGCAGAACTCGGAGTTGTTGCTAAGCAGAGTAGATATTAAGTTAGGAATTTATTCTGTAGCGCTATGAATTTGAGACAACTGCATGGTACAATTTCCCCACATGCTGTCTGTAATCTTCTTGTGAAAACATCTTACAAGTGAACATCATTTACTTCACTGACCAATTTGTTTAAAAGGCCCACCTAGCTGGAGTCTGTTTGTCCGTTAAGCGTGGTATCATACATTTGCGGCAAAATGGAATCCGTAAATCGATATTTGAGCTGTTCTGTCACATAACGAATTATCTGAAGTGTCAAGTAAAATTCTTCTTTAACGAATTTCGTCCTGATCCAGGTCCTGATCTTGTAAATCTCATTGTCTGCTCATTGTCAGAAATCTTTTGTAAAATTATCATATATTGGTGAGATATGTTTTTCAAAGAAAGACATTTCTTCCAACCTGAAATTACTCTGTACTAAGTCTGTTGCTTGCATTAGCAAACTTAAAATTTACGAGATAAAAATTCCAAATCAAACAGATCAACATTGTAAAAAATCTAGTTTCATTAACTATCGGAAAGAAACAAACACAAAACATGTTCTGCCCCAGAATAAAATTTTGGAGCTTTCAATTTTTTAAAAAAGTAAACTGAATATTTTCACACTTTCGTTTGTGTGAGGTAAGCCGGGATCTTTTGTTTGCTAATTATTTATTCTGCCAAGGTCAATTGAAAAACGTGAGAAAATTAAAATTGAGAATATTCTTTTTTCCAACATATATGCCCCCTGTGACGTCCAGCTACAAAAGATAATTTGTAAAGTAACAAGCTCTGATTTAAAAACATTTTAAAAGCTGTTTTCAAAACATGATATGAAATTTCACTCCTGATCAATTTAGTACTTAATTCTGCTAATTTGTTTGCTACAATTTTACAGCTGATTTAGGTGGATACAACTAAAAGTCTTTAGTAATTTTATTGGATGATAATTTTCTCCTTCAGTTTCTTGTATTGGAAGTTTGCAGTTTCCCCTAAGTCTGGATCTTGAAAAAAAAAAAACAAAGCTGTCATCATAGAAGTGTTAGAAAACAAAGTGTGATTTGTAATACTGTTTTATCTTGTTTTAACACTGTTGGGGTATATCACGAACAAAATATTATAATATATAGTGGGTAATTTTAAAGTACAACCAGGTTTTCACTAAAGTAGAAGGACATTCAAGGTTTGAGAAGACAGAGAAAGATAGAAATTTAGTTTGAGAATAGTTCTTTCTCAAAAAAAATCACTGCTGAATACAGATATTAATGATACATTCACACAGCAGGGTTTATAGATCTCAACATAAAGTAAAATATTCAGAAATTTCAGCAAGTAAGTGTTTGAAATTTGAAAATACCCAATAGACTGAGTAATAAACAGGTCTTCTCCTTGTTGGAATTTGTGAATATATATTATTTCAGATGGAGGCTAAGCCAGTAGAAAATGCATCTTCACTTCTCTTCTTCAGTGGTCATTGCGAATTCAAAACTGGACTATAGACTTTTTGTGGGGGGGCTTGAGGACATGTTCCGTGCTTAGAGTACACTGATGGTAGTACCCAGGTTCCAGCTTTTAATGAAACTTGTGGTGTGCAAAGCTGGGCAGTGTACAAGTAAAGTGTGGTCAGTGCTCGGCCTTAGCGGTAGTCCACTAGTCTTGGACTAGTGCAAAATTCTTCTGGACTAGTAGAAACTTAGAACCACTAGTCACAGGACTATTAAGTACTTATTAAATTGTGGGTTAGCCTGGTCAGTGTCTGTCACTCTTCTTTGACTCGCTGGCAGTGGTATTATGAAGTTTCATGATGACATCAGTGAAATTTAATTGTAAAAAGATATAGCAAATAATATTGTCATGCGGCTATCAGGAAGGACTACCACATTTACTCAGGACTAGTAAATTTTCAGTTCAACTAGTCCCAGGACCAGCAAGTTAAAAAGTTAAGGTCGAGCACTGGTAGTGTCAGATAGCCTGGAGCTAGTGACTTTGCAATAATAGTGGGTTAGTCAATTCTTTTCTTGACTTGCCAGATGGGCAAGTGAATTTTTTTTGGAGGAATTCGAATTACAGAAGTACTGTAACAAATTCATTTGGATCTTAAGCTTTTTCAAGGTGATCGGGCAACATGAAATTATTGCAATTACATAGATAAAAACAAGTTATCAATTTACCATTGGTGTTATTATAAATTTGCGATGTACTTCGACAAGAAAGTCACACACTCGGTACAAATTTCTAGTCCTCGCATTGTTGAATCTTGTTTAATCCACTGTCTCCTTTTACCACTCCTTCATGAGCAAATACAAATACATCAACGATACTCGATACTTGAAAAACTTGTTTATTCAGCTTTATCAAACTGAACTATGAAACTACAAAAGGGAAAATAGAGTCCCCGCGAAAAACATCGATGCTTGGGCTCAAAATTTTGTGACGACTAACCACAACTTAGTCACATGCTCGAAAACAAAGAAAATACATTAATATTAATTAAAATTTGCAGGAAAAAGACACGACAAATTTGATTATTAATCTTGCTTGTCAAAATAAATATTATTATTATTGGCAGTCTAGACATAGAACATGCTAGTTACAAGCTGTAAAACTGATTTTCTTTGCGCCCTTATAAGGAGAGCTATGGAATTAACCTGTTAATATATTTATTTTATTGTCTGGAAACTAGATTGGGCATCAGAGCCAGTGAAAGTTGAATTACCTGCATGTCTCTTTAACCTTATAAAGACCTTAAACATGACTTAAAATAAAAATAGTTTGACTTGGCACATGACAATCATACACAGCTGGTAGCCAAGTTTGCTTCAATTTTAGTCCCCAAATTTTTTTTACTTGCCATGGTGACCAACACATGTACCTTGAAGAGCTGGATTGTGACTATTCGCATGTTGGCTGTCAAATTGTGAAAAACTTGCACCTGCTTGTGGATGTAGTTTAAAATCGTTATGAAATTTCTAATTAAAATTATTTTAACCTAATGTGATTCTATTATGATCCTATATGCATAATAACCCTAAATTAGAGATGACAAAATTTCTAAAATAGACTGGGTAAATATAAATGTGAGTGTAAACCTAAATTTCATTCGAAACTGATCACTGTAATTTTCAAGGCAAAAAGATTGTAACATACGTGCATAGACTATGACTGCCTAATTGTCGTGAGTTACTTTTGTTTTTCAGTTTGTCAGGATTTCTTGGTGCGTGAGGATGCATCCCTGGCTCATCGACTACAAGAAGAAGAATGTAATAATATTAATCTTTCTTATTAATCTTAACAGGGCCGGGTATGATTGTGAGTTTGACTAGAAAGCAAGTATAGCCTTTTGAAATTTGGACCGCTTAGCTATTTTCATCCCCCATTTGTTGTTATAAATCAGCTTTTACATTGTAGCTTGGTAATTGTACCTAACTCTCAGCTCAACATGTTGTGGTTAAAGATAAGGGTCTCACAAGGCCATGCTACACCCCCCTCCTCAGACTGCAATATGTTACAAAATATCTCTTCCCCTTCAGCTTTGCTCGGCAAAACTGTGTGCAGTGATAGATATGAAGCAGTCGCTGTACATATATACATGCATACATATTCATTTTTTGAGTAGAACGTATTTCGTAGAGCGCTCGACTCAATTGATTGAGGAGCATCAGCTATAACTTCACAGAAGTTCAGGTTTCACGAGTAATCATCGTTTTATTGCTACAGAACTGTTTCGTATGGTGCAAGGACCATACTCATCAGGCAATTTCAGTCGTCAAAATTGCCTGATGAGTGTGGTCCTTGCACCGTACGAAACAGTTCTGTAGCAATAAAACGATGATTACTCGTGAAACCTGAACTTCTGTGAAGTTATTACATACATACATACATACATACATACATACATACATACATACATACATACATACCAGTGTGCAAAGAAAGTCGTGTCTGATTGCCTGGGACTAATGAATTTTGCTAACGGGCTAGTGATTTTTGTTGTGAACTTACCCAATGGGCAAGTGTTGTTTTTTGGGGACATTCAAATTACAGAAGGATTGTAATCAATCCTGGTAATCAAAAAGGGTTTTGGGGTAGTTGAAATGACTTGTGGGCTAGTACATGCATATGCTAGCTACAGCTTTCCTGAGTGGCAGGCTGTAAAACTGACTTTCTTTGCACCCTGCACACATACATACCTACATACATGTACATACATAGCCTTTATTAAAGTTTCTAAGCATTCTATGTGTAGCACCTCTTGGTTTTAATTGGGGATACACTGCAGAGTTTTAGGGAACTTTCCTTTATGTTTGTCTATGTGGTTGTTTTAATTTGTAGTTGGCAATCACTACATCAGAAACCGGAGTGAAAGAAAAACTGTTCGTGATGATGTTAAGGCTGCAAAGATAACATATTTAGAAGAAGTAAAAAATTCTCAAATCCTTCCCGAAGATATGGTACATAACATGTGAGTTAAACTAATATATGTATCATTAGTGTACATAGTTTTTAGACTAGCTGTGCATTTGACAGAGGTGTTAATAATATATTCAAACAGTTTCATGCAAATTCTCTTGCCTTCAAACAAAAACTGACAGATTTGAGGCATTTTTATGGTGTGACATTTTTTTTCAACCGACTGTATGCAGTCACAATGACAGTCAAATTGTGTTATTATGTAAGAGTCATTGTTTTGCAAAAATTATTATATTAAAAAATGGAAGCTAATCAGGCGAGACACAAATAACTCTACAGTCAAATCCTGTTAATACGGACACTGAGGGGCCATTGAAAGTGTCTCTATTAAATTGACGGGGTGTTCTTGGATTGAATTTTGCAGAGATGTAAGGGCTTAAATCTTTCCCAGGGACAAAGCAAACTGTCTGTAATAATTTGGTGTCCATGTTAAGTGGGTGACTGCAGATCGGGGTTTTACTGTATTGTCTTCAGTTCTAATGTGTAACAAAGGAAGTTGGCGATGCTTCCCTTGGTTGCATTGCTTGATTGGCTCCTGACAGTTGCAAGTGTAAAGTAAGACAATTGTAAAATGGGGGTTTGATTATTGTTTTATTGACGTTATAGTGGAGATCTGGACACATGAGCAAAAGCACAAAAGTGTAAAATCATAAAGTACGGTGTAATAGTCTATTTCCGGTGAATACAATGTCTTCAACGTTGCTATATATAACCAGGAACTACAGCCGTCTGTCAATTAAGGCAGGGAGCAATATCTGCTGTCAGGAATTGGGAACAATTTTTTGAGGTCACTGTGACTTCATAGACTGAGGAAATTTGGCAATGCTTAAACTTAACAGAGCTTCCGTTTTAAGCTTTATTATTTATTGTGCAATTTCAAAGTTAAACTTGTTTGAATTAAAACCATTAAGTGTTGAGATACTGTTCATGGATTAGTTATCTCACATCCGATTGGCTTTTTCCTCACTGACTGTGCAGTGACATTCCAGAAATATTTCTGGTGTTCTCTTGCTGTGAGCCTTTTACCTTAAAAATTTACATGTGATTGTCAGGGAAAAGTAACTTTATCACAGGCCAACAATCAGTCTTTGCAATAAAATACTGTTTATTGGAAGAATTTTATACTTCAGTTTAGGGCGCAGAGAATAATGAATTTCTAGACTTAGCTGATGAAAACGTGGCTAAAAAGAATAGTAATTACTATGAGTAAGGGATATTTCACTTCTGAATATAATAACCAATCGACAATCATTTCTTGTGATTTCCTGCAAGTATTGAGTTCTGAGAAAGAAACGTTATCTTGGCTTTAAACTCTCTTCAGCAAATATTAAATGATATTTGATATTTAGGTGTCAGCAATTAGTGATATTAGACTTCCTTGTATACACAAATGTCAATTATATATATATGATCTTGCATGGAAACGTGCACTAAATTATTAACATGTTACAGCAAGTCACACAGCAGCTTAATTTAAAAATGTTTTCCTCGACAAGAGTGTGAAAAAGGTTGTTTTTTTTTATAGCTTGGATCTGTTTTAATCTTACAGAAACTCTCTATTTTAAGCACACTGTATTAATTGACATTATCATTGTGTTACAGGACAGTAAAATGTCAGTGTTTCTGAATTAAACATAAGATGTTTTAACTACTTTTCTGACTGACTGATTTTACATACACTGTATCTTATTCAGTTATAGAAGAAATTTAATCATATTTTTTCGGCTAGGGATATAATTAAGAAGGGATCAAAATTTATACAACTTGTGAGCAGATTTATTTGCAGACAGTTTGCTGTTAAAAGACAAGAAGAATTAACTATGTAAAACATGTTTGACTTAATTATGCAATATCACTGAATTCCGGCAATATTATAAGAAAACTGAAATATCACACACATGTTAAGCTTCATTGCTTAGCCAGACGTGTATCATTACTCAAAATGAAAGTGAAGTCTCTCGTTTGTTTCTGTAGGCCAAACCCAAACTGGTTAGAGACAGAATAATATTATGATTTTTCCTTCATCTTACTCAGAACTAGACATATGTCAGAGGTTTTTTTGTTTGGTTTTAGCAAAGGCAGTGACTTTAAAATTATAATTTAAGTTTGCATGACTGTGTATGTTAAATTATGTACACTGTATCTTGATCTCAGGGAAAGAACAGAACACTGGCTAGCCATAGATCTTCAGCACAAACTGCAAAATGAGGTAAGGACTATGGAACATTCTATATATTAATTGGATTATTTAATTTCTTAAAAACGGAGACATTAAGTTATGTGTCTGAGCGAGTATATTCTAAATGTAAAGTAATTAAGGGGTGTTGTGCACTGGTAAGAGTGAAAGGATGAGCAATGATCTTTGTGACTAAAACAGTGGATGCAAACATAATCAGATGTATATTCAAGGAGGTGTGAGATTATGCAGGCTTAAAGTGAAGTGCATATGCTAAAATATATGTATGTAAGGTGCCAAATGTATTCAGAAAAATGATACAGTATATTAATTTGTAATGCAAACTTTAAATATCATAGTTCTAGGACAGATATGTAGTTTATATGCTAGACATCTCAATTCCTTGAAAATTTAACAGTTTCCTTGTCTTTGCAGGAAATAGAATGTGAGAGAAGGAGAAGGGACGCTGAAACTAGAGATGAGGTATATCAAGTAAAATATATTATTTATTCGACTCTGTTGTCTGCAGTGGAAGTAAACATGCATACACAAGCTGGCCTATAACTAAAATGAAATAATAAGAGTCACTCAGCATTGTTCGTTTATTGTGAGGGTATCATCAGCTGCTTATCCATGTAGTCGAAACAACTTCTGAAATGGTAAAATTTGAAAAGTAGGCAGCTGTCTATTAACAGTATTGCTAGTAAGCATTTAGTATTGCTGTTAGATATATACACCTAATTGCAATAATGTTGTCATAGAAAAAAACAAAAAGTAAAAAGCCAAATAAGAATTACCAGTAAGTAGCCATGTGATTTAATTTGCATATTTTAATAGTTTAACAATTATTTAAGAAGTCATTCCCATTCTCGATCAACAAGAAGTCGCACAACTTGAGTTCGAAAAAGAAAAAGGTAAATTGACGCAAGCAATATTATGTTTGAGTTATGGCACTTTCAGTCGTCAATCTATTATGTCCTGACAAACGAAGCTTGGTTTGTGGCGTGGGTGAGGAAGTGGCAGAGGACCCCTCACCCTCTCCGCCCCTGATTTGTTGCTTTAAAATTGTGATCAGATGGTGTTGTGCACTGCAAACCATATGCAGACTGGCTTTTGTATTTAGTACTAAACTAAAAGATGCGTCGCGTTCCTGGAATTTACCCCAGGCCATATTTATTGAAAAAAATGGAGCCATTATTTCTTTAATAGTTATTCGATGTACGTTTGTAATTCGAGCACTTTTGAAATTCGCTTGATGAATCAGCCTCGAATTGTATTAGAATGACACCAAGAAACTGATGCAAATGATTTCTGTCATATTACGTGATTAATATTCAGCTATATGCGTGTGTGTTGTGAATGTTGCAAGCTATGATAATTACATGCTAATGTATTCTTATTTGACTTTTTGCTTTTTGCTTTTTTCTATGACAACCTTACTGCAATTAGGTGTATATAATAGAAGGTTATTAGTTCTGCTTGTAAGTTTGTCTGTGACTATTTTTCTATTTAGCTATTGAAGCACTGTTCCTAACTTGTGAAAAAGGAAGCAGTGCATAGCAAAAATCCCAAGACACTTGTGATTGAAGTACTAGATTTTCCTTTCAAATTACCTTATGTTTGGTTTTTGAAACAAGGGAGAATTTGTTGTATGATCAAGTTACTTAAGGCCTTTTTGAGGCACCCTTTCAAATATTAGATGACGTCTTGAGTAGAACTACTTTGTACATGTTCTGTAATCTTGGACAAAGTGGGGTGAAAATTTAGATTTCCCCCCCCCCCCCCCCCCCCACCAAAATCAAGGATGGAAAAATGATGCCTTTAGGCTTTTGTCTCCTTCAGTCTTGATTTCAAGGGTATGGGGAGTTTGCTATGTCATTTTATTCTGTCCAAGATTACAGGATCTAAGAAATATCTATACTTGGATAATTTGTTGGAAATTCATTTTAAATTTTTGTGGGGAAACTGTCGCATTTAAAACCAAGTGTTTCAGGAAAGGGTGTGGAGCTGAACGTGGACTATGTTGCAGTTAATTGCTTATTTTACTTAATTTTTGTTTTTTCTTTGTTTCAAATTCATTAGCACACAGTCATTACCATACCCAAAAACAATAGAAAATAATAATTAACTAAGATGAAAAATTAACTACAACATGTACATGTATTTATGTGCCCTAGACCAAAAGTTATTCTTTTGTAGTGTAGGTTGAGTAGCAAAATGGATGTTTTCATCTGAGCAGCACAAAGGGTACTGGAGGTCTAGAAGCTTTTTTGTTTTCTTTGAAACTTCTGCAAATTTAAGCAATTACCTTGAGAGAATTAATGATGTAATGTACAGTGTAAATCTATTTAACTCCATTCTTTGGAGGTTTGAAATACTTCAGGCATTCTCTTACCCTCCAAAACTCCAAACTTTTTTCTCCCCACTCTGTGCCCTTTTTTGTGCCGCCTACAATATATCTGAACACTTGGAACAAGCTGCACAAAATTCTGTGGTCTCTTTATATCAATTTTGTGTAGATCAGAACTAGTTCCAAAAAGTGGGTGATTAAATGATAACCACAATGGTTTATTGTATTGTATTGGTTGTTATTTAGGCAATTGCAAGGCAGATGCAAGAAAAGGAAACCTTAAAACTGGAGCGCGCAAGGCAAAGGCGGTTCGAACAACAACGACAGGAAGAGCAAGAGAATACAATGCTCAATGATGCTATTTCACATTTAACGACAAATGGCGAAAACCATGTGAATCATTGTGATCCTCCTGAAACACAAACAGGTTAGGTAAACACTTCAGTTTTGTACAAAACTGGGCCAGGGGGGTGGGGAAAAGAAAAAAAATGGGCCAGGGGGGTGGGGAAAAGAAAAAAAAATGGGCCAAGGGGGTAGAGAAAAGAAAAAAAATGGGCCAGGGGGTGGGGAAAAGGAAAAAAATGGGCCAAGGGGGTAGAGAAATGAAAAAAAATGGGCCAAGGGGGTAGAGAAAAGAAAAAAATGGGCCAGGGGGGTGGGGAAAAGAAAAAAAAATGGGCCAAGGGGGTAGAGAAAAGAAAAAAAATGGGCCAGGGGGTGGGGAAAAGGAAAAAAATGGGCCAAGGGGGTAGAGAAAAGAAAAAAAATGGGCCAGGGGGGTGGGGAAAAGAAAAAAAATGGGCCAAGGGGGTAGAGAAAAGAAAAAAAATGGGCCAGGGGGTGGGGAAAAGGAAAAAAATGGGCCAAGGGGGTAGAGAAATGAAAAAAAATGGGCCAAGGGGGTAGAGAAAAGAAAAAAATGGGCCAGGGGGGTGGGGAAAAGAAAAAAAATGGGCCAAGGGGGTAGAGAAAAGAAAAAAATGGGCCAGGGGGGTGGGGAAAAGAAAAAAAATGGGCCAAGGGGGTAGAGAAAAGAAAAAAAAATGGGCCGGGGGAGTGGGGAAAAGAAAAAAAATGGGCCAAGGGGGTAGAGAAAAGAAAAAAAATGGGCCAAGGGGGTAGAGAAAAGAAAAAAAAAGAGGTGAAAGTATTAGCTTTCCCAACTCTTTTAGCTATGATTTGTACTTGTAGTTTCAAGTTTGTGGTGGAACCTTTCATAAGGGGTGGCGAATGGTACCTCGAAAAACGTGGGTCTCGGAAAATTTTGGCAGGATCTTGAAATCTCGGAAACGTTTTTGATAAGTCTCGAAGTCTCGTTTTTGCATGGTTTCTTTATACTTTTTTTGAGTCTCGAAACTTTTTAACAGAGTCTCGGGCTCGGATTTCTAACTAGGATCTCGGCGTCTCGGCAAGTCTTGGATTTTACCATTTGCCACCCCTTTCATACAGAAGCAGTGTATGTTTTGGAGTAGCAACAATAGAAATACAGGGCTGTCATTAAAGGGTGAATGTGGCCCCTGGCTATTAAATAAAATAATTAAATAAAACCAAAAGAAACCCTTAGCTGTTTGATTCCCCACCTGCTTGTTGTATTTATCCGGCAACTTGAAATCTTAGTGACAACCCTGGTAATACTTATTAAAACTATTTGGTTTGTGATATCTTGTTAGCTTTACAGTAAATGTTTATCTCTTTCACTGCCAGAGTACTTGATGGAGTTTTGTAAAGTGGCTCTAACTTTTGAGTCTGTGGACGAAATCCTAATGTTGTGACCATTCAAATGAAATCTCTCTGCCTGTACTTTCATATAGTGCTATTTATTTGGTTAAAATTTGCTTTTGGCTAAATTTGGTAGTGAAAGGATTATGTAAAAAGATGTATTACTAATAACCTCCACCTTCTGCTCCATTAGCAGCAAGAAATGGTCCCCCTGTGAAAGAAGACATGCGACCTCATCCAAAACTTACGGGAAAAGGAAGCAACAGCAGCAGAGGGTCTGAGAATGGCTATTATCAGGGAGATGGAGCAGCTGTGGTACAACTACCCCCACCAGCTGAGGGAGGGAGACTGGAATCTGACAGGATAATAATGGCTGATGGAACAGCAATTGATCTGTTTGATGAAAATGATGATGTGGAGGTGCGTGAGAAGGCGCACAGAAGGTCACGAGAAAAGCAGGATGAGGTTTGTTATTGACCATGTAAAAATCTATAAATTACATAAATTAATTATTATTGAGTGGCCATGCCAACTGAAAAAAGTGTAAGTGGTGTTTTTTGCTCAAAATTCACACTGCTTCAACTCCAAAATATTGTTCATGATTTTCCAAGCAGTTACAAGTAACAGTCAAACATCTACATACCAGTAAAGCCCATTATTGAGTTAGTTTCCAGTGCTTGTTTAGTGATGTGAGACAAGTATTTTTCACATTAGGCTAGTAATTTTTCTTGCCAGCTTGGCTCAATTGTGCAAAGGCCAAGGAAAGTTATTTCTAAATTAAATCAGGGCTCGAAAAAAGTCCCATCTGTTAGTCCAGAACAAGTGTATTTTCTTGCTGAGTAAGTAACTGTTGAAGCTCGGGGTCTAGGTAAGTCGTCCTCTTACAAAGTCATTGACTAAGACAAACAAGAGATGGCCTCTGGAAAGCAAAATGTGAAAGCTGGGATTCAAGTTTTTTTCAATCCCTGTAAATCATTAACTTAGACAATGTAGCAGCCCTGGGCGAGGAGAATTTGAGTCACATTCATGTCATGTACAGGGCTGTCATTAAGAGGCAGGACAAGGGATTCCCCCCAGCTACTATGAATGAGGCCCCCAGCTACTTTCGTAGGAAAATAGAAGAAAAATACTTTTGACCACAAGAATTCCCTAGCAGTTTGATTCCCTGCCTACTTGTTGTATTTACCTGGCAACTTGAAATCTTAGTGACATCCCTGCATGTACTGTACTGTTGTTAATTTTCTGTTAACTTTAGTGTTTAAAAACAGTCACTTTTGTCGTTAGGAATTTGCAAGAAAGTTGCAGGAAGAAGAAAAGAAGGTAATGTGTGCTAAGAGTGATCAAAATTCAATAATATTTCTCTCTAAAGTGACACTGCATAATCAGGCCTAAGGGTCATGAGAAAAAAGGAAATAATTAGCAATAAAAAAAACTAGAAGAAAACTGGACTTAGTTAACTTTCGCAAAAACGTTTGGGACTGTTTCTGGCAGGGAGCATGTCGACTCCAGTTCTTTTCTCGTTTCTAAAGTGGCGAATGTATGGAGAGTAGTCTGGAGAATTTGTATGTGGATTTTGGGACTTATAGGGTTAAGAGTTGTACTGGATGTCTTGAGCAGTTTTTTTATCACCTAAGAGTCATAGATGCCAACTCTCCCGCTTTTGGCGGGAGACTTACGCTTTTTTGCCTCGTCTCCCGCTCTCCCGCTTTGGTACATAAATCTCCCGCTTTTTACGTTCACTATAAATATTGAATACGTAGTAAAAAATAAAACAGTCTTAGTTTGAGATTTAGCCCATTTTTAGCTCAAAACTTGAAGTTTTCTTATTCGCAGTACGGTTTCTGGGGCATTTTTGTCATTGACAAAGATTATTTCTAGCATTCGAATTTTGATAGTATGTACATCATGTAAGACGTCATATAATGTCCTAAGTCATTCCCATTGGGGGCTGGGGCAATTTTTCGGGGGGGGGGTCGTTGAAATTCCGGGGGGGAAGTAAAAAAATGACAGTCTCCCGATTTTAGGTCTCCAGAGGTTGGCATCTCTGTAAGACGTACTAGCAGTGTTTCATCTTGGAACCATTGATCTACAACACTAGAAAATAATTCTTGGTTTACAACCACGTGACAAGGCAGCCATGTTAGGGGTCAATACAACAGAATATTTTTCTCGAAGAATCTAGATGAAAAAAGAGTTTAGTTTCCAGAGGAGAGAATGATGCGTTTGTTCTTGACCACCAACATGGCCGCCGTGACGTCACGTGCAAACCAGCAATAATGTGGAAACATTGCAAAGTGAAAATAATGAATTCTGCAAATTTGTTCCTGAGATTTTCAATCTTTAATTTCTGTTTTCTTTAGATGTTAGAACAAGACCGGCAGGCCGCAAATGATAGGAGAGTGGCGTTAGAATATCAGGACAGGGTAAGAATAAACAGATTGCTAAAAGAAATCCAAACTTCTGTTAGTCCTAAAACGCCTTAAGCCATTCGCTCCTAGGAAAGCGTGCGCGCGTTTTGAAGCTAGGCGAGGCGTTTTCTAGCCTCTGTCCAACTATAAAGAACTAAAGCTTACCGCAAAATCGTTTGCAGGTCGTACACATGGCAGCGTAAGCCTCCTCCGCAGGAGAGAACGAGTGGGAGAATGGGGAGAGAACGGGGGGTGATTTTTCTCCTTTTCTTGTCCTAAGACGTAAGATCTTAACCGTACAGGTCGGTTAAGATCTGGAACGATCTAAAAAGCCTTTTGAAGTCGTCCACATCTGTTGCGACATTTAAAAAGAAACTAAGGGACAGCATACTAAGTGCCGACATTGTAATGTAGTATTAATGTATCCATTGATGATTTTTTTGTCTTATCTTATCATATTATTTGTAGTTATACTAAGTAGTAAGTAGTTTTTCATTTTATTGTAAATAGTTTCTTAAAAACCTTTTAGAGGAGATACTATTAAAGTTTATTATTATTATTATTATTATTATTATTATTATTAAGACTCCTCACGGTCAGTGTCAGACTGTTACAATAGCAGTTGTCTGTGAAGTTCGGGCATGCGCAGAAAGCAAAATTTCGAGAAAAGTTTGGGTTTAAAAGTGACACAGCAGTCATGCCTTTTATTTTCGCTTTCTCTCCTCCCCTCTTTTTTCGCTTTTCTTCCCTTATTTTTTTTTTCTTTTGCTGGGCATTTTGTAGGCTTCATTTCGTTGGGAAAAGTGTTTAGGAAAGCTTTTAGGTGCAAGGAAAGGTAGGGGGTAGTGGAATGAGATTTTCATTGGAATTTTCGGGTCAACGGTGCACGGTTTTTAGACCGAATCGTACTCATTCTGGTATGGTTTGAAAGATCTCTGCATCTTGCACAAGTTAGCTGACAAAGTTGTCCTTGACCGTTATAAATGATGACGTCACAAGCGGTAGAAGAAACGTGGATCCGCACGGGTGGTTACGGCCGGTTCAGGGGCAAAATGGGTGAAAAGTCAGATTTAGTGAAAATAACACTTGAAGTAAACCCCAAAATGTGTGACCATTCAGATAAATGAAAGCTAATAAACAGTACTTTCCTACATGAGGATTTTTGTAACTGGAAAGTCAGTGGATGTAATAAATAGTGTGATCGTTTCAAATAAAAGCTAATGAATATAACAATCCTGTTCTGTTTCTTATTATGTTAAGTGTGACCATCCAAGTAATATCTTTTTAGCAGCGCTTTCATGTCACTCTTTGGAAATAAACGTTTGACGGAATGTTTGGCTCAGTCAACAATTATACTTAACATAGTGCTAAATGTTACAATCACAGGAATTCGCAAGAGAGTTACAAAGAAGAGAGTACGTTCGATTACAGAAGCTCAAGAGAGAAAGACAGCTGAGAAGAGCGCAAACAGTTCCCGCTGAGAGTACTGCTGGTGGAAGCACAGGAGAACTTCAGGTGAGACGGGCTGCATTGAACAAGTGTTGACGTTTTGCAAGTAATGGTTGCGTTTTAGTCGTAGTTATACATACCTTGAGAAAAGCAGTGTCTCGCTGTATATTCATCGTAGTGTATTGAGGTAAAAGAGTTCACACTCGTTCACGCTCAAGTTTGTTTCCCGCAAGGCTCGCTGCGTGCTTTCCGCCTTTTGCGCGGGAAATTCCATAACCTCTTTTTCTGATTGAAACTTTTTCGTTTTCGTTTCCATGGATGTCCCACAGAAAACGTATAACACGTACAGTTAAAAAAAAACCCGAATCAAAGGATTTTCCCGCGAGAAAAGAGAATCAGTGTGTCTTCGTCTAATGGTCCATTTGCACGGTAGCGTCATTTTACAATTGCTTCCAGAATCCTCCAGGCTTTTGTTACTTAAACCTCACCGGGATTACCAAATTTAAATATGAAAAGAGAAACGAAATAAATTCTGGTGTTAGTAGTAGAAACACATCATCGTGCAAATGGCCCATTGACTTGAGTAGTATTCTTCCTAGTTAGCGTTGTGAACATCAATATGCCGGGTTCCTTAAAGTTTTTTTACAGCACATAGTTGATAAAGCGGTATCCGTATTATTGACGTTACCTATGAGAATCTGTTGACTGGACTTAAAAAAGGTGTCTGTTGTCCGTGTTGACGGGTGCCCGTATTACGGGGGCTGAATTTAGCGACAAACTGAGAGTTTTCGCCAGGGACAAACAATACTGTCCATTATAACCAGGTGTCCCTTTTGAACGGGTGTCTCCATAGTCGGGTCATTTCGCCCCCAAGTAATTTCGCTACGGTTACTTAGCCCCCTATTTTCGAGTCATTTAGCGCACTTCAAATGTAATATTCTTCGTTCTGTAAGCCATAAAGCAAAACAAGCGCGCTTCAAATGTAATATTTCTCGTTTTTTAAGCCATAGACCAAAACAAGCAAGCTTCAAATATAATATTCCTCGTTCTAATATAGTGGGCTAAGTAACCGGGGCGAAATGACCCTAAAGCTCCAGTTGTTTTCGTCAATAATCTACCCTGTAATCCTATTTCCGGGGATTCGTAGTTAGCAATGTATCTTACGAGATCTGTGATATTTGCACCCATAACTGGTCAACTCAAATTGCCATTCAGTGCTTGTTATAATCTTTACTTTTGTCATTCTAAATCACCATTCCCGGTTTGATTGGGTTTTTTTATAGTCACATCAGAGACTACCATCGTATGACGAGGCAGTCCAAAGGGAACCAATCCCTGACCTTCTGCAAGATGACTCTCTTCGTCAGAAACAACCCAGCCCTAGACGAGGCGTTAGCACTCAACCGGATGGTTCATTTGAGCGGCGAGACAAGGCAACGAACCGAATATCACAAGCAAGCTCCTATGGCTCTCAGTCGTCAACGAGTGCATCGCTTGAAAGAGAGTCACTGCGGCATCAACAAGATTACCGACTGTCCGAGTCCCCTAACCACTCGCCGCTGTCATCGCTGGATGGCTCGCTTGAAAGAACAGAAGGATATATTAGGCAGAATTCTCACAGATCATCAACCAGCTCATCGCATTCCTCCTCTAACATACGGCCTGTCCAATCGCCAACTTCTCCAGATACGAGAGAAGCTGTTTGGGAACGGCTCTATGAAGAGGGTGATGACATTCCACGACATTCAAGGCATCAAAGGCTTGTGGAAAGACGTACAACGGTTGCCAGCTCTTCGCCTTCAAACCATTTAGTCACGGAGTTACAGAATAGCGGTAGCTTAAGAAATGGAACCGATTGTAACATAGCTGAATTGATAGATCCGACATTTAACAGGAAAACACAGAATAATAACGAAGCAAGCCCTCCGTCGACTCTGGGAAATCCTGAATCAAAACCCAAGCCAGTTGCTCTGATACAACCTCAACGCAGACGGAACTCTGATAAGAAGAAGAAAGAGAAGGAGAAAGAATGTAAGCAGCAGTGAGAAAGAACGTTTAAAGGATTTTTAGCCTGACTCGTTCCCAGTCGTCTTTCACAACTAATCTCGTACCCCGATCTCTTGTTGGCGAAGCCGAAGAGATCTGGGTTCGAGATTATTTCACAACCTCTCCTTAGTGGCCCTCGGGGTGTGACATGACTCCCTGCCCCTCCCGCGCGCGTTACGCGAAGACGATTGGGGACGAGTCACTCTTTGCAATGTATTAATGATTTTCCTCAAGGGATGCTAGCAGTGAAGGTTTCTAGCACTTTTTCTTAACGATTCTCCTCACAGAATGCTTGTCAATCAAAACTTGCCCTCCAGGAGTCCTGGCAACTGACGAATTGAAATCGTCGTCGTTTCCACGAAGTATGAATTGTAGTGTTATTGCGCCTGAAGCATGGGCAGCTTTTGTAAGACACACTTCTGTAAAAAGAATAGGTATAATTTGTTTCGTTATCATGACAGTGAAAACCAGAAGAAGCAGTTCTCTCTCAGGTTCAAAAAAAGAGAGAAAGGAAGAAAGAAAACGCTCATTACTGGTTGAAAATCGTGAAATGTCAAAATTAAAATTGTGGGTCACAGTTGCGTGGTTCTGTACGGCGTCTTCCCTGGCCTTCTCGGTCAACGCTTTTTAAGAAACTCGTTAGTACCACGTGACCTAAAACGCACAGGCCGCGTGAAGTCATCTTGTGAACTAATTTCTATTCCAATAATCAGAAGATCTTAGTGTTGTTTTGACTGACAAGGTCCACCTATTCTCACGTCTGGACTGCAACAGGGGGCCGGTGATGTCGCTAAAAATATTAGAAAGTAATATAATGATCCAGGAATGATTAGTAATAATGGAATGATGAATCGTGGCTGAAAGGAAAGAAATTAAATATATGAAAGATGTGAAATTCTTTAAATTGAGCTTACAGAAGCCATTAATGATGTACGGTAGTTAATTTTCCCGTGACACTCATTTAAGAGATGTCTAGTTTGTTTGTAAATCCTTTAATTAATTGAGTCGTAAGGGTACATTTCGTAGTGTATAGTTTCTTAGCTTATGTTCACACTATACCGCGCCAGCACGAAACACATAACGGAAAGCGTTTCAGTTCACGCATGAGAACTGTGATTTCGGCGCGATTTCTGTAACGGAGAGAAGCTGCAACGTGCCGATCTCCAAAGTGGAGCGCGTCACATATCGAATAGGTTCTGTGCTCCACTTTGGTACAGTGTAAGCAGGCATTCAGAGTGAGGCCAAACGACTTGTTCCTGTTTCGGCCGTTGCTGGTCATAGGATAGTTTTTTTGTGTTAACACGTTAAGTTATGCGGTATAGTTAAGACATAGCCTGAAAGTGCTTTTCTAGAGTGATTCGAATCCTCTTTGATTTTAAACAAATAATTTCGATTTTTTTTACTGACAAGGTACTAACGATCCAAATTTTTCATGGACATGATATCTTAAGCGTGATTGTCATTGGCCGTATTCACACCAGAGACGGAGTATCCGTGTGAGACAGGTTATCCGTTAGACAGTTCGTGTCAGACAGATTGATACGTCTTATTTTGAAAATAGAACGGTTTTAATTTTCAATGGACAATCCACCTGACTTCATCCATCTGTTTTTCCGTCAATTTTGACGGATTTTGAAGGTGGATTATCCGTCTGAGGCGGATAAATCGTCTCTAGTGTGAAAACGGCTATTACAGACGCATTGTCCGTCTGGACCGATAATGCGTCCTCTAGTATAAAACCAGCCATTGCCCTTACCGGAGCATTTAAAATAATAAATCTGCTTTCCTCACCACCAAGATTTGACACAAGAAAGCTATTGTACGTTTTGGGCACTAACTGGTACCAAGCCAAAACGTATCACAGATACAAAGTGGTACTTTTTTATAATAATAGGCCCTTTGCAGCTGCCATTCACGTGGTACAAAACCGCCGTGCTGGAGAGCAAAAGTCGCACTGGGACAAGACAAACAAAGAAAATTACCATTAAAAATTATTTTTGTCTTTTGTTTTTCTTGTCCCAGGGCGACTTTTGCTCTCCAGCGTGGCGGTTTTGTATCACGTGAATGGCTAGCTGCAAAGGGCCTATAATAAGCTACTTCAGAGTTATTGACTGTTTTAAGTCAGTTTAAGAGTTTTTTTCGCAAAGAATCTTTAACAAAAAGATGGAGCTGCGACAGTAGTAGGAATAATGGAATGCTTATAGAGTAGAATTTAGTCTCAGTTGCGTTTTGTCATGTTTTATTTAAGATGATAGGAAGCCTAAATAAGCCAAAAAGGAAAAAACCCTAGTCAGTGAAAAAGTAGTGGTAAAGTAGTGGTTCTCTCAAGGGACAAAGAGTTGTTTCTCTTCGCTTCACTCGGTAATGTTTGCTGTTTTGCAATAAAAGAGGATATGAATGCTTGTCTTTACTTTTCTGCCTTTATTCTCACACGAAAACACCAGTCACCATTGGAAAATCTCCTTATAGGGTTACATTTGAGGCGAGCAGCGGGAAGCGAGAAAATCGCCCCCCACCAATGTGCCCTGAGTTCAAGTTAGCTGTTGGTCCTCTTGCTTTCTTCCCTTGGTTCCTTTGAGAGTTCTCGGGTTGTTTCCCAGCGCCCAAAATCAACACTCCTCATCATAACAAATTTTTTCATTTTCTTCCTCCTTTGTACCCAGAAAATTTTCTTGAATATTGTTTTTTTAAATTCCCGCAAATCCTCTATTAAACTCCCTCTGGAGAGTGTGGCTATTTATTTCAGGCACGTTTGAGGTGAACGGGGGGGGGGGGGGGGGAGAGACTAAATAGAGAGGGATGGCTTATTATCTTTGGCAAAACAATTCTCCATAACGAACTAGAGGCACTTGAGTTTGGAGATCATGCAAATCCAAACTTCCAGAACGGGAATAAATCATACTGGATCAGTCCACGTCAAACGGTGAGCTTCACATGAGCTGAGCCAAATCCATTTATTTTGATCATGTAAAATGGTTTTGATTTTACTTCGATGGAATAAAGAATGGGAAATGGGCATTTTCCTAGCCTAAGAAAACAGGCGACACTTCACGACGCCACCAACGGTTTCCCCGGAAATTCCACACTGATGACGCATCAGTACCTAGATCTGGGTATTGTTTCTGATTGGCTGAAGCAAATTTCACAAGCGGCACGACCAATCAGAAGTACTACCTAGATCTAGATAGTGATACGTCATCAGTATGGAAATGTCATCTGTTTTCTCAGGCTAGCATTTTCCCCCTTGGATTTAATTTGGCTGGAATAAAGAACGGTATCTGAATCAACTCCGCTGGCCGAATCAAATTCAATTCAGCTCGAGTGAACGAGGCCTCAGTTATAAAACGCAAGACTATCATCAATCAACTATCATTAATTTAAAAGTCTTGTAATAGATTAGTGTGCCAGAATGTAGGAAAGTGTCCCAATTAGCTAACTGTTAAGTTAAATACATTGACACTAAAATAAAGTTATTATTATATTGTATATTATTATTATTTATTATTATTATTATAAAATAATAAATGAGAGTGACTATTAATTTAATGGATCTATGAAACCTTGATGAAGGTATAAAGCCAGAGAGTATAAAATAAAATGTGTCAAAGCAGATTTATCTCAGCTCTTGTTCTAACATCTAAATACCTTTGACAAGGGATATAAGAAAGTGTTGTTAACTGAACTGGATCAGTTAGTGACAAAATTACAACTTGAATGATTTTTTTGTACGTGATTGGAAGTTATATAGCAATCTGCTTGCACGTAATTTACAAAATCATGACCACAAAATTTAACCACTTGATGCATGGCCTGAGCCCAGTTCCTCGAAAAATGGTTAAGCTTAACCCAGGATAAAGCCAAATTTTAAACGTTTTTTTTTTTTGTCTAAGAACATGAAATTCAAGCTTACAAAATAGTGTTGAGCCTTTACAACAAGATACAGTTATGTCTATGATAACACAAAATGTTACTTTATGCAATAAATAGGAAAGTAAAATACAAAAACACAGCAAAATTTTAATGCTGGATTAGCGCTAACCAGCCTCTCAGGAACCGGGCACTGGTCTTTATGTTTGCTGTATGTACTATGCTACTTTGAGTATACAACACGGTTTAGTAACAACAGGATCTTCACTTAAGGTAACTTACAAATTGCATGCAACAAATTATCTTCCATAAAGTAAAAGTGCCTAGACATTTTGGAAGAGATTCCTACTGGTACTTTTTTCATAGGTAAGCGATCACCTCAAGTCAGCAGCCCCATATTGTGTGGTCAACAGCCTACAAAACAGTCCTTCACACACGCGAGGCTCTCACACTAGACTAAACTGATTTAGAGAAAAAACGACTGTTTTGCAGTATAGGTGGTCACCTACAGCAGGTTCAACAATATTTGCTTGTTAATGGCCTTTGGATTAAACTGTTTTAGGGTGCAATGCTTATACCTATGATGTTTGTCTTCAATCTCTTTTAACTAAAACCTCTACTGTAGCCACATCAAGACCTATCTTGATCCCAAATAATGGTTGACGTTATGATTATTTGAAGCATATTAACTATCTACAAATTTTAAAAACCTGTTAGTGTTTTAGACTTTGCTGTGAAACAAAAAGATCAAAAATTGCTACTGGTAACAGTCTAGGCTTCATTTAAATATCTTCATTGTCCAAAAAACTGTACACCTGGGACAATGGATTAAGTTATTATGTAGGAAGAGTCATGTATCCATGGTCAGACATAGTAAACTCGCACTCTTGACGTGCTCACCAGGAGGTCCCCGTCAAAGAATTTTGTTTCAATTACCACATTGCCACTGAAACAAAGAAATATAGCAATTACTTTTGATAGGAACAAACTGCTACCATTTTTGCTTGATCAAAAGTCTGGGCCCAGATAAGAAGGGTTATCAGAAAGTTTTTAAAGTAGATGGCTGAGTTGTCAAAGTAAGTGGCCAGTCCAGGGATATTTTATTTAAAAAATGCCATCTGTAAAGAAATGCCAAGCAGAGTAGCCAGCTGATACTAACCAAGTAGGCGGCGATTTTCCCGCCGGCTACTATTGACAATCATGAATAAGTAAATAAAAGTCAAAAAGGTGAAGCTGCATTGACGGGTATAAGGGAGCTTGTACCACCATTGAAAAGTGAATTTGCACTCTTACAAACTTACTGTATTTATTTGGCTATAAGCCGAGTGATTTTTACACAAATTAAAGCTAAAGTTCAGTGAAGTTTGAGCCTGGGAGGGGGTGTTGGCTTATAGCCAAGAGTTTTTGAAAAGAAAACGTTTTCTAGTGCATTGAAACTCTACTAAATGGGGATGTATTCACTTATAAGCCAAGCAAATAGCACTGGCAAAAGATCAAATCAATCGCGTATCTATGAATCGGAATGTTAAGTTAGCTAAGCACAGAAACGCAGCCCGAACTTGTCAAAATATCTGACAAAAACAGGTCCCAAGACTAAAAACTCACATTGGTAAGCCTTTTACAATGAGGGAAGGTGTAAAGCAAATGAAAAATGTCAAGGAATGTGTAAACAATCCTCCATTTTTGGTGAAACTTGTGCTTAAAAACATTTGCCTGGTTACTAAGTACAAATGAACGCAACACGGACTGATGTGGTTTGTTTTGATTGAAAGACGATTTGTGTGATCATTTAAAGCATAATGCAATGAAGACATGAAAAAAGATTGATAACTGCGAAAAAACCAACACAAAAATTGTACGTTTTCCAAGAGAAGGTCACATTTTTTTCAAAATTTTTAAGTTTTACAGTAGTTAAAAGTCTTGTAACTAATGGGTCTTGGCTTATAACCAGGTGTTTTGGATTTATCTTTTGTTCTTGGTTATGCCGATCCTCTAAGTTTGAAGTTTAGTGTCTTGGCTTATAGCCGAATAAATACGGTAATTGCATTATTTAGTCTCACCCAATTTGTCAAAATGTAGCTACATTTTCTGGATGTTGATTACTGTACTGGAATGTAACCAAGTTCAAAGAAAGTAAAACTTGCCATTGTCAACCTCAACCTTACATTCACTGAAAGGCTAGGATACTAAGGCCTACAACTGTAAAACGGTCTTTCCAGATTAATCCCAACATACACAACATTACTCACTTTAAAACGTTTGCTGGCATCATTTGTGATTCTGGAGCTGCCTCTATAAGCGACTGCCAAGTGTTTGTAGATGAAGGAATGACAAATCCAAAATCAAAATACCATTCTATGGACATGAATGAAAATAATTTAAAAAAAAGAATAAAATGCAATGCAACGTATGGAACTCTACTGTAGTGACAAAAAACCTATCAAAGCAATAATTTTTTCCATCAACAAGAAAATTCTTGGTTTAAGTAGCCAGTTCCTGACATTTGTTCTGCTGTCCAGTACCTAGTCCCTCCCTAAATGTTGTTGGTGGGGAAATGACCCTGGAAGCTAAATCCAGTTGGGAACTTGGTCCCTGATGGGTTCAGCCATAAAGGTTTTGGGTGAGAGGCCAGATTAATCGCAACACCTGGGGCTCAGGCAATGAGCTATTGTCCGATCCATATAAAAAATACATACTGAAACCAGGCACCCTTTTCAAGATGACAAGCAAAAAAGTGTGGGCGCCTTATTTGTAACGGACCATGAACAGGCAAGGTAAGGTCAATACCTTGTCACAAGACCTCTGATTGTACATTAAACCCTCTGTGCAGTGCAAGAGAGGCCTCTAACACAATACATGAAAAGAGAGTTGAATACACTGTAATGCACACACTCTCAAGGCCGGAAAATTAATCAAGTGCCTACTTTTGCATAAGTGACACCCACCCACCTTCGTTAACTTTGATAGTCACCTATAATTCTCACAAAGCAAGGGCTGTTAGGCCCGCAGAGCGAGTTCATAATTCTGTTGTGCATGCAGTGCACAGAACACACATGCATCACAGTGACCTGCAATCTAATATGGCCCATATTTCTATATATCTCTTGGGTGTCTGCAGTTAAATGATGTCATCAAACAAAAAATTTGGTCAGCATTGTTTTGACTGTTTTTGCCACCCCTTTGGCAAATCAATTAAGAAATGCCTTTGTCTATTAGTTTCCATGGCAAAAGTATTTTACAGAGAACAATAAAGCAATTTGGACCAGTAGCTACAAGAAAACCAACGTAAAAGAACATTTGCCAGTGCCTGTGTCTCACTTTGCAGACAATTTTTACAACCGTCTCTGGATAAGAAATGTTGGCTTTTCGGAAGCGTATTTCAGTTTGGCTTTTTACCTTCAAAACCTTACTTTTCCCTGAAATGTGTAACTTTGAGTTCATGTTACACTGAGGCAAACCCACAAGGAATTGGTTCTTTCCCAGCCAATTGATGTGACCAATCAAACAAATCAAAGACTGGCCGGTTTCAACTCAGCTTTGAAGATCGATTCGATCAGCGGCCAAGCCCGAGAGTGAATTAACACCAAAATAATGCAAAATGGATTTGAAATACTCGTTTAAGCAAATTTTCCTCATAATCTTTGAATTTATGATAAAATTACAGCTCCACCAGCTTCAAACAGCTTGTAGGGTAGGAAAAAATGGTTTAAGACTATTAATTTTACATGATTAGTCATTCAGCGGTAGCATGGCCCAGTGGTTTGGGAGTTAAAGGGGAGCTTAAGCAAAGATGTTGTTGAGTGATGCAGGTCAACCTGAAGTGGACATTATTTATATCATATATTTATGGGCGGTAGTTTAGCCTGGACTATCGGCCAAATCGTCTCTATAAGAGTAAAGACACTTAGCAATACAACTTTGGTAGCATCAAGTCATATTATAGAGCGATTTTCGTATGACCTTGAAATGAAAACGCGCAAACAAAACAGAAACAACAAACGAAAGGGAATAGAGCGTTTTGATTGGTTTATCGAACAGATAAAAACGCGTGGGCTTTTGGTTGGTTAAGTGAACGCTCTGGTGAAAAAACTTCATGCCCAAGAACTTTCTAGAAATCAACCGATACTTCGCTTTGACGTCATATTGCAACACGATTGGCCAATCAAGCAGTGCCTTCTCCATATAAGGGTTTTCTTTGGCGGGAAAACGAACAGGCCACGTTTTGATTGCTTCATCCATTGGCTGATAAAACAAAGAACAAAACACTTACCAAAACCATTTTTCAAGATCATATGAAAATCGCTCCATAGGACAAGGCATCACCTCCCGTTGATGTGCATCACTCAGAAACGCCTTTGCTTAAGCTCCCTAGTTTCTTGCCCAGGGGGTAGCCATGGTGTAGGTTCGAACTTTGGGGTGGCCTTTTTTGTTCTCTTTGCACATTTTTTCTATGTTTAGTTTTAATAGTTTTAATTTTTTGTTCGCATTTTTTCCCTTTGGCTTGTTTCCCTTTATCCTCACTGCTGACCCTTTTCAGCTTCATGACATTTTTGTGATAGTGTATTTCAAGTAAAGTATGGTGCATGGGGAGTATTTTCACTGGAAAGTGGGCCGGAGTCAGGCTGCGCAAAGGACTTAAGGCCGATACACACCAGGGGTTTTGTTCCCGGAGAATGCTCCAGGCTCATTTTGCACGTGTCAGTAGACACGAGTGAGCGTTTTCAAGCCTGCTCAATTTGTCCCAGGAGCTTGCTCCCAAATATTTAACCCGTTAAATATCTTGGAGCATTTTGCGCGGTGGAAATTCTGCTCCCGAGGATGAAGTATACCCATGAAATCATTGGTACGCATGGAGGAGCTTTGCTCCCAGAGCGTGCCCCAGACGCAAAATCCCTTGTGTGTATCAGCCTTTACAGGAGCTGTAGCTGGCAAGATGAGCAAATTCACTTTTTAGAGGAGGGGCCACCCTGCATTGTAGGAGTAGTTTGCATGGAATCATTTCATTGAGCAGTTTCCACACAGTGGGCAGGTTAGGTAGAAAGTGGTTCCTTGTTATTCTTTAAAAAAATTGTTTTCACTGAAAATGTCAAGGCACCCATCTTACCGGTAAGCATCACAAAACTATAAAGTATTTTCTCAGGGCCGGCACTATTAAGTACATGTACCCATAGCTACAAAAACTTAACCGCAAGGGGCTGGATAACAACAAAACAGCAAAATCCTTACACAAAAGAAAGAACGAACGAAAGAAAGAAAGTAGAGAACAGGCACTTGTTTTCACACATTGATCATGATTGAGGAATTATGACTATCTCTTACCTTCTAAACACTTTCCTTTAAACATCACCTTTTGTTCCAATCTGAATTTTGTCATTTCTTGTTCGGAGGAGAAGTTTAGCTCTCTCGACACAGCCTTACACTTGAGAATCTTTTTAGGTACTCTTGCTGTAAATGAATCAGTAACAGCAAATACTTAGTTGAGGAACCCACAGGCATGATTATACAAGAAAATAACAAACTCTCACTTTAAACATCGCCCTTTGATAAGCATGGCAAAAGGCATCTGTAAGAACGTCAGAGAAATGAAGTATGAGGTGAGCCATAGCAGCCTAGAGATTGCCAACAACCAGATCAACCACACACACTCAAAACCAGAGGAAAGAAAGCGAATCTCAAAACAAAGGTTACAAAATTGAATTCATCTTAGTGACATTTAGAGGTTTGTTGTTCACGACAAACAAAACAACACCTCTGTCTCACGGTGTCTAATACTAAAATATTAATACCTTCATGTTCTTGCCCAGGGACAGACCTGCAAATAAACAAGACAGTTGAGTGATTAACCCCTTTAGTGTCAGAGTGAATGGTGGAGACTTGCAAAGCTGTTTGAACTTTCGAGTCTATCGATGTCATCCTGTTTTGAGACCATTCAAATGAAATCTCTTTGGCAATTCTTTCACATGGCCCTAATTCATTTCCAGCATTTTAGAAAATTGAATTTGGGAATTCTGCTGAAATTGTGACTTTGACCCCTCCTGGGAGTAAATAGGTAAAGTATAACTGACAACATAAACAATAAGAAACAAGAACCAGTGGCATCGCAGCTCAAAACAATGAGGAAGTAGAATTTGATACTCAGTGAAGAATAATGCTTTATTTAACCCATTCAATAGACCCTTTTATGGTTTTTTCAACTTTTGATTGGGACCAGTTACTTAGTGAAAATCTGTCAATGTGGCTGGAAAGAATGCAAAGTTTTAAAGTGAGTTGTCGAAAACTACCGAAAATATAGCTGTGCAAAGTTGAAGAATTTAACAGATGTTTGTGTGATGGAGGACAAGTTCGTACCCCCACTATAAAAACGTCTGTAAATTTTATGACTTTGTGGATCAATATCTTTCTCTCTTCGGAAGTGTCAGCTTTAAACTTTGTAGGTTACCTGATTTTAAGCACTATTTACAGTAGAGCTGGCCTGGGTTGCTCAAACGTTAGATAGTACTATCCACTGGATAAATCACTATCCAGCGGATAAGTATTAGGAATTTAACAGATTATTGTGCTCTCCAGTGGATACAGATTTATCAGGTGGGTAGCATTATCCACCATCTGAACAACTGGGGCCAGATGAATAATCTGGAAACTCTGTATTACAGTATACTGAAATTATAATATAGTCCTTCTATTTAAAAGCAAAACAAAGACTTACATATGCATTGTTAAACAACAGCCATAATAACTTCCTCAGAAATTACACGAACGTGCCTGATATTTCTACAAATACACACTTTCAGATTGAAGGATCGATCTTTGCGTCCTATGGGACTCATGCCATGAATTATTTTGCGTCTTTAAGGATTTTTATACATCAGGGACGCAGGACTCAGAGATAACAAAATCACCGAAGATAAAACTGGGTATTTCTTGCTGTTGCGGAAAGCATTGTTGGTTCGCTTTTGTGTTGTTGGTATTTAGCAGAGACTTTTCAATCTTTCGTATTATGTCATTTAGTGATTGCACTTGTTTGCACCACCAAGAAACTACCATAAAAATGGGATGTGTTTGTAATAGTGAAAAAGCATATCAGGTGTGAGATAACTAAATTGCAAGCATTATAAGTTGTTCAAATTTTGATGTGTCTCAGATCTCCAATGTGACTGGTCATGACTCCATCAAAATTTGCTGATAATTCCAGTATTCATAAAATTGTTAGTTTTTACAATAAGCAATCTTACAAGTCATCACTTCCTTGCCACAGTACTTTTCCATTATCAGCATCACGGAGATTCATCCAATTTCTGTGTCTTTGTAAAGGAATAAACTATTAAATGCATAATCTTAGTGTAATGGAAAGGTGTGTTCTCTCCAAAACTTAAAAAAAAAAACAGTTATGTAGGTGTCATTCTGCAGCAGTTTACAAACCAAAAACCCTACAAATTATTATTGGAATTGTTTCAAAATAAAAATAATAGTTATTATTCCCTTTAGGCAAGAGAACACAGTATTATTGTTCACTGGGCCAATCAGTGATCACTTACCCAGTTAAAAAAAAATACAAGAATGGGGAAGTATAAACTGCATATCACACCCACATATCACTGATAACTTGGTTCCATTATCAGGAGATGGAATTTGATACCTAGTGTGCAAAGAAAGCTGTGTCTGTTAGCCTGGGGCAAGTGGATTTTGCAATCAGGCTGGTGAATTCTGTTCTTAACTTGCCCGAAGGACAAGTGAAGTTTTTTAGGAAATTCAAATTACAGAAGAACTGTAATCAATGCTGCTTATCAAAATTTTTTTGGGCTGGTACATACTAGCAACAACTTCCCTAAATGGCAAGCTGTAAAACTGACTTTCTTTGTACCATGATACCTCACTTTTTTACATAACAAATACATGAATACTTGGTTGTAAGCCGTTATTAAGGAGATTCTTGACAAGAGCTTTGTAACTCGGATAGATAGACAAAACATAGTTTGCATAAGATATCGGACTGGGTGGATTCAAGAAACACAAGAAACACAATGCAAGCAATAATCAAGTCTTATCTACTATGTCCAACCAAGTTAAAAAAAAAATGCCGTAACTAATTTTTCATAATTCCTTTCATTCAGGGAAAATTCATTTGTAACGAGGATGAAAAAAGTTAAAATTTTATTAAGTCTTGTCCAAACAACTACTGAATGTAAATAAATCACTAGGTTCACCTGATATTACGTCCGCACCGTACAAAATCAATTAAGCTCACTTACCTGATTTCAATATAAAAAGACACAAAAAAAGACTGTTCGGCTCTGATAAGTCTGTCTTAGTAATCTAATCGACCGCTGAATTTTCACCGTTGCATATAACTTAAACGTAACAAAATGGAAAATAGCTAAGCAATTAACTAGTAAGATAAAATTGTTTTAGTTCTTAGTTGGACTGAAGCTTAATGTAATTGCAAAAAAAGTTACATATATACAGTAAAAGTAGTAATATTCTTATAACTCTTGTTAGAATACTGGAGTAGAATAAGAGACAGTAAGTTACTTACACATAAACAACTGCAGAAAGTTCTTGTGTACAAGTTCAAAAGATATGCAACTTCCAACTTAAATTCCCACACGCTCAAATTATCACCAACAGACCGCATTAATCCTCCGACGCGACCGAAGTCAACTTGATCAAGTAAATTTATATCATATTAACAACAAATTTACATTAACCTTGAAGAGGCTGTGATAAGGTTATAGCCAATCTTAAAAATACAGCTAAACTTGCATACCTAATAACTCAGTCAGAAAAAGGATACAATTTGAATCCTTTCAGTATTTCGTCTTTTCTTCCCTCTTGAGCGCTCATAATGAGAAAAAACTCGCTGCCAGCAGCCACAAGGCTATCAAATGTAACGACTTTTAGACAACCAAGAGCAGAATTCGTCGTCAATACCACTACAAATGGTAAAAAGCAACGGCGATACCACCACCTATGCAACGATAAATAACCGCAGCACCAAGCAAGCAGAATGCAAACGTTTCTAGGTGAACTCTGGGTAAATCATGCGTCATGTGGTCAAGTGACCGCGTACCCAGACAGGAAAACTGGGTTCCGGCTAGGGAGTACAAAGTAGGAAAACATTTAGTTGATTTTTCTTCAATCTTTCTTTCTTTTCTTTTTTGTGTCTCAATCCTCTTACCGTCAGAATAAGTTTACTGTTTTTCTGCTAAGAAAAAACTATACTTGTACTGATCCAGGTCTACATAAGGGTTGTTTACCATTTACCACAAACTTAGGAAATTCCGGTTCAGATGTAAAGTCACTGTAAATGGTAAACGATTTTTTGTTTCGTCCCACTGGAAAATTCCCGGGACAAACGGAAATTCTTAAAGGTAGTCCCTAAATCGCGAAATCTTGAATCTATCGAACATCGATCAAAGACGCCATCTTGGAATGGACTTTTGGACAAGGATCCGGATCATTTTGAAATTACTATGGAAATCTGGCAAACCCAATGTAAACATTTTCACTTGTATTGGAACAACTGTTAACTGGATTAAGAGAATCCTGGAACCATATTAAACCACTGGAACTACTGTGAGAATCTCAGTAAATTATTGGACCTCCTGCCACGGATGAAAAGGATCTTGGAATTATTTTGAAACTACCCTTTCACTGAGAACTATAGTACACCATTGGATCAAGGAACTTAGATCGACTTGGAACTATTTTACGGATTTGCCTTTGAAAAGCATTTAAAAATTTCACTTGGAATATTGTAAACCCTACTTTAACTATTTCATTTGTTACCTAGAAAATAAATAAAAAGGCTGAAACAGTTCGGCCGTAAAAAAAAAAAGGGCCCGTTTTCAGACCAGACCTCTAAAATCCATACCTGTTTTCGGACCTGGCCTTTAGGCAGAAATTATGTGATCAGCACTCAGATTAGAACGCAAACAAAAAACTGATTCTTCAAATCCATTTGGAATTCGCATATTTCTCCTTCGTTCTTAATTAAGCCTGGTTCTCATATGCCGCCGATGTATCTGCGACGTAGCCGCCGGTGCCGCCTCATGGGCTACTTTCCGGACGAAGAGACCATGCGCCGTCAGCACGTCCTGTGGGGTTTGTTTTTGTTCGTCACGCATTCATTTCTCCCCACGTGGGGAGAAATGAATGCGTGACGAACAAAAACAAACCCCACAGGACATCTGCGGGGAGGCTAGCAACTACAGCCATCGCAGAGCTTTACCGCCGGCATGCCTGCGAAGTCGAACTCGAATCAACTTCGCAGGCATGCCGGCGATAAAGACTGGGATGACCAATGTTGTCGGCCACTTCTGTTCTCATATCGGAACAGTATCCCTCGGCGGCAAATGAGATGAGAACCAGGCTTTACTCGTTGAATACGTTCATGCACTCCCGTAGTCCCCTCGAAAACCATACCCGATTCCTGACCAAAATGGGCAACGTGTATACCCCTTTCAGACCAAAAAGGACCAAAAACCCGAACCGATGGGGCGGCACATAATTATATGGCTTCTGTAGGGGAGTACCCCCCGGGTAAGATCCATCTCTTCTTACTGCACTGCCAGTTGTCGCTGGCTAGACTGAATCTCCTCTCCCTTAGCCCGTCAAGAAGGTCTGATACTCAGGTGTTGCCTTTTCACTGAGTTTTTGGAGTGAATCTCACGCTCTTTCTGACCGATCGGTCACGGAAAATAGTTTTATTAACACCAACACTATAAAACAGTAACTGACGATATATATTGCATGTTAGAACAGGTTTGAATCAGCGACGCTTTTTCAGGTTTTGTCTTGTATCAAAAACTTCCTTTACAAAAGCGAAGACATGTTCAGAAGAGAAGAAATGCCCACTGTTCAACTTTATCAGAAAAAAATCCACATTTTTTGTTCCTACACCCTGTAGCTCATTGCCTCACGTAAAAGGATCGAAAACCACCAATAGAAACCTTTGAGTTGACCTTGACTGCAAATTGGGACATGGTGACCAATCAGAGCGTAAGAATTTCGATCCGTAGAAATTTGAGCTACCGCCATAAAATCCATAAATACAGAAGAACGCAACTCCTTGTTCAATTTTGCAGGTGGCGTTCGTAGCAGAGGTTTCTTGACCTGACTTGGAGGCGCAGTAATCGCAGAAGACTTTTATAGTCATGGCGCGAAGTGTTCGACGAAAGAAAAGCGCGGAGAAAGTCAGCAAGACAAAGCCAGTTGGTCCTGTCAAGAAACGCGCCGTGAAGAAAACCCAAGAAACTTACGCTTATTTCATTCACAAAGTTCTGAAGCAAGTTCACCCAGACACTGGCATTAGCAAAAACGGCATGAGCATTATGAATTCGTTTGTGAACGACCTCTTCGAGCGAATTGCCCTTGAAGCCTCTCGCCTGACCAAGTACGGCAAGAAAAGGACGATGAGCTCACGTGAGATTCAGGCCGCTGTCCGGCTGCTTTTACCGGGAGAGTTGGCCAAACACGCTATCAGTGAAGGAACCAAGGCTGTGACCAAGTACACCAGTAGCAAAAAGTGAAGCGATCTTTCCGACAGTTCTAAAAACAACGGCTCTATTAGGAGCCACCACATCTGTCAAAAATCAATTGCCAATTCTCGATCTGCCAGGGGCACGCAACGACGGTTTCCTCCTTAATACATTAAGCTATCCAGAGTACTTATAGCTCTCTAGAAATGCATTCTACGGTCGGGGTTGGAAGCGGAATCATGAATCGTACTTACAAAACATGTAAGAATCATGAATCTTTGTACTTCGGCTCGGGAATCATGAATAACGAGACTCGGAGGAAAGCTCAACAACATACGCGTAAAAATTAGTTGTGTTCGATCCAGGGAATGCAGGATATGGCGTTTCCGAGAGTCCAATTTTCCCGGGGGGGCATGCCCCCGGACCCCCCTATATAATTCGTGGAATCGGAGCTGATAGTCTGTTTGGTGCTTAACTTTCAGTTACAAAAACAAACTCCATACCTACGGCAAAAAAATGATGATACCGAGTCTGGATGAAGTAGAATTTTGAACGCCGAAGAAACTATACAAAACGAGACTAAGTTGCCACTGAGAAAATCATTAAGTCAATAAGTGATCAATAGTCTTCGTGAATAATGAATCTGGAAGAAAATTCTTGTAGGAATCATGAATCATCGAGGCAAAACAGCAGGAATCATGAATATCAAGATTCAAATGATTCCGCTTCTATATACCCCCGATTCTAAGGGGCGCTATAAAATTTGTATCATCCTAGGGGAACTTGAGTCTTCTTGAAATTTCAAGGGCTTCAGTTTTTTTAACCCGAAAAGTTTAGATGCAATTTACCGTTTTACGAAAGTGAGAATTTTTCTGATTCCTCGCTCCATCACATTTTTAAATCCGAAAATATTAGGTTCCCTTTTGCTACGAAAAATAGCCAAACCTGGGGAATGAAATTTGAACGCAACTGCGAAGTAGATAAGCTTCGAAAATTGTACATGAATGGAAGGGTTATTTAGAAATTTTTAGCCATCCTTAAGTAATAGAAAATTGTAGACCAAATCTGCTTCTGGGTGCCCCTGATCTGCTTTCTCTTTCTAAAGAAACACTATTCCGCGGCTAACTTGGCTCTTTCATAAATCGGCAAAACAAAAGGGTTGTCACTATCAGAAGAACAAAACTTTATTCCAGGGTGATGGAATTCCACATCTCGGCAGGAACTTGTGGAAAACTTTTAGGAAGAGGTTGAGCGATATTCTTTATGAGACCCCCCATCAATTCAAGACAGATATGATTACCATAGGTGGATTTCGCGATTTTTCTGTGAAAGTCTGTGTTACTTGGATATAGTTGGTAAGCTTCCCGGCCCCCTCACACTGAATTTTCTGGATCCTCCCATTATGACCCAATGGCAGACCAGACCCTGCTAGTAGCTCTTCTTAGGGCTGTCCACAAGTTGCTCCAATTTTCTCAAAAAGTTGCTCAAAAGTTGCCCCAAAATCCAAAAGTTGCTTTCAATTTTTTAGTGTAAGAGATTGATTAACAACTTAAATAAAGATTTAATGAATAGTTTTAACTTTGCATAGATATTATATTGCTGGTTTTCAGTGTCACGCCATTCAAAATAGATCAAAATAAAAATCAAAACCTTCAGATAGATAAAGTCCAGAATCTGGGAAATAAAAGGAGGTACATACACAAAGACCCTCGCCAAGATTCAGGTGAGAGGAATATTTCGTATACGAGATATTCGAAGAAATGTTTTACCCAAATTTATAGAGATTTGTATGGAGACGCCATGCTGGTGCTCACCTGGATGAGCTCCAACATGGCGGACGGAAACCAACAGAAACATCTGTTACCGAGTTTTGCTACAAAAGCGTGAATTTCTTCCTCGAGAAACTCATAAACATTAAAGTAATACTTTTTCAAATACATGAACTGTTTAAATAGCAAAATTTCCTGAAATAAGCCATTTTTTTAACCTACATGACAGCTCTCTTGGCCGTCATGTAAATATCGCGTCACGCAAAAACTTAGAAATTCAAGCGTCCTCTATCACAAAACCAAGAACCCTTTTGAAGCGAAAATTTGTATGAAAATTAGTTTTCAGCTGCTCTAATGCATCGTGAAAGTAAAATCTCGGTAGGATCGATAGTTTTTTAGTTTGAATTTTAGTGACGTCATGTGAAAACCAACAATACATAATTATATCATACTGACTCATCAATATTGTAAGACTGAGTCTCTCTCAACCCAAATCATAGAAATATGATTCTCTGTGTTGGCTTTTTATTACGATGACCACGTGATTGTACTCGAACAAAACAAACTTTGATACTGGCTTTTTCTGGAGTACTTCACCAGGGGAATAGTGTTTTTTGTTTACAAAAGGTATTTTACGCAAAATCATGTATAAAAGCAACTGATGCTTTAAATTAGAACTTAAATGGGCGGTTTTTAGTTACAAATTGCCTTTAAAAAGCAAGAAAGTTATTCAAAAAAGAAAAAAGTTGCACGAAGTCCGGAAAGTTGCTCGAAGGACTAAACTCGCGTTTCGCTCGCTCCATGATCCCTGAGGAAAAATGGGGACTACTCGTAGTCTAAACAGGCCTAGATAAGTGAGAAAATGTCCAAGATCATTTCTCGACCAAAATTTGTTTCATTCTGTTGCTTTTTTTCCTCTAGGAGGATCATGGTATATTTCCAACGAATGAGTGAAGCGTGGTTTTCATGTGGTGCCGATCTATTCCACAGTACAGGCGTTATTTTTTTCGCGTTTTTAAGGCGAGCGAACGGGAAAAGGCAAAGCGAGCTAGGGGCGCCAGACATGCATGCCCGACGGGGGAAGGTATCTCGCGCTCCACGCCCGCTTCGCAATTCGTTTGCCCGGAAAGCCAAAAAAACAACACCTGTTCTGCTCGCTATATGGTCGCCTGTGCTGCATGGGATACTGTACCGACATATAAGAACGTATTTAAAATGTCAGCAAAACCACAGCAACAAACTAATGACTGGTACCAGATCCCCCAGTTGTAGACTTGGATCAGTACAATTAAACTTGTAGAAAAATATGAAACGGCAAACTGATCCTTACGGCAAGGCGATGAAGACGTAAACGAAAGAATAAAACAAAATATATATATTTAAACAAACTGGGCAATTTGTTTGTTTTTATTCTTTTGTTTACTTCTTCATCGCCTTGCCGTAAGGATCAGTTTGCCGTTTCACATTTTTCTATAAGAACATATCGGGTATACATACACCGCCGGCAACAAACATCGTAGGTCGTTTGCGCCGATATGCCAGTGCTACGCGAATTCCTATGCAAGGCGGCAGCAAAGCAGAACAATATAGCCTGGTTCTCATATAATTATATACTTGGTATAAAATTGTGCAGATTGCAGGAGGGCGGAAGCGGGAGGTAGAAGTGACCTGCCGGCTAGCTAAAAAAACTGCAGAGAATTGAAAATTTTCTTTCCATCATAAAACTCCTTGCCACTTGCCAGAGTTGGAAAGGTATTTTGTTCGCTGCTTTTGATAAAAGAAATGCCGGATTTTCCTTACTGTAATAGAGAAATGAACGATTTCCCAGTGTTACTGAGGGACCTGAGGCTTCAAATAGAATTTCCTTCAATTGTACATTTTAGGTAAAAGAGCACGAGAAAGAAAACCACCTTGCATACAATAACCAAATGGTTAACACAAAACCTTTCCTTTCCTAAATTGCACGTGCTATATTATTTAAGTGTGGCTCGCTGTTGTTCGCAAGAAGAACACGTGTCGGCAGTGAATTTGAAGTTGAAAAGAAAAGCGAAAATTACTGTTCATACCCTTTTTAAGTAAATGCACAACACCCTAATTTGCTAAACAGATTCAATTAGCAGAATTGTACGCGTATGTTCGCAATTTTGACGCCTGTTAAAAGTACGGCACAATGTTTTTAGTTTTTTAAATCGCTTTGGGCACTGAATTTTAAGTGAGGTTCCCAGTTCGACAGGTTTATTGCCGTGACCGGTGTTTTTCGCGCGCTAATTTGCATTTTCATTCATAAAACTCGTTAATTATTCGTCTTCTGTCAGGGTCACAAAAACAAAGACACGAGGTTTGTTTCGGCAGATGTATGGTTCGATAGTCAACTTCAAAGAGCTCTCATACCGAATATATCTTCGACAGCTTTATCAAAACTTTCCAAACCGCAGCAGAGGACCTATGTTTCGCATCCATCGCCGCTATTAATTACAGATGAAGCTTGAGTTCGATCGCGCTTGAAGTTTGGTGAACCAGGAAACGTTTATTACTTGATAAGATGAGGGCGCCAAGTTCTACGTCTTTGTTGTCAAAAGCTTACAACTTTCTGAAGGGCAAAACGTCTCAAAAAGATGAGAATTTCTACGCGAAGGCAAGGAGCCCCTTTCCAAGCGAGATTTACCACACTCTTAGCGAGCCGATCGATCAGAAAAGAGGACCAAGTATTTCTCGGAAGAACAGACAAATTCTGGGAGAGATTAGTAATCGGCCATGGTCTGTGGCTATGGACCGTGAACGGAAACAGCAAAGTTTGAGTATAGGGACATTCAGTCCCCGCGCGATGGTCAAAAATTATTGGACGACAAGCAGGGAAGAGAAGAAGCTGAACAATGAGTTTCAACAACAACCAAAGAACGAAAGATCTCAAGATCAAGAATACGACGATATCGAAGAAGAAGGAATTTTTAAGATTCAGGTTTGTGGTCTTTTATTTCACCTGAAAGTTTAAAACTCCCACTGGAAGTTAGGTTTTCTTCAGTGAGGCAATTCAGTGCGATATCGAGGGCCTTACACAGATAGTCCTTCAATCTGTTTGGCTATATTCTTGAAGAAAAAAATTCAGCTTCATTTGAAAAGGTAACCTCGATCAGTGCTTATACGCGGGTCAAACAAAACTTTGAATGGAATTAGCCACTCCTGTAAACAAATAAGACAGAAAGTCCTAAAATCGCCACAGCCCATAAAAATCGGAATATGAAAAATGACATTTTGTCTGAAGTGGATTACGGTTCGTCATATTTTTTATCCATAACGTAAATTGAGGGAACTTACCACACCCCAGAAATTTGTAGGATCTTTTCAAGTGAAACGACTTATTTGTATATGATTAGTTAAAAGTGGCTTTGTTTCCGGGATAGAATAAACTTAATATTCGAAACTAAAAACAAGGTTTGAACTTAAGTTGGAAAATGGGGCACTGACGAAAGCTCTTCAAAAGACATATAAAGAAGAAATACATCAGGTTTAGCAAAAACACACGCTTAATTTAAAGTAAAATCAAAGCCATTTGAATTTAGTTCGCACTGTACCTTGAAAAGTAAAAACGTTTTGGATATACATATGCTAAATAAAAACACAGTTTCTTGAGGAATATTTGTTCTTTTTTTCACTCGATTTGCCTTTCAGAACTTGTGCTCCGTTTTGGAAACGTTGTCTTCTAAGCCGCGCAGTTGTGGTGTATCACTGTCAAAATTTCAAACTGTGAAGACAAAAGAACTTTCTATGCTTGAAACTCAAAGGAACCGTTTGTGTCTTTCTATACAAGCTATTGTGTTAACACGACCGCCATTCACCTTAAGGAAGAAGCGGATCAAAAGACTAAGACCCAGACCAAAAATAAAGAAGATGTATCACGATACACGTAGTTTTAAGGAAGAATTTGTTTTTCCGGTATCATTGTTAATTTTAAGGTTCTACTGTCATCGACAAACAGAGAAATTTTTTAATTCTGGTTTAAAACCAAGTAATAAGCTTTTTCGTTTCATATCCCATTGAAAGCATGCATCTATCACATTTTTAACTGAAAGAATCGTCCAACTCTTTTAACATTTGCTAGACCGAAAAGTCAAAAAGTATATCTTAAAAAATCACTGGCAGCGCGGCAAATTATATTCTGCCACGCGACCTTTTGTTTCTCTATTGTCGTTTCATGGTGAATTTGCTATTGAAATCAATAATTGAAATCAAGGATTTTGGGTATAAGTTTCTTACTTGGAAACCTCAAAACATCCGATCGATTATGATGTCAACAGTATCCCGCTGACACGAATAACAATCTATTTGTCGAATGTACACAAAATTTAATTGACCCGCGGCAAGTGACAATACCGATGAAAATTACGGAATTCTTGGCTATGATTTTGATTGATAAAGTTGAATTGTTCAAGACATGTTAAAATTTGGGAGTAAATACAATCAGGTACTCAAAAGGTTGTTGTTTATTGAATAACGCCGGACTAGCATTTACTGCATTTACTAAGATGAAACCGGAAAGGTTTTCACACTTTTACTGGAAACGACCACGATGGATGGGGTCCATTGTCCAAGATTTACCCTAAGAATGCTATGTGAATGTAGTCCGCCGTATTTGAGTGATGACTTAACTCTAAACGATTACGGGAAATTTGAAAAATTCGTCTGTCAGGCTCTCAGTCATTAACACAAAAAGATTTTCAAATTGTTCTATTAAATGATGCACCCTGACTGCAGAAAAAGCGAAGCAAGATAAGAGCATTTCCTGACCGAACAAAACGCACTCGACATCTATTTTGAATGAACTACATGATTCATTTCCCGTTTGTTCATTTGAGCCGGATTAATCGGATAAGTACAAGAATAAACGGACAAGTGTATTAAAGAAATCTTTTCACTGTGATGTGACACAGCACCTGTTTACATGTAAAGCACGTGTCAAAATCTGGCTTTATTATGCTAATTTATGTCCGTGTGGTCTTATCTATGTTCGGATGGCACGAGCTAGTGCGTGCGACAATTCAACTGAAAGGCGGGAAATGATTAACTGAACACGCGTGTAAAATTGTTTGCGTAATTTGTCACGATTTGCGGTCTTGATACTACCTTGTCTTACGGCAATTAAAAACATAAATAAACCTGCGGCAAATGCCAAAGTTTTTAATATTCAACAAGTTTTAATTGAAAAGCCCACTGAATAGCACATAACGGAAATTGTGGCTTTGCCCCAGTAATAGTAAAACATATGGAAAAAACCTTGACGTAACGAAACCTCGTTATAAGGAACAAGTTTTGCCAGTCCACAGCGAAGAATCGAGGTTACTTAGGACGTTTTGCACAGTTCTTCGAGATCAAGCTTTATTGACATCTTCCATTTGTATCAATGTCTTACTTGAATGCTATGACACAAAGCTTCACGGAAGAAAACTATACCAAATGTTTAGAAAAACTGCAAACTGAAATTAAATTGTTTGACAAGTTTCAAAAAAGACATTCGCGCCATTTCGTGTCCGTCAGAAGAGTCAAGATTTATTATTATTTTGTGGCTTAAAGTTTTAACTGTCCACCTCTGTACAATCTTTTTGCTGATGAGAAACTTTCTTGAAATTATATTCCCTCAAAAAAGTCACGAAAAAAAAATCCCCAAAGCTTTAATTTCTCTTGCTTCGAGGCACCATAACTTGCTACTGAAGGGCACAGTGGACGGGGGAGGGGAGGGTGCAGTGGCGTTTTGCGCAGACTTTCTTCCACCGTGTGGCTCAACCAGGTTGCCAGCGAAAATGGCCTACTTAAATTTCACAATTGTCACAATGTAACTGTACATCGTCACCTGTTCGCCATGTCTTACTTACTGTTGAGGGACAGGTACCTATATATGTATCTACCACCTGTTGCAAAACAGCCAAGGAAAGGCTATGGAAAGCGTTAAAAATGTGCGCAAATGTCATGCAAATGTGGGCAATATCACGAAAATTCTCCCGAGTATCACGAAAATTTTTCAAGTGAACATTATTGGATTTCCATTTATACAATCACTTCTATTGGATTTTCAAGTACAGATTGTTTACAAATGAGCACACGAACTTGACGTGAGTATAAAAGCGGAGTTTGAGGGGGTAGGGTGCGCTTAATGAGCCATTCTCCACCCCACCTCCCTCCGTTTCTGGTCATCGCCCTTCGTGCTCGCTTCGCACGCTGATTTTCGATCGAAATGCAACTAAAATGGTCTCTCTTTTCATCTACAGCTGATCAAACCTTACAATGGTTTTCTTGGCATCGTATTGGTCGGTGGAGCTGACACACCGCTGCAATACCATTACGTCAACGATATCCTACCCAACTCTTCAGCTTCCAAATCAGGCCGCGTTAGAGCTGGAGACCAACTGCTCGAAGCCAATGGTCATTCACTTGGCGGGAAAACACACGCCGAAGCGCTGACGATCTTCCGATCTTTACCCGCGGTGGTAGAATTACTGGTAGCGAGAACCAAGGACGCTAATCGCTCAATTCTAGAGTGGTTGAAACACGAGAAGAAAGACAACAAGCAAGTGAACAACAATATTGCACTGCCAGACAAAAGGCGAAGCGTTATTGAGGAGGCCGCCAAGACAAGTGTTATCCCCAGATCTCCAGCATCTGTTGTTGACGTAACTAAGACGAAGTGCTCATATGTGGAACCTGTAAAACGAATTTCGCGGGTGTCGTCTTTTGTTGGGACGGAAGAGGATAAAGTGGCGATCAACTCTACTGTGAGTACTCAAGATGACAGGAAGAAACGACATCAAGAATGTCACGAGTTTGGAAATGAGAAAAAAGGCAACAAGATTCGGCAAATGAGAGAGGTTAGTTTGAACAGGAAATCGGGGTGATTTTAAAGTAACGACATGACGAAAACGTTCAAACTTTTCCAGAAAAAAAGTCTGTGAAGGGTCCATAACATTATTAATGATATGAGACATTTTCCGGTATGGACATGAATTCAAGGAGGTTCGTAAAAACACGTTGGGCAGTGCCAAGCAAGCACCTACTATATGTAATAAGTTTCTTGCAACGTATTTGAGTGCGAATGTTAAGGTTTAACAGAAAAGGGTCAGCGTAAGCTAGTAAGAATTGCCGAGTTGTGACAAAAATCTAGAACAGCAAAAAACAATAATAATAATAATAATAATAAAAAAATAGGGCATCACAACGTTTGCATCTTTGGCCAGTGGAAAAAACAAAAATTAGAAAAAATTATGGCCTCTGACTAATTTCTTTCCATGAAAAACTTTCTTTGGTAGAAAGGAACGGAAAATGGCGTGTGTTGATAGAAAGTGTTGTATGTAAAGGCCTTTTACACAGAAAGATGTATGGGCGACATGTTAATATTTACAGTGAAAAAGTATTAAGGGAAGGGGGAAAAGGAATTAATTGCGTGCTGAAGTTTTCTTTTTCTGTGTAGGTATTAATGCGATCCACCGACGGCGATAACGAAGACCTGGAAGTCTTCACAGATGGTCATGTTATAACCTTCGACCTTCCACAAATCCAGGAGGATATGACGCTACCATACGCCACTACAAGACGCACGCGAAATTTAAACGCTTCCCTGAAAAGACGAAGCGTCATTGAACGAGGTGACATAACAGCAACCTGGCCTGCCTTTACAATGAAGCAGCGTCTCCCACTCCCCTGGGACTCCACAGCAACTCCGAGACCAGCGACTGTTGGCCGAAGCTCCTCGGTTCGCGTTCGGCGCAGCATCGCCGCAACTTCGACATCGACCTTGACCCTGCACCAAAACTCTTCCACTCGGAAGTTAACGGGAAAGCATTACATCGATAAAAAAACGCTGACTTTTGAGATTGAGCGGGCAAACTCGAGCGCTGATTGGGGCTTTTCAATCGGAGGTGGAGTATTTTCCCCGTACGGGGACTTGCCGATTTTTATCTCTGAAATCTCAGTCAGCGGTGGTGGGCAGGAATTTCTTCAGAAGGGCGATGAAATAGTGGATTTTAGTGGAGATAGTTTTGAAGGTACCACGTTTCTGGAGGCAGAGAAGATGTTAAGGAGATACACAAGGAAGAGAGCTACAGTAACAATAAAACGAAAATACCTTGAACGCTGTCAGAACCCACAAAGCAATCCATACATAGAGGCATGGAGTTCATTGAATTCAACGAAAATTGCGCCAGGAACCAAGCAGGGAAGGCGGCCAAAGTCAGTGCACTATTGACAAATTACGTCCTACCGCAAGATATGACGAGTAGTTGCTACAAGTGCTAGATTATTTTGAATGACAATCTGGGAGCAAAAGCGCTACTCGGATAATGAACTATTCAGAATGAAAAAAAAAACATAGTCGTTCACGTGTGTGCGCAAATGGAGGGAACAAACAGCGCAGATTCCGTTAAAGAATCTGATTGGTAGAAACAGAAACTGCGTGTTCGCAGTAATTGGTTAGAAATAACTAGGAAAACACTTCGCACCGCCCCGCAAAAAATAAAAACGTGGAGAGTGTCGCGAGAAAGAAAATAAAAAAGCGCAACGTAATATGCGAAACTTTGAATTGCTAGCTTCAAATTTATATTTTTGCTGTTGTTATAAAAATGTGATATTTTACGCTGGAAGAAAAAAACTCTGCGTTATACTCCTTGCGAAAAGCTTTCATAACATTTTTAGCATTTTACATGAAACTTCAACAGATCCTGTGTATAATTTTTGGAAATTCATTCATTGATATTGGTAGTTTGTTATAAGTGTGAGTCAAAGTTACGTATTAGAAAATAAGTAGTTAGTGAAGAGAGATTTCCAAAAAATCGACTTCGTCGACCTAATCCTCGCTCTCGGGTAACTTGTGAGGCTATTTTTTTATGACTGGGCAGAACTGTATTAAAAAAAAAAACAAACAGAAGGTTAGATCTTTCTTCCATATGAACTGTTTCGAATTTTTTAGGTCAGAGAATGAAATCTTATGGTGTGACCATTCGAAGAAAACCTCTTTTGCAAAACTCTTGCATGGTACTTTAACATTCTGGGCATTTTTGAAATTGAAATTTGAAATAATTCAACTGTGGAACAATATTGTTCAATTCCTAGTATCAATTTGTATGTTAAGTACTTTGTTACCTTACACTGGCAAAAAGAAACTCGTCGCATCTATAAATAATTTAATAAGGCTCTGCCATACAATTCATTAAATATTTTCTACTTCTACTGAGTATCATTTGTTGTTAATCTGCATTCATGTTGTTACTCTTTTGGCCCGAGAAAAGTCTTTATGTAGCATGATTGTTTTTCATCTAAATATCAAGGGTTGTTCAATACACAAGAACATATAGTTAGTCAAGATAATACTCAGAAAAACGTAAGCGATGGTGACTTCCAGTATTGATTACACATCCCTTTCACATATGACCCCTTTAAAAAGGTAGACAGCCCAACGCAGTTTGTGTGTATTGGACAATTCATATATCCCAACTCTCCCGGATACGGCACTGATCTCCCGCTCTCCCATACGGGCTACCAGCAAATCTCCCCGATAAAATGGACTTTTGAGCTTTTCTGTGCATTACATGTAGTTTGAAATTTAACCCATTTTTGTTCTCAAAATTCGAACTTTTTTTATACATTGTACGGTTTCTGGGACATTTTTGCACGTATTTAGTCTCTGACAAAGATTATTTTGTCGTTACAATGACAATAGTGAATTTTGAGAGTATGTACTTCATGTAAGACTTCATATAATG